>CM042908.1:22795000-23395000 GCA_023653625.1 Triadica sebifera | reverse complement strand
AATGAAACAGGACATTGTCACTGAAAGTGATCAATTCAGGTATGTTATAATTGGATATATACACCAAGATTTGCTAGAAATTTTTTTAAGTGCTTTATCATGTGTATTTTTAATGTTTTATGGTGTTCTTTCTGTCAGCATTGAAGAGTTCATACCTCTATTGAGAGAACGCATGAATGTCCTAAACCCTTATGTTCGCCAGTTTTTGGTTGGATGGATTACTGTGTTGGACAGTGTTCCAGATATAGATATGCTGGGTTTTCTTCCTGATTTTCTTGATGGTAAATATCTTTCATTGCCAGAATTTTGACTTTTTTTTTGGTAGTGTATTTTTTCTTTTGCTTATGCATATGAATTTACAATTCAAATTTCTATGCCAACCTCAGGTTTGTTTAATATGTTGAGTGATTCTAGCCATGAAATAAGACAACAGGCTGATTCTGCACTTTCAGAATTTCTCCAAGAGATCAAAAACTCCCCAGTAAGACTTCTGTTAACATTAGATAGCTAGCTTTGCTCCCGGTCATCTGCCTTAGAAAATTGTTCTGTCTTCATGTGTGTGTTGGCTCCTTTAGAAATTGCATGATCTGATATCAAGCATTTTGGCATAAAAATAAAATATTTTGTTCATTAGTAATTTTCTGACTCGAGCAGTGCTACTGTTGAAGTCTGTAGATTATGGTCGTATGGCTGAGATACTGGTGCAAAGGGCAGCTTCTCCAGACGAATTTACTCGGCTTACAGCTATCACATGGGTATGTAGATTATCAATATTCATTTACTTGTATGGATACAAGCATGTGAATTTCCTGCCAATTTGTTTCTAATATCTTTCTGTTATTTTTTTTGGTAATCAAATATCCAATATTAAATATGGTTGTTACCCATATTGCTTCATCCTGTTTATTTGAGCTCTTTCTACTTTTTAATTATTCAGATAAATGAGTTTGTAAAACTTGGCGGGGACCAACTTGTTCCTTATTATGCTGATATCTTGGGAGCCATTCTGCCCTGTATATCAGACAAAGAAGAGAAAATAAGAGTGGTATGCTAGTTTATGGCTAAACCTAGTGGAACAAATAAACACGTGTCTTTTTAATCATATTTTATGATTAATTCTTTTTCTTTTTGGCTCATAAGGTTGCTCGTGAAACCAATGAAGAGCTCCGTGCAATCAAGGCTGATCCTGCTGAAGGATTTGACGTTGGAGCAATACTTTCCATTGCTAGGAGGTGTAGTTTTTTTAACCTGGGACTATAAGGAATAAAAGAAAAAATTACTGTTTGAAAAAATTTATATCAATTGGCTTTTTGAATAAGTACTTCCTTCTCATGAAGTAATCTAGTCATGATGTTTTTGCTAAACTGATTAGTGCATAAAATGATCTTATTTGTTGACCTTTTGGCCATTCAGACAATTAGCTAGTGAGTGGGAGGCTACTCGGATTGAAGCTTTGCATTGGATATCAACCCTTTTAAACAGGCATCGGGTAGAGGTAATGAATTAAGCACCATATATAAATTTTCTACATCTGGTTTTTGTCGGTTTTATAATTATGTGATATCATGGATCAAAGTTGAATAGTTTTTGAAGGTATAAAGGCCCAAACGATTGAAATAATCCCAACTTTCTGTTTTGTACACAAGGTTCTAGAACCATATTTACTTGCATCTTCTGGTATTCTTTCCACAGAGGAAAAAACAATGTTTATTGACGTTAAATTTGGTTATACACTAGCATGCAGCATATCATGATATTTTATTGGGGAATTACGAGGGGTATTTTTATTTATTATGTGCTCTACCATGAAAGAAGGTTTATACTCCACTTTCATTGAGCTTTGCTTTGGGTTTTATATTATATATTTGCTGAATTTGTATTCATCTCTTTTGTGTTCGGCTCTTATTTTGAACATGGATGTATTGCATTAATAATTTTCAATGTGAAACAGGTCCTATGTTTTCTGAATGATATATTTGATACCCTACTGAAAGCACTTTCAGACCCTTCAGATGAGGTAATTATTTAATGTTGATTTCATGTTTTAGTCATTGTTAAGTTTTCTAGGGAAAAAAAAATCATCAGTTTGGTTTTGTTGATAATTCATGCGACAATTAGCTCAGTTGTTGTCACTTCATTGGAATGTTATTGTTGGTTCTTTGTTTTTCATTTATTGAAAAATAGGTTATCCTGAAGGGTACCCTCAAACTCTAATAATTATCGTTGGCTGTTGATGAGGTGAAACAGTGAAAAAATCCAAAGATCAGGGCACCTATTTCTGAGTTTCAGTTACTGGTTTTGTGTGTTTTATTTCTGTTCTAAACCACTAGAGCAAAGTACCAGAAATGAATTACTGAATGGCAAAAGATGAAATACATTGAACCATGGGGGTGGTATACACACATTGACTTCATTAGTTGATTCATGATGCATGGCTATATTTTATAAGATGATATGCTGTCTATTGTTCTGGGACGAGTGCAAGTTCAGAATCCTATCAATATTAAACAAAAAGAAAGTCATATGTAGCATTCTGTAGTTAAACTTCTTTGCCCCTTGTCTCTCTCTCTCAAAATGTCTTGCTTCTAATTGCTTTTTTCTACTTTGTAATATTCTCTCGTTTACCATCATGAAGTCAGGCAATCATAGATTTTGATTTTATTGAGTCCTGGTCTGACTATATCGCTTTCATTTGCAAATCATGCATTCTTGTAATTATAAAAGTAAATTGTGTTGGTTTCATAAATAATTCTTGTGGTTTCACTTTGCAAAATTTCCCAGGTGGTACTCCTTGTTCTTGAGGTTCATGCGTGCATAGCAAAAGATCCTCTACATTTCCGCCAACTCGTTGTTTTTTTAGTACATAATTTTCGTATTGATAATTCTCTTCTAGAGAAGTGAGTTCCTTGCTTATCTTTTCATTTATTTTATTTTATTAATTTTTTTGATTTAATCAGTCTGCAAAGGGAACTTGCTGATAACTCTTTAGTTTGCTTCTGATTCAAATTATTCTTTTTTCTCCTTAGGCGTGGTGCTTTGATAATTCGAAGACTCTGTGTACTCTTGGATGCCGAGAGGGTCTATAGGGAACTCTCTATGATACTAGAGGGCGAGGCAGACCTGGATTTTGCATCTATTATGGTTCAGGTTTGGATATTTTCTAGAAAAGTTAAATGAATGATCTTCATAAGTGCTCATCAACAAAGCTGCATTTCGTATATATAATTCAACCATTGTAGTAGAGGCCTTGTTTTGTTTTTTTTTTTTTTACCATTTCTCTTATGGAGCTTAGCTTCACTTATAATATGAATTTGCTTATGTTTTCAGGCATTGAATTTGATCTTACTTACGTCTTCTGAATTAGCTGAGCTTCGCGATCTTTTGAAACAATCACTTGTGAATCCTGCTGGGAACGACTTGTTTGTTTCACTGTATGCTTCATGGTGCCATTCACCTATGGCAATTATAAGCCTCTGCCTATTAGCACAGGTAAGATCATAAAACATTTCCATGATCAAGACCTTGCTCTTTCATTCTGTATATCTTGAATATTTTATGGTCTGATTTTGTTGCACCCTGATCATTTGTTTTTCAGACTTACCAGCATGCAAGTGTTGTGATTCAGTCTCTGGTAGAGGAAGATGTGAATGTCAAATTCTTGGTCCAGCTGGATAAATTGATTCGCTTGCTAGAAACTCCAATCTTTGCTTATCTTAGATTGCAGGTGCATGACTGCAGTTAGATTTCTCAACTTTGTAGTGGGTAAAAATATTACTCTTAATCATGACATACCTTATAAGCATATGAAAATTTTGATGCTACTTTATTTTTTTGTTGTAATCATCTGTTATGGAATAAGCTTCTTCCGACCAATGTTCTGCATTGAAAAATTTCTCTTCTGGTTGAAATTTCTTTTCTTCATTGTCCTAGACTGAGTTGTAGTTGGCTTATCATTATATTGCATAAATAACTGGTATATTTTTGGTGTATGTTCAAAACTTTTCTTATATTGTAATGGTTAGGTAGTTCATTATTCCTGAATTTGCCTTCCTTATTCAGTGTAGATATTTCAAGTATCATAGCTATTTCTTGATTTTTGCAGCTTCTTGAACCAGGAAGATATACATGGTTGTTAAAAGCCTTGAATGGTCTTCTGATGTTACTTCCCCAGGTATACCTGACATTGATATTACTTGCTTTCAGAACTCATTTTGTCACTTCAATGAGGAAAGGATGCTGTTTTAGACACCAATATGCTTTAGTTAATATGTGGGTGCATTTATGTATGGATGTGTGGTTAGGAAGGAGGGGGATTTGGTTATTTGCTTTTTATTTAGTTCTTTCTCTCATTATCCATTTTATACATGATATCTGTTATAGATGGTTTACTATCTTTGAAGGTAAAAATATATTAGTTTGTAAATAAAATAGAAAAAGTGAAAGAGAACTTAAGAATTTTTACAAGCAAAGGCTAACAATAAATTAAAGGATGTTTCTGCATTATGAGTTTGTATTTTTTTACTCCCAAATTTATTGCATCAGTAATTGGTAGTTTTATTGCTAGCTATGGTTTCTTATATGCCATTTTGTTTGATTCATGGATGCAGCAAAGTGCTGCTTTTAGGATACTACGAACTCGTTTAAAAACTGTCCCTTCATATTCCTTCAACGGTGATCAAATTAAGCGAACATCATCTGGAAACCCCTACTCTCAAATTCTAAATCACATTCCAAGCGGATCACAAATCTCTGAGGATGGTGATGTTAACCAGGATGCTGGGAAATCTAGTTTGCATAATGGAATTAATTTTGCTTCAAGGCTGCAACAGTTTGAACAAATGCAGCACCAGCATCGCATGCATGTGAAGGCACAGGCACAGGGACAGTCTCGCAACAATTCCACTTCTTCATCAAAGGTTTCAATGAACCTCTTTATGGCATGGTTGGAATTATTTACATGTTTTACTAAATGTTATAAAGATTCTGTTTTGTTTTTGATATGCTCGGATGCTTTAGTGTTATGGAAAAATAAAGGTCGTCTAAATTTGGATACACTAACTGGCATCATATGACTTATGTTGGCCCACATATCGGTTCAGGAGCTCATCATCAGTCTTATTATGTTTTTTCTTCATGCATGCAATTTCCTGTATCGTATGAATATTGACTCAGCCGATCCTTAGAGCTTGTTTATGCTTTATTTCTGAATGGCAAAATGTCATGTTATGCATTCAGGATGTACAAAGATCAGAAGAACACTGGCGACAACCTTCTGCGTCAGACATGAATAGACCTCCTTCAAGATCATCTAGGAGAGGGCCAGGGCAGTTGCAACTTTGAACATGTTACTCATTCCTGTCTTTGATTTGAAGCCAATTGTACACATCTCAGCATACAGGGGAATGGACAAGATCTGATATAACTTGTAAAATTGTATATCGTAGTTTGTTCTGTTAAATTTGTGGAGGTTGGGAATAGTAAAAAGAAAAAAGGAAAAAAAAAAGTTTTGAACTAGGATAAGCTTGGGCTTTGCCTGAGTAATTCTTCTTTGTAAACAGTGTGCGCCCATGTGGTTCTGTTATTTTTTTTTATTGAAAACCATATGGGCGAGAGCAAATTTAGAGAATTTGCAGTTTGTTTTTGTCTTGTCCACAGCTATTATGGCGACCTTATAGAATAAGGAATCAGCTAATTCATGTACACCAATTTTCCCCAAATTTATGCAAATGTTGATTTAGTTATTTACAAATCCTTTCAATAATCTTCACTATCCTCTCTTGTCTCCTTGTTTGGAAGAACATAATTAAACGGCAGAGCTATTTTTTAACTGTTGTCATTGTTTAGATGAGCCCCAAAAAGTTTTTATTTATTCATATGTTTTAGTTGTCCAAATATATATTTGTTTATTCAATGTATATATTTTGAGAGGTCTATGATGTTGATTGTGTTTAACCAAATCCCCTGGCTATTGCACATCCTTTTCCTCATATTCTGTATTTATGTGTTATTTTAGGGGTCTATTTTGCATTGCGGTTGGAAGAGATGTGTTTGAAGCCATTTTGATTGTTTACGTTGAGTACCCCTGACAGAATTTTGCATGGCCCAAGCAACTTGGCCAGAGTTTACACAAATTCTCTTCGATTCAATTGTCATATCATGTGGGTGGTTTGTAGCTATAGCTAACAATTCGTGCATAAAACATTTGATTTTTTTTTTATCTACATTCAATTTGTTTATTATTGTGTCGATTCAATTAATATTCATGTTGATTTTTCTCGGTTCGCATTCAATTTGTTTATTGTCAATCCAGTTATCTCACTAGAAAAATGACAGAAATGTTTGATACAGTTAAAAAAAATTGTAATCTAATTCCCAACAGCAATGTTGATATATATATATATATATATAAACTTGTTGCTTCTTATTTCTGGTCAATGAGTGTATTAAATATTTTGTAAAACAAGCATACAAGTTTTTTTTCCCTTTTCCTATGTATGTTAATCTTATTATCTTATGTAATTCCTTGTTTAACGTTAAGATTAAGAGCAGATGATTGTAGTCTGAATTTTTATGATCTAAAAATTTATGCTCTGTATCTATTTTCTTGGTACTCTTATCTCATTTTCTGAGGATTTACTTCCTATATTTTCTCTACGTTTTCTTTATTTTCTTGGGTTACATCCTTTATTATTATTTTTCTCTGATTCCCTTATAATTTTGAAGTGGAATTTATTTGCTGGATTTTTATTTCTAACAAAAACTCAAGTTCCCTCAATCTAAAGCTAGATATTGTTTTCATCTTAAGGCCAGAGGAACTTTCTATTACTATTTGCATTTCCATATGGTAATATTACAATCAAAGAGGCCGTTCATTAAGATGCTGTTAAAATAAATACCATAACTGAATATACAAAAATTATACATTCTTCAACTTTCTATCTCACAACTACACAGGAGGAGAAAAAGGCCAATCCAAACCTAGAACTAACCAGCAATGGTTTTCTTTTCCGTTACTTAATTTTTCCGCTCTTCTCATTCTTCTGTTTTCTGGCTGGGAAAAAGCTAAGTAGTTGATAGAGCAAAATCTGCATAACAACAGCCAAGAGACAACAGGTGAAGCTCACCTCAGGTGTCCTTTTTATTCATTTTACATGCTACCTTACGGCTTGATCTTCTCCATGTTTACAAAGCATAAATCTTCTCCATATCAGAGTTGTAGTCATCAATATCTGATATGTTTGCTGAGTAAGACCATGAGAAAGACTTGCTTCCACTAGCCCTTTTTATTCGCCTTTGGGAGTCCCGGTAAGCTCCAAAATGTTGCTGGAAAACAAAGTAACACATGCTTGCAAGTGTCCCAACAAGAATAGGTGCACCCATTAAGGTTATTGTTATAGCCATCCATGATCTTCCTTTCCCCACTACCACAAAAGCTACAGACAGAAATGACCCACAAGTGCAAGCACAGGCAGCCCACATAAGCTTGTTAACAACAGAAACCACTTGTTTCTGAGCCCTTGTGTCCCAGGCTACCAAAGTAATCTGAACCACGACCACAGCTAGAGATATGAACAGAGATGTTGCATTTAGAAGACAAAAAACTTGGAAACCAACATTATCGGCTATGTAAGCCTTCCCTACTTCATCTCCATCTGTTAAATATTGCCCAGGCAAATTGAATATAGCCAAGAAGGCAATTGAGGCAAAAAGAACAGCAACAACTGTTACAGAGTTGGTGGTATTTTGGACAGCCTCCCTGTGAAGTTTCCTTAGTTCTTTTGCAATACCAGAAACTCTTTTATTAGTTTTTTCATTTTGTATTAGTTGTGATTGCACCTCATGCTTTATGTCACTTACTGTCCTCTTAAGTTCCATTGCTTCATCCACTTGACCGACATACCGAGCATGCTTGGCACCAGCCTCTGCAAGAGCTTCCTTGATCTCCAATGCTGATTCTCCATATAGGAGTTTATCTGCCAAATCCATTGCAGTTTCGCGCTGATTATTGATGGCATTAACATCTATAGATGTAAAGCTTAGTAAAAGGTTCAGTATCTGAAAAACATAGAAAAAAATATGAGTAAAGGATATGGCTAAAAAAGATGCATTCATGCTATACTGTTGTTGTGTGCCTTAGCGTTAGGGTGGGAATCTATACTTAGTGAGAGATTGACTATTTATTGCTATATCTTATTCAGCTAATCAAGTTCATCAAATTAACCAATTGGCAGACACATGTGAGCCTGGAATTAAATATTTACCACTGTATTATATGTTCTTTATTAGCCAATTATATTTGGCATGTGAGGTGATGGCTAACAACGAAAAACTAATGAGAAAACCATGTGACATGTTTTTATTTTAAATTTCAAATCAATAAACAAATTACCTGCGGACGAGATTTCCTTGTTGCTATATGCATGGCTGTATTACCCTTCTTGTCACGCTCATTTAATATCAAGGAATCAGCAGATAATATTTCCTCAACTGCAACAGTACTTTGACCCTTAACAGCCATATGGAGAGCAGTTTGGCCTTTCTTATCCTTGATGCGGATAATTCCTGGATCACGCTCTATGAGTGCTTCTACCATTCGATCGAGGCCATATCTAGCAGCAAAATGCAATGCAGTTTTTCCATTTTTTCTCACTATCCTTATTGTGCTGACATCAACATCCAACATGGTATTCACCACATCCAGATGATCTTGAATTGCTGCTGAGTAAAGGGGGCTAGTATTCGATTTATCACATACCCGGCAAAGCTCAGGCCAAATGCTTAAAAGTCCCTTAACGATACCTAAAACCAACACCAATAGCATTACAAATTACGAAATACCGGTGGCAGGGTATCCTCATGGGCACAAAGTTTTTAATAGAAGGTCCCACGTTAATCGAACTCAAATGCGATTATCAAAGTCACTAAGCCTTTAGGATAACTAATCAAGCAAATTAAGAAATAAACTTATAGAAGTATGTTCTTCAATTTCTAATTACCATAAGTTAAAGTTTTAGGTGGAAGTGATTATGCAAGCAGATGGCTTTCCTTAAGAAACATATCACCGCATAAAAACTCAATTGCAGAGAACAGCTGTGAAATAGAATTAAACTAACTACCATATACCCAAAATGTAATTTTAGATTTTAGAGCTCATTATCAGTTTATCACACATAAAATGAAGAAATTAATGAAAATAAAAAAGCTGGAAACCAGAATCAGAATCATACCCAAGTGACCATTCTTAGCTGCAACATGGAAAGCATTCATATCAGACTTGGACCTGATCTTGACAATTTCAACGTCACAAAACTTGAGCAAATAGCTAAAAACCTCTAGCAGATTATTCTCTGCAGCAATATACAAGGCAGTTTCCCCAGCATCTGTTTGCATAGCCATTAGATCAGAGACCGGAGAGGACCCATCAGGAGGCTCATCATCTGTGAGCTTCTCCACGATCAGTTTCACAGACACGAAGTCAGCTGATCGAACGGCTGTGAAGAAAGATTGGTGGGTTAAAAGCCGCAGTGATTTTGCTTCCATCGTATTATAATTAAGCTCAGATCCTCAGTTACCTCCCTCTCTCTTTCTCCAGCCTCAATTTATTCATCAGTAAAGTGAAAAGAGAAGATGAACAGCAAACAAAGGGACATCTTTGCGCTGTTTGGTGGAGAAAAGAAGAGCTAAGAAAGAGGAATCTATCTGTCTCTCTAAAAATTAAGAAAAAAAGTTGTGCTTTTTAAGGTTTGCATCTTTAAAGATTCGAACTTTATGAGTCTTCTTCTTCTTCTTCCCTGAAATGCAGAAGAAAAGGTGTAAAAGGATAATGGAAGAGGAGAGTGGCCTTTCAGAAAATGTTAAACAAGAGGTGATCGATGGGGTCACTCATTTTGTGACTGTAAAACAAAGCAATCATGTGTGGGTTTACTATTGAGTTAGATTCTTTTGAGGTCAACTCATCTGTCCTTTACTTCATTGTTCCTATTTCATTTTCTTTTTTTTTTTTAAAAAAAAAAAGGAAAAAACAATGGGAGGGAGGCCGTTCTTTTTTAGAAAACATGTAAAAAAAAGATACATAAATTACTAATTTTTATTATAAAAATAATAGTATTTTATAATCGAAAAATTATATTCTTATTATAATGGAAATGTACGATAAAAAAAACACACAATAAACTATTGGTAACATTTTTATTTTTTTTAGCAAGGAACATTCCTTGACTAAGATTAAACATAAATTCAGAAAAAAGCAAATAAGGTTATTGTGTTCTTATTTTTTTCAAAAATGTTTATTTAGAATATGTTTATATAGATAAGTTAATAAGAGAAGTAAATAAAGCCAAAACGAAAATTTGGTTTTTGAACTTTACACTTTTTTTTTTTGGGTAATAAATCCATTAATCTCTTAGCGTCAGAGTAATATGATTGAATTGAAACTTACAGATTAATATTTTATAAAAAAATCTTATTTAAGTTTATTAACATATTTTCTTGGACTATTATTTGGCTAGTGACTGTTGGGCAGAGCAGGATCTTGAAGTTCGAAGTGTTAGTTCCTTGTCTTTTCAGGATTGGTTCAATTATGCTTTGAAGATTTTTATTTCTGTTCAGATTGCCAATGAATAATTGGCTTTAGCGTAAAAAAAATGGTTATGGTTTCTGCATCTAATATTGTTTGTAACTCTCTAGTTTTCTTTTCCGAATGGTGTAAGATCAATTTGGTGTCAACAGTGACTCATTCCCCTTGTCCTTCTATTAGATGGATGAGACCTCCTTCCTGTTTGAAATGCAATTTCAATGCAGCTGTTTTTCCTAATCATAATTTTTTTGAAATCAGAGCTGTTATCCGTAATGATCATGGAGAATTTGTTGTACATTTTTCAAGAATCATGCTAGGTTATGTCCATCCTTCTATTGCTGAAGCTCTATGCCTTAGAAAGAAGTCCTTAGCTGCCTCAGAAGACAAAGCTATCTTTCTTTGATGTTATTCTTTCATTCGATAACTAATTTATCTGAATTTGGCCTAATTATTTTTTATTATTATTATTTAGTTTGAGCTATATTATTAAGTTTGTGAAAAGAGAAGATTAATGCTTAGCAATAGTTATTTTTTTCTATGCTTCTCATTCCTTTTGGTTGAATCCTCCTTCGATTTAGCCTATGATGTAACATTTTTGTTTAATAACATATCATGTTTCATTAAAAAAAAAACATTGGTAATTTACACGTTTAGATATTAGATAAAAATATACTGTTTTTTCATCCATATTCGTAACCAAAATTTTCATATTCCATCCAATTCAGGTTATGATTAATTTAAAAATTGTAATTTGTAGAAGAAAAAATTTTCATAAAAACACAAAATTTATATGTGTGCTTTTTATTTTTCCATCATGAAAAGTTTTTGTATTAAAAAATTATATACTTAGTGACGTTTGGCCATAATTATTATTTTATTAAAACTATTTAAAAAGTTCAAATGATGTTTAAAGATTAAAAAAAAAAGCTACAAAATTCATGAACTCCATACAAATAAACAATAAAATTCCTTATTTTTTCATATATATGCGAAGTCGCTAATAGTCGGCTTAACATGGTTCGGAAGCATAATGTATTTTTTTTTTTGTTACATATTTATAGACCAAAAAAATTATAATTAAGAAAGATGATCTATTTTTTTAATGTTTAGAAATGAAATTAGCAATTAATTGATTAGCGATTAACTGATTTTAATAAACTAATTGGAAATTTTACTTTTGTTATATTAAATTTAATAAAATAGACTGAAAAAAATTATTTATAGAATGATAAAACGCTATTTAACAGATTTTTGTCCAACCAAATCTTTTAGCAACTCTTATCAGTCCTTAACCCCATTTCTTCTATAAAAAAAAAAAAAAAACACATTTCTGAATTTTATGTAAAATTAAAAAATAAATAAATAATACAAACTGGATCCAACCCAAGCCCATTGAGGGGTTTGTCCAATTTTCTTATTGGATTGGATTTCGGGTCAAAATGTCCACCAGAAAAATGCAAATGATTTAAACCAAAGCCTTGTTTGACCTTAGATTTTGTAAAAAGCCTTTTTATTTTGCTATTTATTTTAATACAATTAGTTGATAGAAGAGAAAATGCGACAAGTCTTGTTATTTCTGATTAAATCTTGAAACCTACTCTTAAAAGAATAAAAATTAAAATATAAAAACTTAACATATGTAAATAAAAATATATTTAAGATAATTTTTTTTAAAAAAAAGTATAGAGGTTTAATATTTCAATTTGCCTCTTAGGCTATCAACTAATATTTTAACTAAGTTTAAAGGTTTTAAAAAAAAAAAAATTGTTCTCCCACAAAAGCCCTAATGCTTCCTTGAGTTCCCTCTAAATCCTATGTGTTTTTAAATGGGGCTTTTGGGTTAATTAAATTTAGGGATTTGTACATAAATACTACTACAAAAGTATAAATATATTTTTTATTTAGTCTCTTTTAATTTCGAGAATAGAATATATTGAGTATATTAATATACAAGTAATATATGTATACATGAAGTATGTTTATAGTATACTTAGAGTATTTGAGATGAATTTTAAAATATTTATATTAAATAAACTCATTCTCCTCCATTGACATCACCGCAATAGGCGCTCTGCTGGTGGAGTAGCATTAGTGCCCCAGTCCCACCAGAACCCACAATTTGTGCTGCTTTTTGGCTAAGTTAGATGATGGAACCTCCATTATTTATGTATGTGAGAAATTGATTATAGAGAATAAGGAAATAGGAATCAATGATCCATATTCCTTTCCCAGTCATCCCCTACACATTACTTGCTTCTTTAATGCTATTTCTGGTTCTTAGCCTTTGCTTTACTCCAGCCATTCAATCGGAGCCCAAATTGATTCAATTAATATCGGACCATGGATCGAATGGTGGCGATCCTTGCGGTGAGTGGGAGTCGGAAAGAGTTACATCTTCGTCTTTGTCTTGCACTATGAAGTGATTTAAAACATATATCATATATGGTGTGCAGAGTGGATGATAGCGTGGCCTGCTGGTGTGCTTGTGGTGAGGCACGGTGCCGTGGGCATAAAAAAATTATATTGTTTTTTTTTTTCATTTATATTTCGCGTAAAGAATTGAATTTGGTGATTACTGTTGATTTTTTTACGGTCTTTTTAACATTGTATTTTTGGAAAAAAAAAATTATTATTTTTAAATTTTTAAAATTGATTTTGGAAAAAAATAGATAAATAGATATTTTTTTTAAATTTAAAAAAAACAGCTTATAAAAAATTAAAAAAATCAGTAAATTAAATTAAAAAAATTCTAAATTTATTTTTTTTACATTTAACAATAATTCCAAATACTCCAATATTTGAATTAAAATTTGGTATATGTAACTATAAAAAGCAAAAACCCCAGACTCCAAAACTAGTGGTAATCTCCGTCTCTCTCTCTCTCGCCGTATTTAGTAAACAAAAATCAAAGATATTAATTTCCATCAAAATCCAAATAAAAACAAAAACACATTCTGGTGCAAAAATATTTAATTTCTATTTCTATTTATAGACTAACTCTCTCTCTCTCTCTCTATATATATATATATAGCAAACCCGCTTTCTTATTCATTTTCCAACCCACGAGACTGTTAATTACCACTATGGGATTTAAAGCTCATTTCAATCGCAAGAAATCCAAGAAATCGGACCATTCCCCCACCTCCGGATCGACATCTCACTCTTTGAGACTCCGCCCACAGCTCGATGAATTGGAGCAAGTTTTCAAGAAATTTGACGTTAACGGCGACGGTAAGATCTCCTCCTCCGAGCTCCGCTACATTATGTCGAGCCTTGGCAACCTGGCTAGCGAGGACGAGCTGCGGAAGATGATAACTGAATTCGATTCCGACGGCGACGGTTTCATCGATTTTCAGGAGTTCTTTGAGTTGAATACTAAGGGAGTCGATACGGATATGGTGTTGGAGAATTTGAAGGATGCTTTCTCCGTTTATGACATTGATGGTAATGGATCCATTTCCGCTGAGGAATTGCATAGAGTAATGGGCAGTATAGGCGAGCCCTGTTCTATTGCCGAGTGCAAGAAAATGATTAGTGGAGTTGATAGTGATGGCGATGGAATGATTGATTTTGAAGAGTTTAAAGTTATGATGATGATGGGCGTGAGATGAATTACGGTTGCCGGTGGTTGTTCTGGCAGTTGCATAAGCGGTGGCGGACCTCTCGTTTCCAAAATCTGATAGGTTCTCTCTCTCTCTCTCTCTCTCTCTCTCTCTCTTTTTACTTAGATTTTTCTTTTCTTTTGTTTTTTTTTTTCCTTTTTTTAATTAAGAATTATGTTGAAGTCTTGAGAGTATTAATTTGATTTAAATACAATAGCCCTATTATTACATTTTGTAATGTGGATTCTTAATTACTATTTTGTTTTTTTCTTTTGTCCATTTTTAAATTTTAATTTATTTAGAAATACTGGCTAATTATCTGTCAATTAATTATTATAATCTGATTTGTTTAACAAACCCCATTTGGAATTGTTGGTTGGCAAGTTCTTATCAATCATTATTTTTAAAATGTAAATGACAATAATTAATGATAATTGCATGTCAAAACTTATAAGCATAAATATATATTTATATTAGATTTAAATTTTTTATTTTCTAGTTCACGAAAATGAGAGAATTTTTTACCTGTATAGGGATGGATTTTCATTAAGGGTAAAAAAGGTCCGTGGCCCATTATCCAATCAAAATTTAAAAATGATTATATATTATATTTTTTTATTTCTATATTAAAATTTATCTTTTGTTCTCACATATTAAATATTTTATTCAATTAACTAAATTTTATCAAAATTTACCCCAATCGGATTCGACCTTGCCCTAAACTTATGATGTGATTTAATTAATGGGATTATTGGTTGACTTTTTTTTTAGGATTGGATTATTGAGATCTTATTTTTTTCTTAAATTTGAAAATTGAATATTTTTGAAATGGATTAATGAAGATTAATTTAATATTATAGGTCATTCTATTACTATCTCCATTTCATTTAAAATGTCCATTTTTAATTTTGTTTACATTTAAAAAATTAAGAGAATATTTAAATTATATATATATATATATACATTTAATATTTATAAAAGAAATTTGAGATTAATTATAATTAAAAATCTATAAATTATGGGAATGAAGAAAGTATTGATTTGGTATATGCAAATGTTAAATAGTATGTAAGAAATTTTTGTTTAATAAAATGTAAAAAACCAATACTCCGATATTGATTGCTGAATTGTAGAATTGATTGACGGGATTGTGGCACGATTCCAATAACACAGGAAACACGTTATATTGCTATTTTTGGAAAAAAATATTTACATCATAATAATAATTACATCGAATGCAATTGTTAAGTTACCAGTCTATATTCTTGTGTTAAACGTGATACATGAGAAAGTTATTGACTTTTATTTTTATTTATATTGACATAAAAATAAGACAGACTAAATGCATAATGCCTAAATAACTTTGCTGCATACTTGCATGTTTATTGCGTGGGAATAATCGGACAGTGGATTATACTATTTCTCTTTTTGAGTCTCCACATTTTTTTCCTCTAGAAACTGTTTGAGTTCAATTATGTCTAATAGTCAGCTTGGCAATCCAGAATTCAAAATGCAAATTGATTTGTAAATAAATTTCAAATAAATTTAGGGGGAGTCCCTCACTCAGTGTGTATGGGAACTGTAGTCTTTCGTTTTGACTTTTGAGAGTTTTTGATCTCTATAAAGTAAACCCATTTCATCTTAGTCCATTCCATCTTGTTTGATAACAAAGGTAAGAGCCTCCATGAGCGTAGTGATCCACCCCTGGCTATGTTAATTCGGCATCTGTTTTTGGCGATCCTCTTCCACCACGATCTACTGATTTGAATGAAACCCTTGACAGTCGATTGTCGTTCTTCCACCCCGTAATGACCTCTCTCACCTATTATTGGACCCAGCCCTAGCACAATTCATTTACTATACATCGCAAATGGCATCGGCCTTGCAGGAGCTGTTCAGAAGCTCAAAGAATATGTAAAATGGTGAGAATTCACTATAACTTCATAAGAAAAGAAAGTCTGTATATATACAGTTAAGAAAAATAATTGCATCTCTAACAATTTTTCCTGCCAACTATCTTTTCTATACAGCTAACAACTAAGACTATAAGACTTAGGGCTATGAAACGATGTGTTTAAGGCTATATATAAATAATATTTACAACTTTTCAATTGGTGTTTGTTGCATTGTCAACAAACCCAACTTGTGATAGATAATAGCAAATCAAGGCAAATTATATTGTATGTCATTAATTGTTATAATATTATTTTTTAATTATGTATTCACTGTATTCTTATTATTATTATTATTCATAGAGATATAAAAAAAATTGTATATTTTAAGTTTGTGTTTTAGAAAGTGAAAATTTTTAATTTGCATATTTAATTTAATTTTTTTATATTTTTAAATATTGTAATGATTATTACTAGTATTGTTTCAAATAAAAATATTTAATTTTGATTTTTTTGTGAAAGAAAATTGTTGAAAATGAAAATATTTGAATTAAAAATAGGTAATATAGAAAGAGAAAATCAAGTTACTGGAAGTTAAAAAATATAAGTTTAGTAAAAATAATGAATTTGCAAGTGATAAACCTATAAATTATAAATAATAAACTATAAGTGATTAACCTGTAAGTTTAAAACGATAAATCTGAAAGGCTACAAGTTATAAACAATAAATGTGTAGGTTCAAAATGATGAATCTGAAAATTCAAAATGATTAATCTGTAACTTATAAACGATAAACAATGAACTTCAAAACAATAAATTTGTAAGTTGTAAATTATGAATTTGTAAGTGATCGGATTGCAAGTTAGAAACGATGAATTTATAAATTTTAAATAATAAATCTTTAACTTCTAACGATAAAACTACATATTCAAAATCATGAACATATAGTTTATAAATGATAAATTTATAACTTCTAAATAATAAATTTCAAAATGATGAATCTGTAAGTATAAAATGATAAACCTTTATGATTTTAAAATAATGGACCTATAATTTTAGAATAATAAACTTGTAAGCTATAACTGATGAACTTATAAGTTCATAAATGATGAATCTGTAAATTATAACTGATGAACCTGTTTTATATTCATTAGTTTACCAACATTCAATTATGAAAAAATGCATATTTTTATGAAAGAATGGGGTCTATAATGCAAGATGAACTCAGGTCCATGATATAACAACCAGCACTGCTAATGGTTTGATGAAGATATCAGCCAACTGAAGTTGGGAAGAATCATGGTGAAGAGTGAGAAACCCTGCCTTGTATTGATCTTGAACAAGATGACAATCTATGTCAAGATGTTTTGTTCTTTGGTGGAAAACAGAGTTGGCTGTGATATATATAGTAGTCTGGTTGTCACACCACAATGAGATGGGAAGCTGAACTAGTAAATGTAGATCTTTAAGTAAATAGCTCAACCAAAGAAGTTAATGTATTGTGTTCACGAGGCTGCGATATTCAGCTTCTGCTGAACTTTGAGAAATTGTTATTTGTTTCTTTGTTTTCTATGACACTAAAGCTGGCCCGAGGAAGATGCAAAAACCTGTAATCGATTTTTCTATATCTTTGCAGATTATCCAACCAACATCACTGTATGTTGTGAGCTGTAAGAAATTATCACAAGATAAAATAGACCCCTGTCTACAGTACCTTTCAAATATCGAAACACCTGAATAGCAGAATCCCAATGAGAGCTTCAAAGAGTCTGCACAAATTGACCAAGTTGTTGCACTATATATTGCATATATGGTCTAGTAAAACCAATGTATAAAAGTCTCCCAATTATTCCTCAGTAAGGTTCAGGGTGACGGCCTACATCAGTAATAAGATCCACCATATACTTCTTTTGACCGATAAACAAACCATGTTGAGACCTGACAACCTCAATTCCAAGGAAAAGCTTGGCTAACCCCAGGTCTTTAATTGTAGATTCTTTATCCAAATAAGCTTTTACATTAGAAATAGCAACTTTTCATTTTTTCAAATTAGAGGTTCTCAGTCTCTAAACCGTTATTTTGGTAATCTTAGCCTCAAGTTAGGTTTTTCATCAGGGTTTGTATGTCTGGATTGTCACATTATCATTATATCTAGTTATCTCATTACCAATTCATTTCCTCATCCTTCTACAGATATTATAAGCAACATCATTGTCCATGGAGGTGGGAAGTAATCTGGTGGAATGCGTGCTTCTCAACTAATATGTTCCTTATAGTAATCAGTGAACCTTGATCTGAAGACTCCATGATTGAGCTAGAAATACTTAGTACAAGAATTGTCCTTCTAAACCCTCTTCTGAACGTCATCTGCTTCCTCCCCTTTCTCGTGTTCCTTGTAGAAACAAAGTCCCTTAAACATGCCTGCTTCTCCTCCTTCAGATGTTCATCATGTTTGAAAATAAGAAGCACATGACATGAAGAATTGAACTGTTCATGCCTATATGTAGAGAGAATTCTAAGATAGGAAAATACACCAATACAGGAATAAAAGCTAAAACATAGATTCTCCTAAAATAGCTTGGGTTCTAGAATGAATCAAAGAGCAACTATCCTCCTTCAGCACAGATAAATAATCTTGCAATATATCATAGCCAATCATTTTGCCTGTATTCAGTTCCTAAAAGGCCCAATAATTAGCATAAAGGTTAGCTTTACAATTGAGTTCATCTGTGAATGAACGTTCCAACACGCATGTTATTGGAACAATTAGGAACATGAGGGGCTAATTTTAGTTTAATTGAGGGAGTTATCCAATAGAACATGTTCCAGATATTGGAGATAAAGACCCGCCTGAACATGGAGTGTGATTTATAAAAGTATTGCATGAGTCAGTCATATGGTTGGAGGCTTCAGTTCTCCTACCCCTGGGTTATTATGATGTCATGATTCATTATAACTATTTATAAGTATAATACCTGATTTGGTGAAATTGGAAGAAGCAACCCTGGTTGAAGGAAGAGCATAAATTGTTCAGCTGTCACTTTTTTTATAAAAATTCTGGGAAGAGTATAAATTGGAATTAATGTGCACTGGCTTGTTGCACTGCAGGAAGATTACAGAATGAATTTTCTTTCCTTCTGTAGATTTAATAATAGGAATCAAAGTGATTAGTACCTAGAACTAGAATTAAGACTGGAGATCAAATCCTTGAGCTATGAGCTGGTGGCAATTTTCCATTTTTCATAATGATACTGAATAGTGTTTCTGATTGTTAAACTATATGTCTTTTTCCTTTTGTCTTCTTATAATAGATTACAATAGGAGGTAGGGAACTGATAGATGGACGCTTGTTGGCAGCCCTCAGAATACTGTATGCAAGTGACATCGAAACAGTGCAAAAGCATGATTTAGACACCCTCAAATATTTATCAGCCAATGCTTCTATTGGAATTTCAAATGAAGTAGCAGCTCTACAAACTATTGTTGCACTTTGTGTGATTGTGATGGGACACTTCCCCACCAAGCAAATGGGCGACGAATCCTTGTTGAAACAAAGTGTTTCAGCTTAAACTTAGTTGGTCATCCAATTCAGAATTAATCCAAAAGAAATCTGTAATTATAGACGCCATGAGAGATCTCTCTAGGAGAGTGAAGTCACTTCAGTTGAAGGACGGAGCCACTCCACAAGGCTAATCAGCGATGAGAGGGGAGTGCATTTGAAGATGCCTTGCCCACTTTCATTGGCCTTATTTCGACCAAACATATCGGGGGAGTCCTTTTCCTCCATGATTTCTAGACTTCCTAGGGAATTTTGACTGATTTTAAGTTGCCTAATAACGGTTTACTACTTTTTCCTCTTGAGACATAATGAAATCATTTCCATTCGCAACATAAAAACCATTAAACTGTCGTTTGTGTTTGAATAAGTATACTTCAACTATTTTGGTAAATTTAGTCGGCTTTCGCATATGAAAAACCAGTTTAGTTTCTCTAGTCTAGGTTTACATTCTAAGGTTGACTATAGGTTTGTGATCTTAGAAATACGCAATACAGGAAAATGAATATGTATACAACACTTATCTGAATATATATAAGACCAAGACCAAGTCCTAGGAATATAGGTTTTTGATTTTGGAAGACGAAAACGAAAAAGTATGATTCTGCTCAATGAAAGACTAGAAAAAAATGGCGTTTTCTTCATGTTAGGGGAAAGTTGGTGAGATCGTTGTGTTTAAGTGGAAATATTAGTTAGATATACGGTGCTTGTTTACCAAAATCATTACTCATTCATAATTGCTGATTAAATGAAATTTTTTTTTATGGTAGGAACTAGAAATTAGGGAAATTGCTTCTTTTATTACTTTTTTTTCACCAATTCCACTAATGCTATTACTGGTTGTCATTAATTTATATTTATTAAGTAATTTTATTTGCATATTCCTTAATTTTAAGGCAGAATATGGACGATGAATCAATGCTCAATAATATTCTGACATGCCAATTTGGAGGGTAAAGGAGTGATGGAAATACATGTAAAAGATATTCTTCTGTCAATGATAAATTTATGTCGAGAGATACGAACAAAATAGCAAACTATAAATTTATAATGTGAAAAGAATTCACCTAGATATGAAGGTTGAACTTCTCTAATTTTTACTGTAGGGCCAAATTTTACCCATGATTTTTCTTGCTTAAACTTGGTATGTAAATCAAATTAACCACAATTTACTATATGTGCAAAATAATATTATTATATTATATAGTGATTGGTTTAGTAGATAAATCTTTTTCATTATTTTGATCCTGCTAACCTCTTTCCAAAATCCCTACCAATGAAAAAAAAAGTGAGAGTTTGTGGGATACCCAAACAAGGCTAAACTCATACCTAATCTCCAACATGAACTTACAGGAAAACGGAAGAAGAGAACATAACATAACAGAACCTACTTGTTCAATCCATCAAAATTGACAGGGCATAGAACTAATTAAGAAGGCCAAAAAATAAAAAATAATAAACAAGGAAGAAAAACTTTAACTTTAAAAACTTAATTTCCTCCCTGTTTCTTCATAAAAAAATATGTACAACAGCAGTTAAACCCCAGAAAGCCGAGCAAGCAGAGGCAGGCAGGGGCAAAACCATAAACAAAAACAGAGTACCTAATAAAAAACAAGTATAACCACCAAAATATCTACCTGCAACTATGCGGAAAACTCATCATGTTATTGATATTACTCAGTAATTAAGTTTAATTTTAATTTTAGTTGCCGACTGATATGGGTCTTTCTCTCTCGGCTAAACCCAGAGGTGAACGCGAACGTTCCCTGCTACTCTTGCATATAACAAGCCTCATCTCCGCCTGCTTCAACGCTGGATGTCTGATCTTCTCGAATTCTTGCTTGAACTTTGTCACTTGGCTGTGAATTGGAAAACTCACATAATACCCATCTGCATCTCTGTAATTGTTGCAGTTGGTGTCGTTGTTGATCATGTGCTCCTCCATTAATTTGGCAGGCAAAGCTCTGCTGCTTGTTGAGAGTAAATAAAGAAAATCACAGTTTAGGGTGTATGCAACTGCCCTCTGTGCAGAAATTTTAAAGAATTGGGTAAGTATTTATATGGCAATAAAGAGATGAGAAATACATGTTTTCCTCACCAAGGAAGCGGAAAGCAAGCGGGTGTGGTGGCCAAATTTTATATTTCTTTCCCATAAAAGATAGTTTTATTGTTATAAATTACCCCCGCTATTACTAAATAGATTTCATTTAAAAGATTTACTACCCCCGCTATTACTAAATAGATTTCATTTAAAAGATTTACTTTTATTAAAAAAAATTGATAATTATCTATAAATATTAATTATTTTTTATTCATCATATTCTTATTTAATAATTAGAAAAAAATTATTTCTTTTTACTACTGTATAATAATAATATTTTATAATTATTAATAGGAATTTAAAAGTAATATATTATTTTATCTATATTTTAAACATATTATTTAACTATATTTATTTGGAAAAAAGAGTAATTTATTTAATATATTAAAAAATAATTTTAAATACAAAATGAACTTATTATATTTATGGAGGGAAATATTCTTATTTTTAATTTGCATTCAGTTTGAAGACGACTCATTTTGAACCGCGTGAGCATCAATAATTATGTTTCGTGTGAATGATTATTTTATTTCCTTTTCTTAATTTGAGGGTCAAACAGAGAATAGTGGCAACTTGTAAGGTGTAGGGGTGGGTGGGTGGCCAACTGCTTCCATACACATCTACACATGTTCTTTAATTTGACTACTCTTCTCTGTAATCTAATCTGAATATGCATTTAGCACATCGATTCTCAAACATAATTTATTATCATTCTGAGTAGATTTTTTTTGAATGTTGTTCGTAATTAAAACTCTTTAGACCAGATTTGCCCCAATGCACACTTAGGACAAAAATGAAAATTATCTAATAAATTTCTTTTATTTTAATAAAAAAGAAGAAAATCAGAATATTCATAGATGCAATGAAATTGACTAGATTATTAGCATTCTTTTTTAAAAATCTACGGTAGTAAGTTGTTTTTGTCAGATCGCGTGTATTTTCAACCAGTCAAATAGAAGTACATACTAAAATTAATTATGTTCGTATTGAGTAAGATTTCAAATATGGTAAATTTTAAGATAGTTGCATATTTAGAATTTGAATTCGAAATCTTTAATTAAACTAGAAAAGACCAACCTCATGAGAATATAGGTAGTAGTATATTTGATTTCACCTTTCCATCACAATTGAGTAAATTTTCTATCAAGAGATGCTAAACAACTATCGTTACGTAACAAAAATATATAATTTTTTATAGGAACAAATTAACACTGAGTGCTTACAATTTACGAATAGATGTGGATTCTACTATTTTTATATTAGTAGCTGATAATTAAGTGTTCAAATTTGCAAGAAAATCAAGCCATCTGAGTACAAATATTTTTTCAAAAATGTTTATTTAAATTTAATTTAAAATAAAATATCCTCTAAAAATGTGTGATATCGTGAATAAACTCAAAAATGAGTGGAAATCGTGTTAGATCTCACTACATATGATTCACACATGATACAAGAAATGAGTGTGATTCCTGTGTCGACATACTTCATTCCTTGACCTAACCTTTGAACCTGCCCATAAATTCACATGTTCCTGTCCTAATCTACACTACATCACCTTCAGGTTCCGATCACTACAATTCCATATTTCTCTTAACATGTGTAAATTCATATTTAAAGACATATTTTTGTTTCCACTCTCTTTTACCCCAAAATTTATAAATATTGCAATACTTAAGTTATGTTTAGCTTTAATATATATGATTATATTCTCTCCGTTTTAAGAAAATATTTTTGCACATATTCAAAAAAAAAAAAAAATATATATATATATATAGATGAATTAGAACTTGAATTATTAGCACGACACTATCAACTAATGAAATATATTTGGACACGAATTACAATTTAATTGCAACAGCATTATAACAAATAAAATATTTATTACAAAAATTAAAAATGCAAAAACACATTTTCAAATGGAAAAAAAAAACATATTGTATTAATTTACGTATCAAAATAACCGCTATAGATCGATTTAAGGAAAAAGAAATAAAAACTGACTTACTTAAAATTAAAAAGTAAAAACTTCCAAACTTGGATAATTTTAGAAAGGGTAGATTTCTACCAATTAATAATTCAATATGCAAAAAAAATGCTTAAAAAATAAAATAAATGAGAATTTGAGTGACCAATTTAAACAATGATCAAAGTGGTACTTATCTCTATTTAACTCTGCCTGATGAGTATCACGTTCGGCACATTTTATATCAGCCACGTGGAAGCATCTAATTGGAAAAGATAGCAATAGATTTAGTAGGACTCTCAATTCGTGTCGTGTCGTGTCTTAATCGGATATGACACGATTAGACATGACACGATTAACTAATCGTGTCAAAAATTTGAAATACGAACACGATACGGTTAAAATCCGTATTAACACGACACGATTAACTTAATGTGTATAAATTATACGACATGACACGATTAGACACGATCTACTTAATGTGTCTAAACGTATATATTTTATACAATACGATACGATTATACACGATTTTATTTAACACGACACGACACGATTATACACGAATAGACACGAATATTAAATTAAAAATTTAATTTAATTAATTGAATCTCAATTTAATCAATTTAAATTTAATTAATAATTTTAATTTAATTAATTAAACTCCAATTAAATATATATAAGTTCAATTGAATCAATTTAATTCATTTATTCATATATAAATATATATTATATATATTTATAATACTATAATATATATTTGAATTTTGAGTAAAATTAAAATAATTAGTCATATTTTTATAATTAATAAAATAACATATTTTTAATCGTGTCTTAATATGTTAGATAGATAAAATCCGTTTATGATACGATTTTTTTCGTATTATAATTGTATTAACACGATTATGACTCATATGTGTTTAGCTCATATCCATATACGGTTAAATCCGTATCGTTTCATGTCGTTTAATCATGTCGTGTCCAAAATTGTAGCTATAAGATTTAGAGGCGATTATTGACGTGTTCGTTATAGCGTAATTAGTAGGTTAATATGGTTAGAAGGCTGCTTGACAGTCTCGCCGGCAAACTTTAGCAAAAAGCATTCGGTTTTAGCTATTGCTGTTGGCTGATACTGAGCTAGTGAAAATATACGTGATATGAGCAATTAAATAAGAAATATATTTAAAATTCATTATTTTTTTATATATAAAGATAATTTAGTCTTTGTAATTAAAAAAATTTCAAAAAAAAATTAGAAATAAATTTTTTAAATCAACACTTATTTAAAACTTTAAACAATTACTAGTTATTGTTTATAATTATCAATTAAATACTTATGAATTAACTGTTAATAAGAAAAAATTATCCACTGTTTAAACAGTTGAACCAAATATTTTCTTAATATCTTTAAATTATGCGCGAAGTGTTAAGATTTTTGTTGCCATGTTTCTCACTTTCATTTGCTCTTATCTCCAAATTATCTCTCCCATTTAATTGTTTACTGTTTATATTATTTTTTTTCCTTTACGTCTTTTTATTTTTTCTTTTTTTTTTTTGTCAATTTTTATTTTTCTAGAGGTTGAGTACCAATAAGTTAAGGCAGAAACACTCTTTTTTTGAAAGGTGACCCACTTCATATAAAATTATTTACTGATTAACAAATTATTTGACATGTTAAAAAGTATTCGTATAAAAAACTACCTCGCCAAGATGATATTATTCATATAGAAAAAAGTTTGGATAGAAAATATTCTGATTGGAGAATTCTCAATTTTTTTCCTAGAAAGAAGGTTAATATTAAGTCCTGAATCGATACTAGATGCAAAAATAAAATAAAATAAATACTAAGACTATTACTAATGAATATCAAATAATTGATAAAATTAATAAGAAAAAAAATATTTTCTTGCTTACGATTCATTAAGAAGTCAATTCATCCAATTAAAAAAATCCCATTTTTTTATCAGATGGAATGAATGAAGAAATACAAAATTTTCTCATATCTAATTCTAATTTTGAACCTTTATTCTTTCAAAAATATGTGATACTTTACAATACATATAACATAAAAACCATGGACAATACTCATTGAACTTCTTTTTTAAATTACTATTTTTGAATTTTATAAATAAAAACACAGCCATTGTCAAATAGGAATGAGTTTTTCTGCCTTAATTGATCTGTTTATACGAGTGAATTGAAATTTTACACTTAGATATTTTAAAATTAAATTGTAATAAAGTGAAAAAGAAAAAATCATTTTTTTAATCAAATATAATCTTTGGTCCACAAAAAAATTACAAGAGAAAAAATATCAAAAATTTGAGATCAAATAGAAAAATTAGGCCCTCAAATTTACCAAAAATAATGAATCACACCCTAAAATATAATTCAATACAATTAAACTTTTTAAATTTAAAATCTTTACAATTAAACTCCTCAATTTTATCTTTATTTATCCTTATTAGCGAGTTTTGATGAGCTGACTCAATCTTCTTTTTAACTAATAAGAAGTTGACATGTATCACTGTATAATCGATTAAAATAATAAAAAATACCTAAATAATATCATTTCATTTAATTTTCTCTCTCACCTGCAATTTCAAATTAGAGTTGCTTCAAATGGTGAATTTTCTTTCTCACTTGCATTCCTCTATTTCTCTCCATTTGTTTTCTTTATGTTTTGATGTAACTCTTTATGACTGAATTAGTCCATTAATGTAAGACCCAACACCAAAGGAAGAGATTCAAGAGTCCTCAAGGTCTTAGAAGCTTTTACACAAGTTTCTCACAAGCTTCAAGCTCAACCCAGTCTCAAATCTACCGATTCCAACTCGTCTACCATTAAAGCTCTATTAAAGCTAAAAAATAGAATCTGATGCAATTCTTTTCGAAGACCCACATCTTTCTACTCTCTTTCAGCACCTTACCTGCCTTAGAACCCTCGTCGATACTCTTCGACAATATAAACACAATTTCTCATTTTCACTTTCTTTCTAGTTTAGTTTAGTTTAGTTTTATTTATTTCTCATGGTTTTTGTAAAATTTCCTTCAAACTTTTCCAAGAAAATGCATTCTTTATCTGATTTTAGGAGACACAGAGGAGCATAGTATATTCGTGGGAAGCCTTTGACTATGGTAGACCCCAAGTGAGAGTGATAATCGTTTTGACCCATCTTGAAGTGATAAACATTTTCAAAATCTTGTTCCGGTAACATCTTCTAAAGCAAAACCTTCTCACAGGAATTTGGCAGAAGTTTCAATCATGCGGGATTTCCCCCCAAATTTCAAGAAACAATAATCTTCTTCTCTCCGTGCTAATATGATTAATGACAACAAACAATCGATGCGAATATGATTGATGACAACTATACACAAATGACATGATGCGTATGTTGGTTCTTTCGTCTACCATTGAGCTTGAAGAAGGCTCTAGTTTTTCGATTGAAAGAAAGAGAGAGAGAGATAAAGTGAGGCTTTTCCATTGAAAATGTCACTGTTTAGATCAGATGTTTTTTTTTTAATATATATTTTAAATTGTAACACGACACTATTTAGTCATAGTAGCATTTGGAAATTCATAGTATTGACATGTGTTGCTTTTTAATTTGTTAACATTAATTGGTTAACAATGAGATTGAGTCAGCTCAATGGAACTCACTAACGGGGACAAACAAACAGATGTAAAGTTAAGGGTGCTTAATTGTAATAATTTTGAATTTAAAGAAATTAATTGTACTTAGTCATATTTTAAATTGAAATTTGTTATTTTAGATATAATTGATGGGCTAATTTACCCATTTGGCAAAAACTTGATTAACCAAAAAAGAAAAGAAAAGAAGAGAAATTTAAGTGTCATCTGGTTGAATTGTGGTAGTCAGCTTTTGGCAATTTAATTACTTAAAAGATCAAATGAGCATTTGATAAGTCATTTTTCAATTCAATATTTAAAAAAAATGGTTGAAAGCTGTCACCAATACTAACTGTTGACAGTTGATATCACTGTTGATCGCTAATAATGGTTATTACTGTTGAACCAAACAAATTCTTAATTTAATCAAATAGTTGTTAACTTAGGGAAGGATACATGGAGAAAATTAGAGCCCCTTGAAAGAATTTAAGGATCTCCTAGTAAAAATAGAATTTCCTCCTAATAAAAAGTAGTTGGATCCTCTAAACTTGATAGAAAAAAAAAAGTTATATTTCTTCTACTGAGTATATGAAACTTAGCCTATAAACAATCACTTTAAGCATATATCAAAAGTACATATTGAATATGTAAGCTCTTAAATTCTCTTAATTATTTTCACTTGAAAGCTAATTTAAATAGCCAAAAGTAGGCACGTATAGGCTTTGCAGCAGAGCATACTCCTTTCCTGTTCAACCAAATTATTCAATTTATATCAGGAATTAAAATTGTGAATTATTTGGCACACAACAGTAGCCAGGTTTACAGATAGATTATATATTCATATATCAATTTAAAAGCATTCAATCCAAAGAATGAAGAAATTTTAATAGATCAATTCAAATTTAACAATTATTCAAATTCAATTTTTTGAAAATTGAGATTGACCTAACCACTTACCCGATTAACTCCAACTTGAAATCCAAAATTGATCTAAACCATAAATGATCTGATCCGATTGATAAATAACATACCTAGTATTTGTTACTAAGGTTAGTTTTTTTCATGCAACATTAATTTAGAATCATCAATGTACCCTAAAAATTTTCATAATCTATGTTAAGTCAGTTTATGAAAAAAAAAAAGTGTATACTTTTTTTCCTAAATTGTATTCCAAATGAGAAAGAAGTAATAATTATTGTATTTTATTTTTGAATAACTAAAATTTTGAGAATTGAATGGCCAAAGTGTTATAACCTTTCAACTACTTGGCGTGCAATATTTGATTTATGACCACTTAAATTTTAATTTGTGACTTGAAAATAAAATAAAGATAAAACGTGTACAACTATTTTTAACTTATGTAACACATCCATCTTGGTACGGAGTTATCCTACTAATGCAAGGAATCCAATGTAAATCGTCTTTTATCTTTTTTTTTTTAAAAAAATAAAATAAAATTTTCAATAGCACAAACTAGATTTTTGCAATTGTACTCAGTTATCTGTCCTATAATGGTGAAATAAATGATTGAAAGTAAACTGCCATGATAACTGATAATGAATCCCATTCTTTACTCTTTAGTGATATAAATGTATAAATATGGTCTGTCTACAATATCAGTTTTTGTTTCTACAATCTAGTAATCTAGATTTGTGCTAAATAGACCCACTAAAAGAGTTTCATTTTAGTTTACAATATCTGTAATAAAAAAATATGTTATAGCTTTACTTAATAAGTAGTTATGGTTAGAAATAAAAGTTTAAAATCCAAGTGTAAATTCTGTCAAAAATAATTATTAGAAAATATACCAATATTACAACAGAACAATTCTTAGTCTTTAGCAGCTAACGTGAAAACTTGTTATACTATTTGTTTTGCTTCTCATTCATTAATCATTATATATAATACTTAATAATAATTAGATTATATAAGAAATTTTATTTCGCATATTTTTGAGACATTGATAATCTATTTTGATCAAATAAAAAATAAAAAATTCATAAAAGAAATGTAAAATGTCACGCGAGTACTTTATCGCTTACTTTTTTTTTTCTTCATTTTAAAACTTTTTAATGCATCAAAAGATGCAAATGCATGCATATATAAAAAGACCAGAAGGAAAAAAGTTGGTCTACATATGTAGCAAAGATAAATTAAAAAAGGAGAAAAAAGAAAAAAATAAATCATAATTTGCCTGATCATCATTGGTTCTACCTTGATAATTAGCTAAGAAAGTGATTATTGATTAGAAAAGGCTAGTTGGGCAAAGGCTTAAACAAGTATCTAAGAATCGAAAGTTACCCATGTGATGGAGCAATGACATTGATAAAGATTAAGAAAAGAACAAAAAGGAAAAGTGCATTTTGATACCGTACGTTTCTTCTCTTCTTGATTAAATTTGCTTCAATTTCCTTCACATTTATGCATGAGAATGAAGCTTCATACTTCATTTTTTGACTATGAAGTGTTTGATTTTTTCTTCCATTGTACTTAATATATTTGCCATTGAAGCTTAGTATTAACCTCACTATAAGACTCTCCTTCCATCAATTTTAATCATCCACTTTTAAATTAACTTTTAAAACAAAATCTATTCTCAAGGTTATATTAGCACCTACAGATGTTGATGTCAACATTTGTTAAGATCTCATTTCTTCTCAATTGAAATATTGTTTTCTTAAAAAAAATTCGGTACTACCCATGAGCATCCTCCACAAATTTCCTCTTTATTAATATAAATAATATAAATAATTCTAATATTTTACCTATAATATACATAGTTTATATATATTAATATAAATAATCATGATTTAAGGATTAAATTTTCTTCTAATATTTTATCTATAATATACATAGTTGATTCACCGTGTTCAATGTCAAAAATTTTACTTAAAACATAAATGTGGCATTTTAGGGCTTATGGAAATGGGCCAGTATTTGTTTTGCTTAGGCCCAAACTCAATGAGCTGCTTACTTTCTAGTAGTTTCTAATTAATTTGATTTCAAAAAAAATAAAATAAAAAAGCTTTAATTTTTTTTGTTGGTACATATAAGTAATAAGCAAATGTTAAAAAAATTTAATTTGATACTTTATTTGGATGGGGTAGAAAGGGGTTTAATAAAGTAAATTAAAATAAAGTAAGATAAAGTATGGTAAAGTATGATATTTATTTTGTCTTATTTAAAAAGATGATAGCATAATGAATGATTTTATATTTGATTATAAAATATTGAAATTTTATAAAAATTATCAAAAATTCAATATATACAGATAGTGTGAAGAAAAATAATTTGAAAATATAAAAATTAAAAAAAATTCGAAACCCCCCTTAACACCCAAATTGGAGTGTTAAAATTTAAGAAAAGAACCCCGAATTACTTTATTAATAATTCTACCATCTTCCCAAACACATGCTCCTACCCTTTTATTGTCTTACCTTATCTGGTAAGGATTTTTATTAAATATTAATCAAGAAAATGAACCCAGGAATCTTTTGACTTGAAACTTGGTGATTTCTAATCAGCTGTTAATTATACAACAAATTTCTTTTTCCCTTGTCACTTGTGTAGTGTTCCTTCAAGTTAGTTCACAGTAATCAAACCATTTGGCTACTAAAACAAATGAAAAGAAATAAATCGAAAAGAAAAACCAAGAAGAAGCTTAGAAAATTTGACAATTGGTTTGAATTTTATGTGCTTTAGAGTTTAGAAAATTACCAAAAATTGAAAAATAAAAACTCTAGATGTTTTAGTTTGTCAATTTAAAGGCATGAATCACATATTTAGATGGAAAATTACAAGCTGATTAAAAATCCTTGACTCTTAACTTTTTTCCTCTTGCAAATCATCAATATCTTCTTCTTCTATTATTATTATTATTATTAAAAAAAAACTCTTGTCAAATTAATTAAGGTGTGGAAGAACTTAGAAGCATTACAGCAGCTAAAACCCATTGAAAAATGCATGGGAGGCCCCAACAGTTTGATGATACTGTGTGCAACTCAAAAAGGGAAATTTCTTAAATTTGATGCATAATCCTATGCAAAATGATTCAAAAATGAGTCACCTACACCTATCTAATTTTATCTCTAACATGACTATGCTTCCTATGAAATTATTTTGTTCAGGATTGCAATATATGATATAGATTTGCAATTTATTATTTCAGAAAAAAAAAATATGGAAATTTTTTTATTTAAAAAATGAATAAATAAATTGCATAATTAGCTGCTGCAGGGTCATTTTCAATGAGTTGATTGTTGGATTGAGTAGTGAAAAATTGTATGTTCATGAAGAAGTCAACATCACAGCCGAAATATATTTACAAAAATTCCAATGGAGTTCAGGCACGCAATTAGCTAGTTAATCTACAGCGGATAAGCTTGAAACTCTCTCAAGGAAATCAAGCAATAGGGTGAAAAATAGAAAAGGAAATCGATTAGGATATATAATGATATGACTTTTTGAATCATTTTACTTCATAAATTATCTTAATTAAGCTTAGAAATTTACATGATTCTATGTAATTGGGATACATACAGAATCTGGAAACTTTAGCTCTCTATGTAGAAAATACTGTAAAAAAGTTATTCTTATTATACTCATCTATCTACTAATACATTAAATTGGATTGGCTGCCACTGTTCATTACTGTAGTAAGAACAGTATTATGCCAAAAATTGTTCTTCTACATATTGCCAAGAAGTGTCAAGCAAAGAAAACGCCGTCGTCTTATTTAAAAATGGCTCCAAATCTTCAAAAGTCCTATATAGTCTAAAGACTCTAAACGTTGGCCTTACAACCCCGATAATCAATGTATATCTGACAACTATTAAAGATTTCAGTTTTTTTTTTCTCATTTTTAAAAAAACAACAAATAGCAAACAATGACTTAATAAAAGGAAGAGAATTGATTAAAAAAAAAAAAGCAAGACCAACCATTAATAAAAACTTGTATAAATATATAGAAAATAGCATGACAATAATTATATGAAAAAAATTGTATGATAATTAATAATATAATTTTCATATAATTATATGATAATATATAGAAAATGATATATAATTGACAATAATTATATGAAAATTTTTATAAAAGTCATATAATTGCTATATTTATATATAGAAAATGATATATAACTGTCAATAATTATATGAAAGAGCATTGCAAAAATCATATAATTACTAGTAATTTTGTAGTCTTACATAGAAAATGACATATAATTGTTAGAAATTATATAAAAGAGTATTGGAAAAATTATATGGTTATACATAGAAAATGACATATTAATAGCATCAATTATATGAAAATATATTACAAAAGTCATATAATTATTAGCAATTTTATGGTATTATATAGAAATGATAGCAATTATATGAATTAATATTGCAAAAGTCAATAATTCACATGAGAATATTAATTTAAATGGACTAAATAATTAATATTTTCTCATAAATAAAATATTTTGTACTTCCTTTAATTTTCATTAAGTTTCTAATAATAATAAAAATATATGTTATCAGCTTTTGTTTGCTTTTTTGCTTTCCCTCTAAAGGTTAGACAAAGTTTAGTTTTTCAATGTATTATTTTTATCAAATGATCTAATGAAACTGTTTAAATTTTTCTCTCTTTGATGCAATGCGAGGGTTAATTAATTATAGTACGTAATGTTAAAGAAACTAAGAAAATTTAAACTTGCTGAGGATTAAAGGCACTAGAGCAAGTATTTAAATTGAGGTACTATATATATATATGTTAAGGTTAGTGACTTAAAAGTGCATTTGGGTTATCAAACAGCTAAGTACTTTCAAAATACTTGTCTTTATCTATATCTTCTATATCTTGGCCTAACAAAACTAAGTTAAATTGATTTCAACTGTCTTAGAATTGTTTGATTTACACTTAATGCATTTTTTTTTTGGAATCAAGCACTTAATGCCTTCACTAGCTTCTAATCATCTTTATTTGCAATTTTAATTATATTGGGTGGTATGGTAATGTCACACCTACGTACATATATAACTCCTACACAATTATATTTCTTAATTTAAACAAAATTTCCCTTGCCAAACCAAAATAAGAAGAATAATACCATTTAAAAAAAAAGAATATTACCAAATATATATATCACGAATACAAAACAAAACCCTAAACAGTTTTTTTTTTCTTTTTTCTTTTTTTCCGAAAGAAAATCACAGAAGGACGAGGAAACAATGGAGGGTATCTAGGAAAAGTTGAACATCAATTCTTCCACAGAATAGCTTTTACAAGTCATTCTTTTTAATTATATGTATTTATATTTGATAAAGTTAATTATTATAAATAATATTTGAATATTATAAAACAAAAAGGGGATAAAAAAAAAAGAAAGAGGGAATAAGTTCTTATGTAGTGGGCGGAGCTTGCACGTTTTTTCCACTCCATGTGAGTTTGAATCCGACCGATTCAAACCCCACGACTTACTAGTCTTGTGCATAATAATAATAATAATAATTATTATTATTATTATTATTATATGCAAATTAAAAAAATTCTTCGTGTAACAAATTAGCATGCGGGTATAGAATCTGAAAAATGCTATCAACACTTTTATTATGCAATTGCTTTATAATTGATTTATATCATCAAAATTTAATTTATAAAATTTACTAATTTATTTAATAAATTAAATTTGATGATGGAACTAATTATAAACTAAGTGTCAAAAAAGTATTGAAAACAAAGTGTTAAAGATAAAGTATTGGTAGCGTAAAATTTTCGTATGCACAGTTAGAAAATGATGTTCATGTTTATGTTGTTAATTAATTTTCCTCTTACTCTTTTATAATATAAAAATTTATGAGTTTATAATCTTTCAATATATATATATATATAAATCATTCCTCTTTTTGCATACTGATATAATTCATTAAAATTTGTTAATGAAAAATAAAAAGAGAAATTTAGATTTTAAATTACTAGAAGGAGATAAGCAATTTAAATAAATAGGTCTAATCTTGTAAAATGATATAAATAATTCAGTATTAATTATAGAATATTAATATATGAACTTACGTATATTTAATAGAAAAAGATTTTATTTTGATATAAAAAAATATAACATTTTTTAAAGTTTAAAATTATCTTTATTTTCTTATGTAAATTTATTAAAGATACCCCTTTATATTTTTGCAATATTTAAATATGTAAAGAATATACTAACATTTGTATATATATACTACATAATTACATAGTAAAAAATAGAAAAAATTATTATTTATCTCTTAAAATTTGATCAATTATACTAATATTCAGTGAGTTTCAAAAATTATATGATTTGTTATATCTGTTTTATCATATTCTATTAATATGTTCTTCCACTAGATTTTATGTTAGAAAAATATTAAAATGTAGTGAAATGATAAAAGAAAAATACTACTTATCTCATGAAATTTGATCTATTGTACCAATATTTTCTGCAAGTTTGATTTATTATACCAATACCTCCTGAAAATTTAACTTATTATACTAATATTCTGAGCAAAAAAATATTTTTTGACTAACAGTAAATGTCTTAAAATTTAATAGAATAACTATATAATTTAACGAAAATAAAATTAAAAAAGCTAATTGTATAAATTTTGAATATCAATGAATAATAATACTAATAAAATAAGTCAAAATTTTCTTCTAAAAAATATCCAAACAAAAGTAGAAACAATAATATTAAAAAGAAAATATAAGTCCAAACGCATAATAATTTAGTTGAAAATAAATAAATAAAAACGCTATCTTAACATTTTCCAGAACAAAAGAGAAAGTCATAAAAAAAAAAATGTTTTCCAAAATCTGTATATATCCTAAGTTCCTAAACCCGAACAAAAGAAAAAGAATACAAAGACCATAAGAGCATACGTGCGTGAGCGTGTTCTTGAGAGTCAACATTATATAATGATTTAGCTGCCATTTTTGTCGACGACCGGTGTGGAGTTTCTGTTCCACCCATCAAACCGTACGTAATTAACTCACCATCTATTACACACAATTTAATTTAAATCCACGTCTTTTATTAATCTGTAAGGAAACGACACAGAAACTCATTTTCACACAGACGAAACGCGTCCATTTATTTGACAATTACTTACTCTAAATATTAAACAAATAATTATATACATATATGGACTTTAATACCTTAAAACTAAAAGCATCCACGGTGTTAGTTAAAGCCACTTATTGTATTTATTAAATTAATTATAATTATTAGTGGGCATAAGCTTACTTTAAGTTGTTGTTAAAGCCATATATTGTCTATATAAAGCTTTTGTTCTCTGGCCAAGACAACCACACACCTATTATACCCATATTTCTTTTTTAATCTCTTTGATCTGCTATTATTATTATTATTATTATTATCTGAATAACCTCCTGATATATACATATAACTCATCAAGAAATTAAGACGCAGACACAGACTTGTGTTTTGATAATTCTTTAAAACTGAAGGAAGATGGTTTGTTTGGTTTCTAGATCAGGAAGAGATTTGCAGAGATACGATAACCAGGGCCGCCGCCAAGTTGTGGGGTGAGTTTTCTATTTTTGGCTTTTTATGGGATGGAAGAATTTTATGAGTGGCCCCCATTTTTCTCTTCTTAATTATTGGATATTTCTTTTTGGATTATATTGTGTTTGTTTTCTTCTTGATTGATTCGCAGTTTTAATTTTGTAGCTTAGTTACCAAATGGGAGGTCATTAATTATTGATTTGTTGGGTCCTTTGCAGATGCATTCCATATAGATTCAAGCATTGCAGTAGTACTGATGTCTCCTCCATTGATGATGAATTAGAGGTTCTTGTCATCACTTCACAGAAGGGTGGTCAAGGAATAATGTTTCCCAAGGTATTTTTATATACATATATATAATTATAGAAATTAAAAAGTGTTTTTGATATTATTAATTTTAGAGATATTATATTACTGCAAAATATTAATTAATCTTGCATTCTCATTTCATTAATTTGCCATAAATTAGGGTGGTTGGGAGCTTGATGAATCTGTTGAAGAAGCAGCTTCTAGGGAGTCTCTTGAAGAGGCTGGGGTTCTTGGCCATGTTGAGGTCAGTATTCTTTTATATATACATACATAATTAATTATCATTGTAAAATAGTCATTTTGTTTTCAGTAAATTAATGCTGGTTTAATTAAATAATGAGATTAATGTGATGGATAAATTGCAGGATGAACTAGGAAAATGGAACTTCTTAAGCAAAAGTCATGGCACAATTTATGAAGGGTATATGTTTCCTTTGCTTGTCACAGAGCAACTTGATCTATGGCCAGAGAAAAATCTCCGCCAAAGAATTTGGGTACGTTATAATCATTATTCTTCAAAGGCTATAATTATATATTATATGATTGCATCAGTATTAATTAATTTCCTAATTTACATGTGATAAATTAATAATTCTTTTATATATGCAGATGCCAGTGGAGGAAGCTAGAGAAGCTTGCAGACATTGGTGGATGAAAGAAGCTTTGGACATACTAGTTGAGCGGCTAACTTCTCTACAAACAAAATTTACTATCTTGCTCTCTTAGCCAAAAGGAAGATCAATTTGTACATAAAGGCTCTTCAACCTTTATAAGATGAAAAGATAGTTGAGGTAGTTAGGGCTAGAGAATAATTTAGAAAATAATAATAATAACAATTATTATTATTATTATTATTATTTTAGTTCAAAGCAGAATTTCAAGATGTAATGTAAAGTTGATATCTTCAATCATCAATTTATGTAGCTCATATTTTCCTATAAATATATATGTACTCTTTATTACAAGTCTTTTGCAGGCTATAACACAAGTAAATAAAGAAATTAAGCGTTCAGCACGAGCGAATTCATATGAGTTTATAGGATAATGGATAGTTTAAATCCAAAAAGAAATAAATAACTAATGCCTCAATATGCAAAATATGGTTCTAACTATAACACAAAATTTATTTGTCTATTAACATGTAGTTCCTCTTGCTCACTCACTCCATTGACTATATATTAATAAGATAAGAAACCATTAATTTCTTTGCTATTTGAAGTGACTAATTAAGACCAAAGTTGGAGCAAGCATATATCTTGCTACGCAGAGAAGGAATATGTTCTTGTTTGGAATTAAGTGGAAAATTCTAAAAATGAAGGCATCCGATGCCAAAAATCCCATTGTATATATGACAGCTCAACCAAATTCTGATAATTGCAGACAAGTTTGCACATATTTCTTCGGAGAAAGATGAGTTTAATGGCTTTCCCTGCATCAACATTATTGTGCTTCAAAATGGTCTCTAAAGCAGCTTTATTGCGAATTCATCTCTTAAACTAATTTGTAGAATGATTTTCAAACAACCCAAATATCGAAAATATGGATAGATATATTTTAATTATATATTGTATGATTGAATTAGTTTACAAATAATATAATATATTGAATTTACTCAAAATTTTATCCATGACATATCATGCTATTACTCGATAACTATATTCATATAAACACCTGTTACCAAAAGTAATCCAGTGCTGTTTAATTATCTTCATTTTACCACATTATTTTGATTTTGAATTTTTATTTTGTTTTGGTTGTAAAGTATAATTTCCAAATTGATAGTCGGCTCTAAAATATCATATATAATTAAGTTTCAAAAGTTTTATGTACAACTAATTACTTTTTGAGTCTCACTAAATATAATTTTTTTATATTTTTATTGCTACATCATTGGCAGTTTGTCGGGTTCCAGCAAAATCTTTATAATTATCCGTTAAGAGAGTTGGATTACCTAGTACGAATGTATGTAGATGTGCAAGTATATCAAACATTTTCAGTTAATTAATTAATTAAGCAGTCAAACCATTTACCATGTATTAAAAGAGAATTCAATCATCAAACTAAAATGATAATGATCTAATCTTATTATTAAAATAAAAATATAAAACTTTTTTTCTAAGGAAAAAAATATGAACTATTATTGTCATGATTGAGGAGAAGTTTATACTTTGTCTAGATGAAAGTAAAGGAGGATAGATCAAATATAATTTCTTTCATTTTCATCCTTGGATTACAATGGAAATTTAATTTATTTTAATGAAAGAAAGTAGAATAGAGTAAATTAAAGTAAAAGTTGAGTAAATAAAAAAAAGGTAAATATAATTTTCATCATTTGGATTCAAATTTAGGAGAGTAAACAAGAACAAAAATTGAATTTTCCAGTTTATTTGAAGGTAATTTTTCTTATTTTCTTTTAAATATAATCAAATAATGGAGAGAAAATTAGAGTAAATTTCCTTCAATAAAATAAATTTAATTTTCCTTTCTACCAAATATAGAGTTAATGATAGAATAAATAAAGATTTTTAAATTTTGCAATATGTCCTTTTTTTTTCTGAGTAAAATTCAAAGTTAAGATAAAATTTTTTAATTATTGATCAAAAAGTGTAGCAGAAAAATTCAAATACACTCTCCACTCTCCACTCTCCACTCTCCGTCTCGAAGAATACTTTCAAATGCCGGTTAGCTGGTGATTTTACCGCCACAGTGCCACACCTACCGCTCATTATCAAATGCATAAGCTTTTTCGATCTCATTACAGATATCTGTATTCTGGCGACAAAATTTTTATTAACAGCCACAATTCTCTTCTACTCATTTCGCAGTTGCATAGTTTCCCTAAAACCCTGTGTCCCAATTCGACGCTGGACTATGCTCTTCATGAAGTTGAGGCTCTTAATTCGTCAGCACTCACAAACCAAATAGCCCAACCATCTTCAAAAATCAGTGAACAGTGCTGTGAAAGCAGACACGCTCAAGGAAATGAATTATCCATTCAGATTTCGCATCCTTGGCCTGAATGGGTAGATCTGATGGAGTTGTTGTTAAAGAGAGGATACTTTGAAGCCAATGGGAACCCACATCTAAATGGTGATTTGGGTACCAAGGAAACTAACTGGATTAGAACTGCCTGCCTCAATTTTTCACGGGATCAGTTTGGGCTTATAAGGTAATGAGATATTCATTTTTGGATATGGAATGTATTGATTGAGGATATATTTTGTTTTGAATTTCAGTCTCTTTGACTTGCATTGATTTTATTTTTTCATTTCTATAAATACTGTAGGTTTACTAGTTATGTTTCACGAATATGCATGCAACCTGTTTGCTGTTTGGCTCGTGTGAGCAAAAAATAGCTCTCCGAGAAGCGGAAGACAGGTTATTGTGCTGATTTCACAATATTTCCAATTATAAAAAATATAAAATTTTGGAATCAAATTTTTGAACGGCAGGGACATGTAAATGTCCATCCTAATAACGTAAATTTTAAAATTATTAGGAAAGGATAAGTGATGTGGTACATCTGTTTGTCGAACTGTAACATTTTAGGGGTACAGCGCGCAGCTTGTTTCAAGAGTAAGCAGACGTTCAATTCTCATGCTTGGATGTGATCATGGAGAATAATTCATATTGGTTGATGTATTTAGTGATTTGTAGGCTGCAGGAATGGATGCTGATAGTCAATCAAATTTCTGAGCTGGTTCACCTTAGGTTCAACTGTTAGCCGCATTGACCAGATAAGGACTGCTAGATATCTGAACCTTGAAGAACTTTTCTCTTTTTACTTGTATTTGCACTGAATTTTAAGGAGCACTTAGGTTTAAGTTCAGGTGAGAATAAGGAAGAACTGGGTCTGGGGTTTTGGGGAATTACAGCCATATTAGAATTCCCAAAGCATGGATATATCTAAAATTGATATCTATGGCTTGGGATATGCAATGATTGCAATCTATCAGTGTTGGTGGGGGGAGGGGGGGTTTGCAAATTTGGACAGCGTAATGTTTTATTAATGCCATAAATTATCTTTTTTTGAACAGTACAACCAAGGGGAGGGGGAAAAAACTCCTACCTATGCGGGTGGGGGGACTCGAACTTGAGTCAACCCCAAGGGCATTACAAGCTCTTACTGCTCAGGTGTCCCTGCAGGAACATCAGTGCCATAAAAAATCAACACAAAGGAAAGCTCAAAAACTCTATGTGCCTGATAGGGCTGTGGGCTTCCTAATTGCTGCTTAAGTATTTCTCTTTTAACTAGTGTCTCCTACTACCATCCCATTGGCAGCTCTGGAGAGACTTAAGAAAGTACATTTCCATCCATGCCATTGAAATCTGTAGATATTATTTCAATATATTGGTGTAGGTAAAGTCATTTTATTTTTTGAGTGGTTGCCTTAGCTGCATGCCGGGGTTGGGTTTGGGTGGGGTGAGCACAATGTCAGGCCCTTTGCAGAGTCTGGCTTCTATAAGCTGTCTAGGCCTTGGTGTTGTTTTGAGTTGTATTTGAGTGAAAAATGTATGATTACTTGAGAGTTTATTGATCCTTGGTGATGCTGGTTGATTTTGTTATAATTAGGTTCATGATAAACTTTTGAAATGTTGTTGCCTAGATTGATATCCTTGAAGCTGAGACTTAAAATTCATTTGCCATTTATCTCGCTGATTAATTATTAAATGTTGTTCAAACTTCAAATGTTGCTGGTTCTGTTTCTGTCTCTCTCACTTCCATGACTCTGCTCTTAGACATAGTTATTCTTTAATTTTATAATGGTCAAGTACATGTAGAGGCTGTTATTATTTCTCTTTGGCATCAGAAATTTTATTTTTGCTTAAATTGAGTGATATTTTTGAAAATTGGCATGAATACCAGCTGCTTTTGCTACCAGGTTCCTCTCAAGGAAAGATATCCACATCATTGCAGGATGCGGCTGCCCAAGCATAGATAGGAAAGTTGTCAATTCAGGAAAGCGACTAAGAGCACATGTAGGCATTGATGAAGGAAACGTATGTGCTGACCCTTTTTTATCAATAGGAACTTAAGATTTGAAGGAATTTTTTTTTGTTCAACATTTTATGATTTAAAATTTTCTTTTCAGAATTTTAGAGATTCTGCATATTAGTAATCACCTTTCACATCTAACTTGGGTATAAATATCTTCGTAGGTTTGTGGCTCCTGCAATTCGAGGGGGGACTGTGAAAGGGCATATGTTAAGGCACGTGAAGATGAAGGTGGGCGGACTGTGGATGTCATGCGCATTCTGTTGACTTATGGACTTGATTCAATTTCTAGCACATCAGGAAGCGGGCCATCTCCAAACAAAATTGTTAAAGAATCAGTGAGAAGGCTACTGAAAGAAATGGTGGAATTTAGCAGCCAGCAAATTCATTCTGGTTTCCCAAATGCCACACCCTTGAAAAGTGCAAATTTGCAAGATCACAAAGATGTTCCGATGAAGCAAGGGGATTGGCTTTGCCCCAGGTAATTTGACAATTATAGTATTTTAGAATATTGAGCCCTCCTCCTCCGTTCTATATTTTTTTGTTTAGTGTAGGCTAACGTTTTTCTTTTTAATATTGGGCTTTTAGGTGCAACTTCCTCAATTTTTCCAGAAATATTAGGTGCTTGCGCTGTGATGGTTTATTCCAAGATAGACTAAAACATCTGCTGGAGGATCAGAATCATCTTCCGTTGAAGAAAGGAGATTGGATTTGTGAGAAGTAATGATCGTCTAATTTGGCATTAACACGATACATGGTGCTTTGTTTCTCATCATGACTTAAATTTTGCAGATGCAATTTCTTGAACTTCGCAAAGAATACAAGATGTCTACAGTGTAAAGAGAAACCTCCGAAACGGCATCTTAATCCTGGAGAGTGGGAATGTGAATCGTAAGAAACATGCATTAGAAATCTCTTTATATCAGGACTTAAGGTTGTTCCATTTCCAGAAAGTTTTACAACTTGTATGCACTTAGAAATATTTTATTTTACAGGTGCAACTACATCAATTTCAGAAGAAATATGGTATGTTTGAAATGTGATCACAGAAGACCAAAGGCATTAAACGCTCCCAATAACATTCTTCAAAGTGAACACGATAATGGAGGCTATGCCAAGCATAGCAGATTAAGGTCTGTTCATAGAGAAAATGGAACCAATGATGATACATCCATTGGAATGGATAGAACAAATCAAAGAAGCACTGCAAATATGTGGAGATTTGTGGAGGAAGAAAGAGAAGATGATCACTCAAATTTACGGAATGAAGAATCTAGGTTTGTAGATTTCCCAATTGCAGGAGGCAAGAGTAGTTTGTCCCAAAATGCAGAAAAAAGGGAGAGATGGAAGTTAGAGATGTTGAAGAGTAAAACCGCTACAAGAACAACGGGATGTGACGAAGAATTAAGATATGCTGAAACCCTGACAAGATCCAACTACATCGAAACAACTGATGATGAAGATATGGCTGAATGGTTTGGGCTTGCTAATAAAAATGGAATAAATTAGTACAAATGTTATTTATTCAATAAAGTATTACAATGTTGCATTTTAGTTTATTTCTGTGTCATTACTATTACAGTGTGAATATGATTTCAATTGTCAACAGATCCCACTAATTTAATCCTTGATCTTTGCTATATTTAGGCAATGTAACTAGACAGTTATTTCAATTCCTTTATTTATTTTCTTGTCTTGGGTATAAATACCTTCATTATACAGAAAGAACATGTGCCCACATATACACAACATATTCATTTCCATTTTGTTAATTTAATATCAGAGTCCTGATAGACTCTTTAAGTTTTTCATCTGCTTTATCCAATTCTTATCAGACCAGTTTTTATTTTTGTGTTTATTGCCAATGTTTCGACCAGAAGTTATTCAACCCATTCAAACCATACGTGATGGCTCTCTGGGTTTAGGACATGCTTTGGTGATATGTTACTGGAGATATTACCTAACGGTGACAAAGATGAAACAGACGCTGCATTCAGACCTCGATTTAAGAGTGGGACAGCAACGATCACAAAATCATCTCCTGATTTGGTTACACCACCAAATCCATTTGCCAACAATTTGGTAGATATGATACAGCTAAAGAGGTATGGAATTTTTTTAGCACAACGATATTCTACTAGTAACAATGTTTCTCGTTACCAACATCTTACTGCCTTACATCGCATGAGACAAGATAACGGGCAATCTGTCTCTGATTTTTACTCTGAAATGTCTTTTGTATGGGATCAATTATCTCTATCAGAACCCTCTTGGGTATGTATTGTTGATACCAAGAATTTTTATGAGTATCGTGGTAGCATGAGTCTTTATCAAATTCTTATGGCTATTCATGATGATTATGAGCATGCTAGAGCTAATTTGTCGCATCGCGATCCTCTATCATTTGTGGAGAAAGCTGTTTCAGAATCAATTGCTGAAAAAACTCGAAGGATACACTAGTCTCTTATGATAATGTCCTTATCACTGCACCATCTAGAAATAATGTCATGGTCACTTCTACTTCCTTTTGCAAGTTTTACAAAAACAAAGGACATACCATTGATGTATGTCGAAAGTTGCAACGCAAGAAGCAATGGCAATAGGGGTGACATCGGATTCGGGTTTTGAGGGTATCTACGTTTATCCATATCATTTTAAACTCTAATAAGTTATTCTATTAGGGTTTTTGGATGAGTTTAGATAGTAATACTTAAACTCATTTTGGGTGAGACTCTCCGATACCCACTATCCGATGAATCCGATTATATAATATATATATTATGTAATTTATTCTATCATAATTTATTAAATGCAATGATATAATTAATTATTTTTGTATTTTTATAGATTCAATTACAAATATAATGAGAACAATATTTAATTTTATTTTAATGTTATTTTTGAACAATTTGTTGAATTATTTTAATTTGAATGTGTTGAATTATAATTTATGTTCTATTTTGTTTGTTTTATTTGATTTTATAGTGATTTATAGTAGATTGTTTGTATATTTTTAAATTTTTAATTATTTAGTTAATTTGAATTTTTATTTTATTTTAAATTTTTTATGACAAACGAGTAATTAAATGGATTCAGGTATTAATCAGCTAATATTAATCAGATTTAAAATATGTACATGTATTAATATTATAATTTTAAATGGATTTGAATATGAATATATATAATCGGATTCTGATAGAATAATTTTCGTAGGTATCATATCTATTGTCATCACCAAATGGGAACAAAAACAAGGTAATACAATTCAATAACCAACGGTTGCCACCATTCAAAATACTACTTCAAAAACTCTATTGTTGTCTCAACTTCGGAGACATCTTCTCATATGCAAAACCTTTCTACAATAGACCTTGAGGCTATTGTTGACTAGGTTTTATCTCATACTAAATTACAATCTTTCGCATTTTCCACTACATCAGATACCACATGTTGGCCTTTTGATTTAGCATGTTGTAACCACATGACATCCAATTCATCATAATTTTCAAACATATTGCCTCTCATATTTCTCCAATTCAAGTTGTTGATGATTCCTTTATGCCCATTAGTCATGTTGGTTCCATAAATCATGATTCATTAACCATATGTGATACATATCTTGTTCCTAAATTGTCAATAAATCTTCTCTCCATTGGACAATTGTCTCGCATTGATGTCATTGTACAAAATTTGTTGACCAAACAGATTGTTAGGATAGGGCGTAAAATTGGTTGTATGTTTGAGTTGAATTTTATGCATCTCCAAACATCTTCACTTATGGCTATCACCAATTCCTCATCATCTTTTAATAGTTTACAACTTTGGCATTTATGACTTAATCATGCATATAAATCTTGAATTCACTCTTTAATTACTAGTGGGAACTTGGTTCAGTTACATCTTCTGATTTCTCTTGTATTTTTTATAAACTGGCAAAACAATCAGTTTTTCCTTTTAATAGTAACATTTTTGTAGCTAGTGAGCCTTTTAATTTAATTCACTTTGATGTTTGGGGACCTTCTCTAATCAAGTCCAATGGAGGTTTAAAATATTGTCATTTTTATTGATAATTTTTCTCGTTATATATGAATTTTTTTAATGACTAAGAGGTTAGAATTACTTGATATTTATCGAAAATTTTCTACGATAATCGAAATACAATTCTCTCGTACCATCAAAAATTTTCGTTTTGGTAATACTCTAGAATACAACATAATTTTCTTAATATTTTAAAGAAAGATGGTATTGTTTCTCATTTGTCATGTCCAGAAACCTCTCAACAAAAAAGATGAGTAGAACGCAAACATCGATATATTATTGATATTGTCCAAAGTCTTATTCTCTTAGCCTTTATATCTGAAAAATTTTGGGATGAAGTTGCTCTAACTGTAGTCTATACTATCAATCATTTTCCTTCATATGTTATTGATAACATTATACTAGATGAATGACTTTTTGGTACCTCACCAGACTATTCTAATCTTCAAATTTTCGGATGTGATTGTTTTGTTCTTCTTCAACCATATGAACATCATAAACCTTAGCCTCATTCTCGGTTGTGTTGTTTTTTTGGATATGGCATTGAACAAAAATGTTTTAGATGTTATGATCTTATTAGTTGTCGACTTTTGTCTCTTATCATGTTATATTTTGGGAGAAACCGTATTTTCTAGTATTTCTAAATTCCATATTGTATCTTCTCTTATATCTTATTTCACTAATCCTTCTATTGATATATTTCTTGATGATATCACAAATGATAATTCAAGTGATTATTCTTCAACACCAACTTTACGCACCTTATTCAATGGTTTTGGGCAGTCAGATGATGGTTGTGCACAACAAAAGTCCTTATCTTAAGGTACTTCTATTCTTCCCTCTTTTGTCCCTTGTGTTTCTACTAAAGTCAAAGCTTTCCCTCCTAAGAATAAAGATTATCATTGTTAGTTAGCTTTTGCTTTTGCATGAACCTCCCTCATTTCATGAGGCTTCTACTAGCCTTTTTTAGAAGAAAACAATGAAAGACAAACTCAATGCTCTTCACAAAAATGGGACATGGGACTTTGTCGAATTGCCTCATGGAAAAATACAGTTGGGTGTAAATAGGTCTATAAAATTAAGACTTTATCTAGTGGATGTGTAGAACATTATAAAGTTTGTCTTGTGGCAAAAGGATTCAATCAAGAATATGGCTTTGACTATGAAGAAACTTTTGCTCCAATTGCCCGTCTCATTATTGTTTGAAATCATATTATTATATCTGTTGCTCATGGTTGGACTCTTTCTTAAATAGGTGTCACCAATGCCTTTCTTAATGGTGAACTTTCTGAAGAAGTCTAAGTGCAACCCCCTTTAGGATTACAACATCATTCAAATATGATTTTTCACCGTTGTAAAACTCTATATGGACTCAAACAAGCTCTTCAAGTTTGGTTTTATAAGTTCAGCTCCACTTTTTTTCAATTGGGCTTTCAATCTAGTTCACATGACTCTACTCTACTTCTTAAACACTCCAATATTAGCACTATCATTTTATTACTTTATGTTGATGACATGATTATTACTGGTGATGATACTTGTTAGGATCTAGAATCTAAAACAATCTTTGCACAAGCAATTTGAGATGAAAGATTTAGGAAACTTGAGTTACTTATTGGGCATCGAATTTACATCTAGCCCTGATGGGATTTTCTTCTCTCAAGCCAAATACGCTTATGATCTTATCTCATGCTAATATTGCAGATAGCAAAATTGCTAACACACCATTAGAACTAAATGTCAAACTTTGACCAATTGAGGGTGAATTGCTTTCTGACACCACTTTTTATCGCTAGCTTGTTGGAAGTCTAATTTACCTCACAGTTACTCACTCAAACATCTCATATGTTGTCCATCTTGTGAGCCAATTTATGTCTACCTTATTCGCATTTTGTGATATATTAAAGACACACTATTTCATGAACTGCATTTTTCATCTGATTCTTCCTTGCAACTCAGTGCATATTCTAATTCTGATTGGGCTAATAATCCTACTGATAGGCGTTCAAACACATGGTTTTGTTTCTTTCTTGAAGACTTTCTTATTCTTGGTGAAGCAAGAAACAAAATGTTGTGACTCACTCTAGCATTGAGGTAGAATATTGTGCATTAGCTGACACAGCCTCAGAGTTATTATGGATTCATTGGTTGCTTAATGACCATAAAGTTCCTCACACTTCTTCTATTCCCTTGTATTGTGATAATAAAAGTGCTCTTCAAATTGCTCACAATGACGTTTTCGAATGCAATAAATATATTGTAAACAATTGTCACTTAATCAGACATCATCTATTGTAGAAGACGATGAAGCTTTATTCTGTTCCTTCTACTACTTAAATTATTGATATTTTCACCAAATCTCATTCCATTAAAGAGATTTCAAGATCTTATGTCTAAACTCAAATTATCGTCTAGTTTGCCACCTTGAGTTTATGGGAGTATTGCAGTGTGAATATGATCCCAATTGTCAACAGATCCTACTAATTTAGGCCTTAATCTTTGCAATATAAATAGGCAGCTATTTCAATTCCTTTCCTTGTTTATTTTCTTGTCTTGGGTATAAATACCCTTCATTGTACAGAAAGAAATATATCACTTCTTCTATTTTGTTAATAATTGCAAAACGCACTGACACATAATAGTATGAGAAATGCTAACCATAATAACTTTAAACTAATTAAATATTTTTATTTTCTCCTCTTCTCAATTAAATGGTCGGCAGAATAATCACTCGAGAAAATGACATTAACTAACATTTTTGTCCATCGTGTTTGGCACAGTATAGATTCATAGCCTGTAGAAATTTGTCAAAGTTCTGCCGTCCAATTCTTTGGAGAAGAACCTTTTCATGTAGTCCGTGAACATAAACTGCCGGTAAAGAGCTGGCTTTTCCGTTGATACCAGATCCGGAATAGGGCCGAACAAGCAGTCTCTCTTAGCAGGATTGAAGAAAATACCTATAGAAACTCTTGGGTCGCACGATGGATTAGCCAACACTCTATGATCAACACTTGTATATTCGTCATTGGACATGATCTGAGCAACACAAACAAGATTACTAAATTTTAACTCTCAGGTTATCATCACAGCATCATATATCATAAAACAGAATAAATTGGTATAAAGAAGCAAAAAACTATTGACCCTTTAAAGCTTAAATACCTTCTCCTTCTCCATACTTGAGTTTATAAATTCATTAATTATCTTGAACTAATGACAAATTCAATAATTTTTTGACACCAAAAATGAAAAATCACATGATTATATTGCACCCAGACATAACCATTGAACTGAATATCAGCCCGGCCTATTTGCTATTTCTTTTTTGGGTTTAGTATAGGCCTTGTTCAGCCCAAACTTAAAGCAAAGCCCACTTTTTACTAGGGAGGGCTTGGATTTATCAATTTCCAACCTGAGCCCAGCCTGATGTAATTAAATCTTTATTTTAATAAATATATATTTAACTATTTTAATTAAATCTTATGTCTACTTTAATAATTTTTTTCTGATATATGGCAGATTATTTTACTATGTCTGCTGTTGGAATTTTTATAGGACATATTTGATTATTTCCGTTTTCAATAAAAAAATTTTCACATATACATTATATTAGATTAGATTTAGGCTTTGTTCACAGTGAATTTACTTTTATACCTTTTTTTTAATCCATTTATTTATTTAAAAAATTATCATACTTGTAAATTTATACTTTTCTAGATTTCTAAATTTACGAGGCAATTAAACAATTAATTTTTTTTTTTTTAGATTTTACCTGAAGTATATCTCCGATGTTGATAACAATAGCTCCATGGACGGGCTTAACATCCACCCATTGATCACCATACTTAACCTGCAAACCTCCAACATGATCTTGAAGCAACAACGTCACAACCCCAGGATCCGTATGTGATGTAATTCCAACCGTTAGATCAGTCTGGGGACAGTACGGATAGTAGTGCCCCACCATAACCTTGCCTTCCAAGCATGACATCTCCTTCAATGTTCCTCCCTTCAATCCCAGCCCTTCACTCAACAGCTCCATCAACAGCTCCGCCACTCGAACCGCCTCCTTGTGCCACTGTACCACCTCTTTCCGGCATATCTCCGGAATTTTTTCCGCCTCCGCCGCCGCCGGCCCCAGCCTCAACTGAAGCGTATCTCTACATAATAAATATATATATGTATATCAATTAATTATTCCCGATTTTTCTTAATTTTAGATTCAAATTTGTTTGCCTAACCTCCAGCTTGCAGCTTTCGAGGTAAACAGATCTACGTTAGAGAAGAAATTGACTCCGGTCACGGTCTCCCGCCGATACCACTGCTTCTTCGTCTCCGTCGGCAGCTCATGAAACGCCTTTACTCCTCCGAGTACACCCTCAATAACTTCCAGCGGCACTCCATGATTCACAATCTGAAAAAACCCAAGGTCTTTAGAAGCGGTCGAAATCTGCTGCACAATCACCGACCTCCGGAGGGAATCGAAGCCGGAGAGGTCAATTATAGGGATGACGTCGGGTTCGGATGGGTTAACAGATCGGAGATCGGAGAGTGTATGGGTTGGGTGGATAAAGATGCGAGGGATGGAGGTGAGGCCGGAGTCGACAAGGCCTTTAACTCCGATTTTGGAATCGTCGAATTGTCTGGTTTCTTTTAAACGATCAAACTGTTGATTGGAGTTGTTCATGGACGGTATGGTTGTGGCCATTATGATTTTGATCTTGTGAAAGTCTACAATTAAAGGTCGGTTTCAGAATTAGAAGTGATGATATTAAGACTGCCTTCCCCAAAAATTACTTCTTTATTTTTCTGAGAGTAGACTTTTTAAACCCTTATGCATCAAACAATAGGAGAAAAACGACAGTGATTATTCAGCAAAGACTTTCATTTTTTGTTTAAAAAAAAAAGAAGAAATTGTGGTTTTGCGATGACTTTTAAATTAATTTGAGATAGGTGAATGCGTCCTACTGCTAGCCAGGGAATCACTTAGAAGATTATGTTAAGATGATTTTGACTGTTGATTCGTAAATGAAGGATTGAAATTAAATTTTGTTGAATAATTTAACTATTTAAATCTCATATATACTATTATAGTCACATACATATATATCCACAAACCTCAAGACATAGACATAAGAGAGAGACAGACAAATAGAACTTCTAAAGATCGCTCCTGGTACTCGGCATGGTGTGGATAGGCGATGTTGCTGTTAGTGTTGGGCACAGCGTGGGATGACTAGTGGCTGCACAATCTTCGTTATTGAATGTTCGGCGGCAAAATGTAATAAAATTTAAAAGAAAAATGAAAAACAAATCTAGGGAGGGTGAAACGACAGAGAGACAAAATCAGAGCATAATGGAAAGAGAAAATGACAAAAAGAGAGAAAAAGAAGGACAAGTATGAGTAATTGCAAGGGGGAGAGGGAAGCGACCATAATATTTGTTAAATATAGAACAAAACAACATTAGTAAAAATGAATCTATAATGAAAAACAGTTTTAATGGTTTTGAAATATTTTTTTTATTCTTTGGAACGACGTAAGTGAAAGCAATATCAACGGTCAGAAATTAATTTTTAATTATTTAAAGTGAAATGATGTAGAATTGCGAGATAGAAATATTAGCATCTTTTTTTGTTGGGCTCGAAGCATATCAAGCATCATAAATCATTAGGCATAAAAAAAACTGAAGTCTGAAATTAAAAAATAGATCAGACATTAAATATTTTTCTTTTGTAATTACTATTAATTGATTTAAAGTTGTATATTAAGCTTTTTTTTTTTCTTCAAAGAGTTGTATATTAAACTTGCATCTCAATACGACCTTGCACCAATCATTAGGCAACCCAAAATAAAGAAAAAAAATTAATTTATAATGCCAAGATTTATTATGATCTAATTGATTATATAAAAACTAGCAGTAATATAGAAAAAAAAAAGAAAAATAACATAACAAATTTCAAACTTTACCAATTTTTATTATTATATCCAAATTAATATTATTTTTCCATTCTAATTATATGAATTTTTATTTTTAGTACAAATTTTGTAACACTTTTTACCTATTTGTATTCATTGTCGTATACAGTCAAATGAAAAATGTTACGAAATATATTTATTTAAAATAATACATTATTAAAATTTATATAAATATATTTATATATTGGCATGAATAGAACTTAATAAAATAATATATTATATTAACAAACTAAGATAAAATTCTAAATAACTATTAAATTTCTAATTTGTTGCCGAGCCAATAAAAATTAACAAATTAAAATGGAAATTAAATTACTCATTTGATTTTTTCGGCTCTCACGTTTATGAATATTTTTCTACTGGTCTTATATCATACTATATACTACTAATGCGAAATTTTCAAATTAATTAAATATTTCTCTTCTCTTATAATTTTTCTCTTTAATTTATTTAATTTTTCTTTCATATCTTTTTTTTTCTATTTTTTTCTCCAAAAAAATTTACTTCCAATTCAAAATTCCTATTAATTCAATAAATGGTCTAAAAATTCCAACTAAATTTCTATAATTACTTTGACCCATTATATTTCACTTTCCATCACCAATTTCACTAAAATTACATTCAACAAATTCCCAATAAATTTTTCAATAATTATGCCAAAAATCCAAAAATTCACTAAAATTCCTTTTAAAATTTTCTTCATTCCAAAAATCAATTTTCACTTCCAAACACTCCATATAACTCAATTATCATCATTTTAAGACAACTCTTTCAAAATAATTTTTTAAAATTTTGGCCATAATTATGAAAAATTCCCAATAATTCCATAAAATTTTCTAAAAAAATTTCTCATCAATTTTCTATCTTATCCATTATCCACAAACCTCATTCTACTCATTTCCAATTTTTTTCTAATTTTTTCATAATATTAATTTAACTTCAAATCATCATCAAACTTAAAATCAACTTACAACAATTATTCAAATCAACTTAGATTCGTGGAAATTTGAAAGAAAAGTGAAGAAAATCTCACCTCAAATTTTCTTAGAATTTTTAGCCAATAGTTAATTTTTCTCTAAAAATATTTTCTTCACTCTCATATAATTTCTTATACTTCCTTATATCTTAATGATGATAATTTGTGAGAAAAAAATTGAAAAAAATAAAGATAAATGGCTATGGTGGTCGTGCAAAGGAAGAAGAAGAAAAAGATTTTTTTTTTGTTTTATATTATGAAATAATTGATTTTTTGTCCATTTTTTAGTTTACGTACTGGATTAATGCTTAATTAATCTTACTTATGCTTACTCCTTACTCCAATTGGTCATTTAAAATTAATTAAAAATATATTTTGGCTTTTATCCAATTTAATTCAAAAGAAATTTTGATTTTGGACTTTTTCTACTAAATTTTTCAATTTAATCATTGAATAAATTTATTTTCTTAAATTTCATATTTCAAATGATCTTATATCCTCAAATTGAATATGTCAATATCCTCATAATAATTTTCTCTTCAAAATGATCTTTTCGATTTTGCAAAATAATAACCGATACGAAAAATATATTTTTGCAATTTAGTCTTTTTTTTTAAATAATGCCCGTAAAAATTTATCCATAGTCCGATTTATAAATTATTAGTTTTAAAAATATTAGAATTCAATTGTGATCACATTGACATTATTGCAATCGTGAACATATCTCTCTAACTCCCAATCAGAAAAATCATGTTGTAAATCTGCACTGAAAACCATATTTTCATAATTCGGGCCTTTAGGCTTAAAATTTCACCTAATAAATCCACCTATGGCGTTAAAATAATATTTTTCTACATTTTAATATGCTTAAATCATATTTTTATCGTCGGACAAAAATCTCGTATTTTAAACCTGATCTATTGCCTTGATTTACATGTCAAGTACGAAATCGCAACAGTTGATCCTTTCATATTATATATTTTTATTATCATATGAAAATAATTTTTCTCACACTTATTTGTTCGTATTTAAACTATGATTGGTACACCTCTATATAAGAGTACAAATGACTGAAATATGCATTTACGGTCAGAGTCTAGATTGCAGACGTGACAAATTTAACATTGATTGATTGGAATCTGATTCAAATATACGCAGATATAACGTGATAATGAAGTAACACATGTAAACGAATGATATGTCATCCTATGTAAACTACTTTATGACATGTAAGATGATGCTAAAATGACATTGTTTGACATTTATAAAAAAAAAATCTTAAAATTTATATAATTTATCTAATATATCAAGAACTAATTTTTTTGTTTTCATAAATGTTTTTGCCAAATATATAATAACAATAGATTCAAATAATTAAAAAAAATAAAGTTAAAAAATAAATAATTAATTTTTTAATGTTAAAAATAATTTTGCAAGCCAAAAATTTACGAGGTGGTTCAAAAAATTAAATTTATGATATTCATATAAATGTAAGATAAATTCACCATCAAGTCAATCAACTATATTTATTATTAATATGCAAACAAAAAATATTTGTAGGATATTGTTAGTTTTTTTTTCTAATTTGCATCATTAAATATATTAATACCCTCTTCATAAAAAAATGATAAAAGAAAAAACTTACTTTTTAATTATTTATTTTCTTAAATATAATTATTCATTATTTTTTATTGCATTCCTATTTAATATATTTTATTATCAATAAATATGATATATTATTTTTTTAATTTTTCAAATAACACCCTAATTATATAAGAGTTTGTTAAGCTTTGCAAATTTACAACAATTTTTCATCACTTAGCAATAGAAATTTCCGTCGTTAAAAATTTGCTTTTCATTCGAGGTTATACATGAAATGAAAACGCAAGTTCATATATTGAAAAGAAAAAAGAAAAAATTTTAGTTCATGATACATTAGCTAAATTATGTAGAATTCATATTTTTTTTTATGAAAAACTCGTCTTATGAGCATAAGCAGTCTAGGTAAGATGACATATTATTCATTTATATATGTCACACTATTGTCACGTCAGATTTATGTATGTTCGAAATTATATTCCAATCAACTAATGCTACGTTTATTTTAAAAATAAAAGTTTATATAATTAAAATGAATTTTTTTTTGTTTTGGATATAATAGTGAAATTTTACAAAGTTGAAAATATTTTTACATTAAAGAGAAGTTGATATTCCAGTTTTGTTAACATTGAATAACATATATATTATCATAGATTTTAGTTAGTTACCTATCTTTTCATAGTCGATTAACTTATTACTTCTGTATTATAAATATCAGCAAGTGTAAACATTTCAAGTAAATCAATTTTAATGAAAATTTTAATTTCTTCACATGGTATCAAAGCAATATTTCTTATTTCTTGATTTCATTTTGGCAATTGTTTTTTTCTTTTGATATTCTTGAAGCATATAATCAATTTTTCTATCATTTCTTTGTGAGCCTTTTTTTTTTGTTCTGAAAATGGTTATTAGAGTCAAAGTAGATGATTTTTTTTCGAATTCATATTTCCTAAACCCAAATGAAACCCTTCAACTATATTGGTTTTCACATTACTTAATGATAACAATTATCATTCATGGTAGCGTTGAGATAAAAAAAATAAATAAAATGAAATCGTGAATGGTACTATCACTGCACTGCCAGAAACAAACCATTTGTTTCAATCTTGGAAATGTTGTAACACTATGGTCATTTCTTGGCTTATAAATTATGTTACATCTTCTATTGCACAAAGTGTTTTATGACTAGAAACAACAACAAAAATATGGAAATATTTTTTTGATAGGTTCACCAAGAAGGATTCTTTGAAAATATCATATTTGCAACAAAAAATATGGGTTTATTCACAGGGAAATCTTTCAGTCACAAATTACTTCACTCACCTTAAAAGTGTTATTGGATGAATATGTAAGTCTTCAACCTATTCCAAGTTGTGTTTGTGTGTCAAGTTGTTGATGTGCCTTGGAAATTATTAAAAAAAATTAGCAAATTGACTCTGGAAATTATTAGAGAGTATCAACAAATTGATTATGTAATCAAGTCATTAATTGTGTGTCAAGTTGTTGATGTGCCTTGGAAATTATTAAAAAAAATTAGCAAATTGACTATGGAAATTATTAGAGAGTATCAACAAATTGATTATGTAATCAAGTCATTAAGGGAACTGAATCATTGTTTTGCAATGGTGAAATCACAAATCTTGTTGATGGATTCTCTCCTAAATATTAACAGAGTTTTTCTACGGTGATCTAACATGAAAAACAATTGAATTCAACAAAAGGTGATGTGAATGGATTTGAGATTCAATCTTTGCAGCCAAGACTTTCAATCTTAAAAGTCGAGTTAGTAATCAAGATAAAAATTTTGCTCAAGATCATAACAAACATACCAATATGTCTGGAAAGTTTAATAATTCACATCAAAATACACAAGGGAATAGAGCTTATAATGAAGAACAAAATATGCCTATGTGTATTTTATGTGGGATGTTTGGTCACACTGTAGATTGTTGTTACAAAAAGTATGGCTATCTACAAAGTTATATTTGTAAGTATGAGACGAATAACAATTACAGACAATAAGAAGTACATACAAATCAAGTTAATGTTGTTAATGATGAGGCTTATTTATTCAATTGGAAGAACATCATTATTTGAATGTTGAAGAAGAATGAGAGCATTCTTTTTGGTATTGTGTGTTACTCTTTTAATAAAGATTGTAGGCTATAATTCAACACAAGACTACTTATGGACATTGTACGATCCCTGGTGTTAACAACTTTGTAGTGGCAAATATGACATCTACTTCAGTTGCTATGGCATCAAAGTGTTAGAAAATTTCAAAGGAATATTCACCAAGTGCTGATGCTATAACAAATGATTACTATACTGGTATTTATTTTTTAGCTAATAAAAAATTTCACAATTATATATGGATCTTGGACACATGTGCATGAAATCACATAGTGTGTGATAAGGAATTATTAATTAATGTTTAACATGTGACTCAATTCCATATATCATTGCCTAATGGATAGTTAGCAATTGTTACTCATATTGGTCAAATTCAATTGAATTCGACTATAATATTGTATAATGTCCTTTTTGCTCTATCTTTTTCATATAATCTTGTCTATGTTAGCAAGCTAACTAGCACCACATTTTTTATTGTGATTTCCACTAATAAAAATTGTTATATACAGGATATGAACCACAAACGATTGGTTTAGTTGAGCTTAGGGAAGGACTATATCATTGTCTTCCAAACCAGAAACATGTTAGTCTTCATCTTATTCATATCAATATAGCTACTGCTAAATTTTGTAACATATGACATTTTAGACTTGGCTATCTATCTAAAAGTACAATTTTAGCTTTAAATAGACAATACCTAGATATTAATGTTCATCATGATTTGATTTGTGATGTATGTCATTTTGCCAAACAAAATAAATTGAGTTTTCTTATTAACACTATTGTTTCTCATAATTGCTTTGATCCGTTGCATCTTGATATTTGGGAACAACAGTTGTAGAATCTAAAAATGACTATAAATTTTTTCTCACTATTATTGATGAATATTCCAGACATATTTGGATTTATCTTTTGAAATCAAAATTCAAAGTTAGGTATTCAATGCTTAAGTTTCACATGCTAGTTAAAGTGCAATATAATAAATGTATAAAAGTAATACGAACAGATAATGAAAAATAATTTAATTGGCCTCAATTTTATGAGAAAAAAGACATAATTCATCAAACATCGTGCAATGATATTCCACAATAAAATGGTATAGTGGAAAGAAAGCATCAACATTTGTTGAATGTCACTAGTTCCTTACTATTTCAAAGTAAACATTTTGCTTCTTTCTGGCTAGATTTAATTAATAGAATTCCAACTCTTTTGCTTTCTAATAATTCACCATATTATATTTTGTATAATAAAGATCCAAAATTTAGTAATCTAAAAGTCTTTGATTATTTGTGTTTTGCATAAACCTTAACTCAAAATAAAACTAAATTTCAACCAAGATAAGTAAAATGTGTATTCTTGGGATATCATTAAGAAACCAAAGGCTTCAAACTATTAAATATTTATACAAATGAAATTTTTATTTCAAGAGATGTTTGCTTTTATGAATCAGTGTTTCCAATTGAGAAGCATCAATCTTCCAATTTAAATTTTATTTTACCTAGTTGTCATAACATTTTTATATCATACAATCATCACATTTATATCAGTCATTAGATCAAGCTACTATATCTACTCAAAGTGTTATTCCATAATAAAACAAGGCAATATGCTAGACAACAAATGACTCAAACATATCTAAATGATTATCATTTGCAACTAATCATACTTTTGTTGGTGCAAAGCAATGTAAGAAAGGTTATATTCTTTATCCTATATAGGATTTTCTATCTTATTCTAGATTGTCTTCATCACATAAAGCTTTTACAATTAATATAATCTGTCAAAATGAACCAAAATCATATTCACAAGTTATCAAAGATTTCAACTGAGAGAAAACTATAGAAGATGAATTGCATGCTTTATAAATAAATAAAACATAGACCTTAATTGAACTGCCTCCTGGAAAATAGCCAATAGGCTATAAGTGGATTTTTTATAATAAAATATAAATATGATGGAAGTATATAAAGGTATAAAGCTAGGCTTGTAGCCAAAAGCTATACCTAGTAGGAAAGAGTGGATTATCTAAAGATTTTTTTCCTGGTTGCTAAAATGACAAGAATTAGAACTTTGTTAACAATTACTTATGCAAAACATTGGTTTTAGAACAATTATATATAAACAACGTTTTTCTACATGGGTATTTGTTTGAAAAAGTCTATATGGTTCCACTTACTGGTTTAAAAAGTCAAAACAAAGTTTGTAAGTTACAAAAATCTCTTTATGGACTAAAATAGACTAGTCTCTAATGGAATGCAAAGTCAACAAAATATGTTGTTCAACGAGGTTTCAAACAAAGTAACTCTGATCAGGTTTTGTTCATTAAATCCACCTCATCTTATTTTCTTGTTCTTTTCATATATATAGATGATGTTATTGTAGCAAATGACAATATAAATGGAATTAAAAACATTAAAACATATCTTCATTGAGTTTTTAGATTTAAAGATCTAGGTTTTTTAAAATACTTCTTAAGGTTTGAAGTAGCTCGAATCAGAAATGATATTCATATGTGCCAAAGAAAATATGCCCTTGAAATCTTGTAAGATATTGGTTTTTTAGACTCAAAACCTGTACCAACCCCAATGGTCGTTTATAAAGTTTCATATATGGCAAATTCCCTTTCACTAAGTGATATTTCATCATATAGAACATCGATTGAAAGACTTTTATACTTAACTAACACTAGACTTGATATCTGTTAAGCTATATACTTTCTCAGTTAGTTCTTACACAAAACCAACAAAATTTCATATGAAATGTGCTCGCAAAATACTAAGACACATCAAACAAAATCCAGGTAAATGTTTGTTCTTTCCAGTAATTCTAACCTACAATTACAAGCCTTTAGTGATGCAGATGGGGGAAGTTGCACTATAACAAAAAGATATATTTCAGGTATGTGTGTTTTCCTTATATCTTCTCTAATATCCTGAAGATCTAAAAAGCAAAACAATTTTTCTAGATCATCTACAGAAGTAGAATATAGAGCTTTGGCATCTTCAACTGTAGAACTACAATGACTTACCTACCTCTTACAAGATCTTCAATAACAAAATCCTACTTCCATCCCACTCTTTTATGATAACCAATCAACAATTAATCTTGAACACAATCCAATCTTACACGAGTGCTCAAAACATATAAAATTGGACTACCTCTTCATCAGAGAAAAAGGTTTATAACGGTCTCATCAAGTTACTTCTCATCAAGTCCAGTAATCAGATTGTAGACCTCTTCACCAAAGCTCAATATACTTATGCATTTCAACAGCTTACTTCCAAACTAAGAGTATTAGATATTCACGCTCTTCAGCTTGCGAGGGGGTGAAGGAGAAACTACTATTCTAGCTTTGTTAACATAAGATAACATATATCTTATCATAACTTTCAGTTAGTTACTTATCTTTTCATAGTTAGTTAACTTATTACTAGTGTACTATAAATATCAACAAGTGTAAACATTTCAAGTAAATTGATTATAATGAAAAGTTCAATTTATTCATATTCCAAAAAAAAATATTTTTGTCAATTTCTATTATAAAAAATAGGTATATATTTAATTAAAAATTTAGCTGTTACTAATCGACCGTCTAAATAAATAAAAATATTTATAATCTTATCAAATTTTGATACATAAAATATTAATCTATTGTCATTGATTTGAAGAAAGCATAATAATTTTATGGATAATAAAAGTAAATTTTAATTGTAACAAAGAAAAAAATATCAACAACAATTTACCCTTTATTTGGATGAGGCAAGGAAGAATAATTAATGGAAGGGTATGTAAGGGAATAGGAATGGAAGGGGAAGGAAGGAGAAGCATATATGACTACTTTTCCATTGTTTGAAAAATAAATACAAAGATAAGGGTAATTAAATGAAGTATAAATATTCAAAATAACAAAAATAATCTTATAACCTTATAACTTATCTCTCCCTAAAAGAATAAAATTGAAAATTGACATTTTTTTTTAATTTAAGCATTCTCACTTACCTTTCTATATTAGGGTGCAACAAAAATCAGCAAAAAGAAGGAACTTACCTTATTTTTTTCACGTCCTGTCTTTCTTTCCAAATATGGGTAGATGACTACCCTTATTTACCTTTTTATTACTTAACTCTTTCTACTCCCTTCCAAATATATTATTATGATATGTTTGATATTCTAAATTTTGGAATAGTAATAAGATTTTTATTTCAAATTTGATTTTGGTAACTAAAATATTTGAGAATAACATTCTGATTTTTATATAAAAATTTATAATATATCTCAAAAAAAAATTTCAATTTTTAAACAAAATATTTTATATTCTCTAAAATGCTTTCAACATAATTAAGCCAAATATAAAAATAGAATTTTACTTTCAATTACATGTACATATTAAAAAAAATATTAAAATTCCAAAACATTAATTTTGAAATATGATTTAATTTTTCATAAAATCATATTCTTTTTAGTATACCAAACATACCATTAGTGTTATCAAAACTTCTCAAATAATTTTTAACAAAAATTTTATAAAATAATTTTCTCTTTTATTTTTTAAATGCAGAAATGTAGAAAATTGCCAGCCTTTTTTTTTTTGAAAATAAATTGCGAGTGTTTTTTTAACCGCAAACGGTTGTAATTTTGGCGGTAATATAATTACATTAATGAAATAAGAGAGGGAAGAATTTGAAAAAATAATAAAAAATGTGTCGTTTTGCAATTATAGAAAATATTTTTACATGCGCAGGTAGAACTTAGAAGTGGACCTCACCTAGGGCGTCGTGTATGCTGCGGAACAGTGGTCGGACTCCATAAAAATAACTATCTTTTTAGTCTTTTAATCACCTCCGTTCATTCTCTCTCTTTCGCTGTTCGTTCTCTCTCTGCATTTTCCTTTTTTGTACTTGCCTTCCTTTCTCCTCTCTGTCTCTCCAGCTATAGAGAAAACCTAACCTTACTGTTCTCAAATTCCCGCAACAATGGGCTCCGAAGGATCAAGAGTTGTTGGTGAGTCAACCTTGAACCAAAAACCCTAGATTTTCAATTCTTTGATTTGGCATTTTTAATTGATTTTATGTCTTAGTATTCTGTACTTGCTTGGTAGTTGACTTTAATTTGCCGGATTTTGTATGATTTTTTTTTCCTTTCCCCCTTAAGTAAATGGAACTGTAGGGATTTGAATAGTGGGGAGTGTGTGAAATGATATGATATTTGAAATTGGAAAGGATTACCTTGTTTGATGGGGTGGATGATTTTTTTTTCCAACTGAGTGGATGAAATTAATTGTGGTGATAAGTGATGTTGTTATGCTATGTGGCTAACACCTTGCAAAATTGGCATCGGCTAAAAAAATCAGAATGATGGAGTGATTGGTAATAAGGAGAGAGAGAGAAGACTGTTTTGTTAAAATTTTGGAGTTTAAGGTTCGATCCTTCGATTGGAAATGTCGTTTCCTATTAATGCGTTGTGATTTATGAAGTGAAAAGTTTGGGTTGGATCAGCTGTGCTGGGTGTTTGCATTTCAACCCATTCCCTCCAATGTGCAGAACAGTAGGTTGTGTAGCTGCCGGTTTAGTGAAAAGCACTCGCTTGAGTGCTGAAGCTAAGCCAAGTATAGGTCTATGGAATTTTGATAGTTGGAAGATGTTTTTAAAATTTGTTAGTCGGTATTTATAGTAACAACAAATTCTTTTGGTTATGGGATTTTTTAAGGGTCTGCTGTCAACTGTTTTTTTTTTCTTTATAAAACTTATTGATTAGTTTTTTAGTTAAAGTGGGTTACTCTATATATCTATATCTATATATATTTTTTAAATACATGGGCTGCTTTTCACGATTTCTTATACACTGAAGACATTCTGTTACATAATTTCTGTATAAGATAAAGTCACAAAGACAGGTACTTTCTTGCGATTCTGGAATTTTTTATATACATTATCAATCAGTTCTCTTCTTTTTCATTTTCTGAATACGATCTTTAATTTTGTATATGTTATACTATTTTCATCTTTTAATACTGTTTAATACTTCTTTAACTTTCTTAATACTGCTATTTTGACTTGATTGTTTTGTTGTATTACTCTATCTTTAAATTTCTAAATATTGTTTAATGCTACTGCTATTTTTTTAATATTAAACACTTTTTAATTTTCTTAATACTGCTAACTTAAGCGAGAAGTCTGATAATGAATTTTAGTTTTTAGCTATTTGCTTTATTGGTTTTAGAATTAAGTCATTTTTTAAGTAATTTTGTATATTAAACTTTAAAGTTAATAGTTTTTTTGACATGTGAAGTGATGTTTCACAATGTTTCTAGTTTTATTTTTATTTTTGTTTGCTAAGGATTTCTGTTTTTGTTTGGCATGTTATATTATTGTTTATTTGTTTTAGATAAATTAGGCTTTGCTTCAATGAAGCTAGAGCTTTTTTTGTGCTTTAGGGGATAGAAAAGTATAATGCTTTGAGTGCGCTTTTCGCTTTTAACTACACTAGCTGCAAGGTATTGAGTAAACTTAAAGACAGCCTGCATTTAGTATGTGTTAGGTGACAGTATATTGTGCTGCAAATACACGAGATTTGTGCTTTCCAATACTTACGCATATGGTATTCTCCCATTTATAGATATTTGGGAGATGAAAACTAACTGCAACATTTACATTGTTTTATGCTTGCTTTGTGCTTTTCCTTTTTAACCCGATCTTGTACTTAAAATGTGTGATAGAAATCCATTTCGTTATGAAATTGTCAAATTGAGATGAGTTTCATAAAATTAACCTAGTTATGGTTCCCTGTGATTGAGAGAAGTGGAGTGCATGTCTTCCATCAGCAAAATTTCAATAGTGGTTGCTTCTTTCTAATTGAATGGAGAATTCCTATTATGAGCGTGCAACTATGCATAAGCAATGATTATGTGACTAACATTTGGCATTGCTTGCAGTGCCTAGGAATTTCAGATTACTGGAAGAGCTTGAGAGAGGAGAGAAGGGTATTGGAGATGGAACTGTCAGCTATGGAATGGATGATGCTGATGATATCTTCATGCAATCATGGACGGGAACTATAATTGGACCACCAAGTGTATGTCTCTTTTACTTCATTCTTACTGCCTCACTTTGGTTGTGCATATTGTTTGCACCTACGCTTGTGAACTTAAAGTTGGATCTATGGTTTAACTGTAAATTGAAGCTAATATTTATGTTGTCTAGTCAGTTAATTGTCATGAGAATTGATTGATTGCCATAGCGACTTCTTTTTAGGTGGAACCTACAGCTGATGGGTGAAGTAATATTCTCATATTCAAATATTTATCAGATTTAAGGAATATGACTTGATTTTCATCATATTGTGCTATTGATAAACCAATGTTATGTTCTCATGAAAATCTTGATGATTTTTTTTTTAAGAAAGAGTAGGACTGAATGTTGTTTAAATTGTCAAATGTCTTATACTGCTTAAGGAGTTGGTCTTTTAATTGTTTCCTTCAGAAGTCAGCAATTGTTAATTACCTTACTGTTACAGATCTCATTTGACTAATGTCTTTTTAGCATCTTTATATCTCCTTCTGGTAGCTCTCTTTGTAAAACAGCTATTGACATCTTGATGTTTTGGTACATTGCCCATTTCATTAGACGGTCGCAATCAGAACTTTTGTAATCATAAATCAGTGCAACTTATTTATATAGTAGTATTTATTTATCTTCTATGCGGTTAAGACTGTTTTTCCAAGTCTTCAAACACGCTTGGAAGGGTTTATTTGACTCCAGTAAAGTGAAGGTCAGTTATAAAAAGGAAAAAAAAGGCAAATTTTGGTGTTTTTCTCTGTTTCTCTCTTTGATGTAATCCAAAACATCAGAATTATCAACCTTGATAGATTAGAAAGCAATTCATGGAAAAGGGACATGAAATAATTCTGTATTTAAGAGGAGAGAAAGCAAGTGACAGGGTGCCGAAAGCTGCAACTTAATTAGATTTCTGATTTTTTTTTAAACAAAGATTTAATACTCGCTATGTATATTCAAGTATGTGTTCTGAAAATACTTAATAACAGAATCTTGTAGATAGTAATCTTCAAAACTTATCTAACTCTAATGATTAAAGTCTTTAGACTGTGTGCCCTATGCATATCCAAGCATTGTTCAATTAACCTCTCATTCACACAACCAATTTTCAAGAATTCTGAATGATTTTCTGGCATCACGTTGAATTAAGTTGATGGGGGAAACAGGGAGAACATGTGGTTTTAGGGTTTAAAATGACATAACTATGGTCAAGTTTGGGTTTCTTATTTGGTCCGAAATTTGGTAATTTTTGTGCTGAACTAGTTGCAGGATTTGTGGACAGCAGTGACAAAACTGAGATTTTTTGGATTTCTTTTTGTTTTAATTAATTGGTGGGAAATTTGACAAAACTGGCAAATAGGCTTGTAGTTCTACTTTAATGCTAATGAAGATATTGATTTCTCTTTCTCTCCCTCTCTCTTTCACACACACACTATGCAGCTGACTAAAACACATGCACTTATATCAAATTTCTGGACACCTCTAGGGCATCCAAAGTTTTGGTCTTTCCTGAGTTTGTTGGATAAATTTGGACCTGGAATGGCCAAGGTGCTGGGTCTCCTTAAACTCTTGTATTCCCATAATTTTGTGGTTAGGCTTGCAAATTCAAATTTAGAAAAAAGAGTTCCCTTGCTAATGTTGGGCAAAGAATTGATGTGGTTGAACAACTTTATTTGGGCTGAAAATCCCATCGTTATGCCTCACTTGTAAGGGAACAAATTGCATAGAAGCTTTTGAAATCCAAAACTCTTGGAATAGATCCTTTGTTTGTAAAATATGTGCTTATTTTGTGTTTATAAATGTATGAGATTTTAGCCTTTTACTATTCAAAAAATGCATGAGATTGCAGCATGGTTGTAAATTTAATCAAACAAATTAAGAGACAGAAGGAGAGAGAAGGTGGTAACGTGGTTGGAATCCTGAGTGATTTTTTGGTGGTTTTGTTAAGAAACATTCACATCCTAGTAAATATGCAGTTGTCTGGTTGGGTTGAGCAGGATATCTCTTGAACCTTCCTGTGCCTCAATCCCTAATTATGGATCTATGCTTGTATCCATCTGATCATAGTTTATAGCATTGCCAAAACCAACCCTAAAAGGGGCAGGGCAAGTCCTGACCTAGCAGGGCAAATTTTTGTCTTCACTTTTTGGCAGTGCAGTCTGTTGGATGGCTCTTTCATGCTACTGAACCTCAGTCCTTGAAATGTAGAATATGATTTCAAAATCATTATGGTTTTGTACTGTGTAGTTCTCATAATTTTTTTCAGAAGAATAATAATGTGTTTTTGCTGCTTGCCAGACTGTTCATGAGGGGCGCATCTACCAGTTGAAATTGTTTTGTGGAAAGGATTATCCAGATAATCCACCAAGTGTAAGGTTTCAAACCCGGATAAACATGACCTGTGTCAATCCGGAAACTGGAGGGGTAAATGATGTTATATTTTCTTACTTTTGTGCCATGGTTGGATAAAGATAGTCTTATGGATGACCAAAATAACAGGTTGAACCTAGTCTTATAGTCTTATGGATGACCAAAATAACAGGTTGAACCTAGTCTTTTTCCTATGCTTGCTAATTGGCAAAGGGAGTACACGATGGAGGACATATTGACTCAATTGAAGAAAGAAATGGTGTCACCCCAAAACCGGAAGCTTGCTCAGCCTCCTGAAGGTTTGTGAATTTCGCTTCTTCTTATGGTTATCATGCACTTTCTTTGATTGTTGATTTTCTGAACGTATGATAGGTCAACTTAGAAAAGAGTAAACAAAAATATAAAATGAATAAATAGAGAAATGAGTATAAGCTGGAGTATCTTGGTGATGAGCATCACAAGGTGGATCTGGTCCTCTTAGGAATCAAATCAGTTTAAGATAATTGATGGGGAGCTGTTATGAGGTGGAGATTATGCAGTGTGATGAGTCTGGAGGAAGAAATGATGAAAGTGTCATCAAATTTTGTCCTCAAGTAGAGCAATTACACAATTATTATTGCCAGTAGAGAAAGGTTCTCTATTTGATGGTTGAACTAGCCTTATCATTTGAAACACATAGGTTGACTAGTTGCCTTATTTTTATGAAATTGTGAACAAGTGTCCGACTCGAGCAGCTATTTTGTGGGCGTATTACCACTGCCTCTCAGTCTTTGGATAGTTCTCCGATGTGTTTCTAGGTAGGAATTGAATGATGTGGAAATGGAATTGTCAGAAACACTGCCATGAACCTCATTCCATCAACATGGTTGTTAAAATTTGGTGCACTGTTTCATGATGTAAAATTGTGTAGATATATAATCGTATAAAATTACAATTGCAGGAAATGAAGAGGCAAGGATGGATCAGAAGGGGCTAGTGCTAAAGTGCTGTATTCTCTAAGCTATTGAAAGTTCTATGAAAACGGAAATGTAAATAGATATACACTTGTCTTCCAGCGGGTGATATTCCACATATAATCATGTGTATGAGATAGATGACCTTGGTTCCGTGACATGGTAGCCAAATAAATTAGAACTTAATGTATTGTTAAACGCTTTAATTATATGATATATCTTGTGTCAATGCTTACCTGTAAATGAGTCGTCTTTTCTTATATGTTCTTAAGATCCATTTGCATGTCTTGCCTACATTCAATCATGTGCATCTATATGATACTGCCCAATTTGATTTTGGTGCTTATACGGTGAGAACATGCACATAGTCTACGATGCTCATCTATCGGCTGTGAAAATATTTTGCCTTTTGATTCTCTGTTCATGACTTTATTGCCTCGTAATCTTGTATTGTTGTGATCTCTAGTTTCCTAGTTTAAATATATGTACAAAAACATTAAATTTAAAACTTTTTATTTGTCAATGTAAAAATAAAAGTAAAACATCAGGTTTAATAGAGTTCATAACTTCTTGAAGGTGTAAAAGTTGGCGGGTTATGAATTTTAATCAGTGGGGGGAGTTGTAAATTTTTATCTTTATACTAAGCCTTATGAAAAGAGTTGTTTCCTATTGGTGTAATCTGCCGTTTTTGTTTTTTATTAATTGGACTAACATTAATTAATAAAAAATTACTCTTAATTAAATATTTGATTTGATAGGAAAGCATGGAAACTTACCTTAGTAGCTGAAAAAAGGAGGAAAAATGGGAAGTGTAACTGTAATGGTAAAGAAAATTGACATGGAAGGTATTTGTTAGTCCCAGCCCAGAGGAAGATGAAGAGCTGGAAATTTTTAACTTCTAACTAGCAGCACGAGAAATAACGTGAAAGAAGAAAGTCAAAAGGTATGAAGGAATAATTTTCTTTATGGGAAAAAGTTGAAGCTTCTTTAAAAGAAATTGAAAGTAGATTAAACATTTATTTACAAACGTTTTGTTAGGAAGATAAAGAGTAGGTTTTGTTGCGAAAATTGATTGTTGTATAATTCAAGAAGCTGAAGCTTGGGCTGTTTTGAAGGATGTGCAACTTGCTATCAGTAGAGGTAGAATTCAGTTATAGTGGAACCGGATAATCAGGTGGTAGCGGCAATGGTTCAAGAATCTTGTGCACCGGATATTCGTTTCGAACTTTGACATCTTTTTGATATGAAGCAAATTTTGCAACTGACTTTTTTTTTTTTTTTTATATTTAGTATTCGATTAGATAATTTTTTTTTGGTTGTGCTCACCTTTTTGTATAAAAAGAAAAAAAAAGTAGATTAAGCATTTATTTAGAAATGTTTGAAGTGTAGAAAAAATTATATTAATTATAATTTTTAATGAGAACCGTGTTTCAAAGCATTTTACGCTATCTTGGAGTATGGACGCATACCCGACATAAATGGCCTCATTTTGTTGATTTTTTTCCCTTCTAAAGAACCTAAATCGGTTGATGATAATGCGGATGGATTGATGGGAGGTGACGTGAAAGCATCTACACGACTGTTTGTTCTGTTTGCTTCTGCAAAGCAAAATCCTAACTATTCTTTCTGTTCTTTGTTTCTTGCTTGTGTTGTGTTCCTGTGATCTTTTCCCACTTAAATTCCTTGTATTAGGGTTTCTGTTACAACTTAAGCAACTTTTGATAATGCCATGAGTATCTTCATAATCACTTGTCTCAAAAAAAATCTATTCGATTTTACCCAAAAAAATCGAATTTGTCTTGAACAATTTGTTCCCAACCAATTCGAAATCAAAGGAAACGAGAAATAATTATGATCTTAAAAATGTATATTTCTTTAAATAATTTTATAAGTTTCGGCAGAATATATAAAAACAAATAATTAAAATAAACATTTTGTCAGAAAAGGATTTGAAGTTCTATTAAAAGTACAAATAATTTTTATAATGTATGTCTAATTGTCATCAGTCACATCAATTACATTCATTATTAATTATGTAAAATGGCCCAAATATTATATAAAAAAGCTATCCAAATAAGGAATAGGAAAAAAAAAATTTCGGAGGGGGGAAATACCCACAAAACCGAACCGAACCAAACAATAAAGAAAATTACCCAGTAGCACGAGAATCCATTTTGGCCAAGCAACACTAGCATAATCATCCTAAAGAAGCCAGATGAGACCAATAAAAGATTCCCGCAAGACTCTCAGACCCCGACCATGCTTAATCGCTTCGCATACTGAAAAATCAGCCAACTGAGAATAGAAAAAAAAATGATATCATAATTAAGTAAATTAATTAAAAAGTAGCTAGTTTTAAAACTATGGCTCTTATAAATTTTGCGATAGTTTTACATATGCTAAGAAAAATACTTACAAAAATTTCTCTATATGTTTGGCTTTGTATATGGACTTTCTGAAATTCAAGAAATGGACTCAGTAATAATTATTACAATAACAATAACAACATCAGCAATAAATAAAACAATAAATCTTCCAAATAAAAGTTAATATCTTTTTTTAACTATTGATATTGCAATATATGGTAAAAATTGATCGTAAAATAATCTTAGTTAAATGGAATCTAAAATTTTACATTTTTTTTAATTATTTCTGTAATGGTACTAATACAAGTATTGAAGAACTTAATTTTATAATAATAGAGATAACAATAAGGAGAGTCTGTTCAAATGACGGAAGTTGTATTTATTGTAGCCTAGCTTTGGTGGTATTCCATATTCTGACATAACTCAAGTAATTGAAGTAATATAAATTCGATTAATTTAATTAGTACACACTGTACACTATTTTAAAGTCATATATTCAATATTCGGCTTCTATAAAATATATTAAAAAAAGAAATAATATGTTCCATATGATTTTTTGCTGTAATATGATGTTAATTCTTAAAAGATGTTTACATTTTTGCAAATATAATAATTACATATTTGACTTAATTAATCGCACCAATAGAATCGCCACAAAAATAATCGAATTATCAACCTGAATTAATAATAAGTTTAGGATATATATATATATATGGAAAATTTTAAAGATGGTATGGATGATTTTATGATGATATACCATATACCTTGACATAAACCAAATTTACAGATAATAATAATAATAATAAAAAATTATTATTATTATTATTATTATTATTATTATTATTATTATTATTATTATTATTATTATTATTATTATTTCTATGCTAATCAATAATTATATTTTTGCATTTCAAAAAATCCTTATATTTGTTTTAAAAGAATCCTAATAATTCTTGGTTTAATAATCATTATATATAGAAGTTGTTATTGTGTGGACTCTAATTTTATCAATGGAGGACCTCAAAGTTCAAACGTATATCTTCTTTATATAAGTACCCAGTTAGTTCTTATCTAATATATATAATATAAAACAAAAATAAGGGATGCTGATATGACTCTCCTTGTATTTGGCATCTTTTTTATTTTTCGGTTTTCGCATAATTTGGATTTTTTATAATTTTTAGCAATTAAATTAGTAGTTAAATTCTAATAAAAAAATATTATATTAATATCTTCAAAGATAAATGACATATATCAATAATAAGGTTTAAAATATTATGCTATTTATCAAGAATTATATATTAAAAATAAGTAATATGACAATAAAACTCTATTATTATACTTTGAAAAATGTTAAAAGACATTTTCTATTTTTCAATATTGTTTAATATTTATTTTCCGATTAGTTGGCGAGAATAGAAAAATTTTTAAGAATAAATTTTTTCTCTCCTTACTCTCTCTCCTCATCAACCAATCAAGAGATAAAAATGAAAAGTGTTCTTAGTATTACTCTTATACTTATCTCCAAAATTAAAAGCAAAAAATCATCAAATTAGTCATTAATGGAGTTTAATAAAATTCTGAACTTTATTTATTTATGAATGAGCGATAAGTTTTTATGGGAGTTGGAGAGTTGGAGAAGAAAATTGGGTTTAGAAATGGAAAGCATTGGTAATGAAGACGAGACTTACTTCTTTATGAGCATAATGGCCCTCGCCCACTTGGATGAAATGCATTCAAGCAATATCATTCATTTCTTTAATTATTAGGCAGTTCATTTATTTGGCTCAGTGATGATTTCATGCATCAATAAATTTTTTTCCGATCAAAGCACGATAATTGCAAAGAAATTCTTAAAAAAAACTATCTATTGTTTTCTGATTTGTTAATAATGAATTTTTTTTCCTTCTAATGGAGAGTGTTAGCATTCCTCTAATTGCAAAAGTTTGTTTCACAAAGTTAGAACATTCCTCTATTTTAAAGAGTATCTTATAACATCTTTAAACGTATAGAGTAAAATTTTTTTACAAGTATAATAAATTCTTTATATTTTATTCTTTATTTTACTTTATCCGTAGAAATTAATATTTATCAAAAGAAAAAATAAATAATTTTTATTATAATAAAAAAATAGTTTTAGAAAAACACACTAATAAAAAAATAGAATTGCATAGAAAGTGATGAAAATATATTAATTATAATTATAATAAAGAGTAAAATTTAGATTTCTAGATGTAAACAATTAAATTCATTATTTTCTTTAAATTTTAAAAATAAATAGTCAATCAAAGACTCTTTTTATTAAATGATTTTTTAAAACAACAAACATAATTTAAATAAATAGTTTATTAGAAATACTCTAATGAGAATCGGAAAAACTCCATTTTGGATTGATTGAGTTTATTAATATTAAGTCACGTTTAGTATGTCGCATTTTGAAATAATGATGATATTTTTATTTTAAATTTGAGTTGTGTACTTATTGAATTAAAACATTTGAGAATATGATTTTGATTCTTATAAATTTATGTACAATTTTCTCTATTAATTTTCTATTACATAAACATATTAAAGAGAAATATTAAAATTCCAAAACAATAATCTAAAAATAAAATTTTATTTTTCATTCTTTTACCTACCAAATGTGATTTTAGAAAAAATAATTATGTTATTGGTTTCAAATTTATACACCGTAACCTTGTGCCAATATGAAATCAAAGAGGAAAATTTTCCACTGTTGTATATCAAGAGGCGCAACTTAATTAAGTTGAGGAACGTGCTGCCACAAAAAGATAGGCTTCATCATTCTGTTTTTTTTTTTTCTTAAAATTTGATTAATTTGATTTTCCTTTTTTATTATCACAAATTTGTTAGTTTTTCGCATTTGATTTATTTTTTTATATGTTTTAATTTTGAAAATAAAAATTAATTAACAATTATTATCATTATTATCATCCACATTAATTGTTCAAATCTAATAACATTTTATATTTATCTTAAGACAAAAAATTAAATACGTAGTTGAATTTTAATAAAATGCTCTAATTTTATTTATGCCTTGCAAAAGAAATATAAAACGGAATCAAATATACGATTTATTTAGGGTTTCTTTTTCTTTTTTCTCTACTTCCTTATATAACCCTTTTTTTTGGGTTTATTATTATTATTATTATTATTATTATTATTATTATTATTATTATTATTATAACAACTGCTAATTAAGTTAGTATTATTTTACTTTTATTTTTTAATTGATATCTTTCTTTCATTTTTTTTAAAATTGCATCTTTATTTTTATCCTTCTTACAAATTATTATCAGTTGGTAAAATATGGAAGTTGTTATTGAAATGGACTCTGATTCTATTAATTATGTCCTAACACAATTATATAAAATGACGATCATATGATTTAAGGGTTTTTACCAAAATAAAAATATAAAAGTTATATTTTCAAGTTCCTTTTCTTATGTATGTTGAGTTATTATTATTCCTATGATATATAATATTCGACGGGTATAGCTTTTTAATTTTTAATTTTTTTTCTCTTTTGATTTTTTTTAAGCATTTGTCAATCTCCAATTTTCCATAGATGCTTGGAACAAGAACAACTATGTCGGCAAAAAGAAAATATTAATTAATAATTACTTTAGAATTAAAGATTCCCCTCTTCTACTTTTAGTTTTCAATTTAAAATAAAATAGAAGACATACTTTAAAATCTTACCTAAGAATAAGATATCTGAAATTCCTCCAACAAATATGAAATGTTTCAGCGTCTACCTTACTTCTAAGAAACTGTATGAAACATAATTATGAGTGCACAAACGGCCAATATGAGAAAAAATAATTATTTCACAAAAAAAAATGTTTTTATCATTTTTGCAAATAGTATAATGGGCAAACTTGTCATGTTCATCATTTCAAACTATACTAATTTTTATTATTTTTTAATCACGCTGTGTTAGAAAATAACTATATAAAATTGGATAATTATACTATATATAAAAGGAATTAAAACACAATAAAAGAATTTATGAATAGTATTACTTTCTCCATCTCATAAAAAAATAATTTACTTTTATTTTCACATGAATTTATTTAAAAAAAAAAGTTAATATAGTAAAATTAGAAGTTTTATTTATGATTTCCCTAATATATCTCTATTTTTTCTTATAGAAATGCTCATGAACTTCATCAAGAATAACTTTTAACATTAATTTGAAGCATATTAGAAAATTAAGAAAATGATAGTTCATATTTTTCGATAACATGACATATTAAATAAAGACATATGAGAAAAATTAACGAATTAATTATATTCTCTGAAAGGAAAGTAGACTGTAATTTTGAATGGATGAATAAGAAAAATAGTACTATCTCCATAATTAAGATGTTAAATCTTCCTATAAGTCAATAGTCAAAGTAAAAAAAATATCTAAATAGAAATATAATTTCTTTAATTAAGTTTATATATATATATATATATAAACCAAATGCAGGCAAAAAGGATTCCAATTTCATACAATTCTTAATTTGTTTTAATTAATTGATATATAAGATTAAATTGAATTTAGTAGTATAAATGTTGTAAGCTTCAGCCCATCTTCATTTACCAAAAAAAAAAAAAAAATTGAATTTGGTATAAACTGGCAAATGAGCCTTTTTCTCTTTATAAATAGCTTGTGCAATCTTTGTAAACAAGAAGGAATAAGAATCCATAATTGATAACTCTTTAGCTTCTTCTTTCTTCTCTCTTATCATTCCCCTTCTTCACCATACAATTTTCTGAATTCTGAGTCTCTTCAACTCAAACATATCTCTTTGGGTCACTAATGGCTTCTTTCATAACAACCAAAAAGAAGCAAAATGGTACTTTTGTAAGACATGCAATTTCCATTTTGAATTTAATTATCATATGTGGCTAAATATTTGTTGATTATGTGCTTTTTCAGAGAAATTTGTACCTAATGAGAACAACGTTCTGCAAAAGCATGTTTTCTTCTTTGATAGAAACCAAGACGGCCTCGTTTACCCCTGGGAAACCTTTCAAGGTATGTATAACTTGTATGTTTGTTTTTGTTCCAATTCTTGTTTTGATTTCTTGGTAATTAACGAAAAATCTGTTTTGCTGATTATTTTCAAAATTAAATTACTAATAATTCAGATTTTTCCTATATATATCTGTGATTGGAGTTGGTCAAGAGCAATTACTTAAGAGAGTCATATTTTCTTGAGAAAATTTCTTTAACTTAATTTTATCTAATCATTTCTCTTGTTTTAGATAAATGTTTAAACAAAATCTTTAATGGGTTATGATTTATGAAAATGGAAATTGAACAGGTTTTCGTGCTATTGGGAGTGGGATTCTGTTATCAACTGTGGCTGCAGTATTCATTAACATAGGTCTCAGCCAGAGGACTCGTCCTGTAAGTGTAATTCCCTCCCTTAATTTCTTGATACGAGTCTTTTAATTTTCTGTTACTTATTTACTCTTTCTAATCCCACAAGTTTAATTTTAAAGATAATTTTGATAAATTATTAAATAAAAATTAATAATTCTAATATGTGTACTTTATTATTGGATTTAAATTTTTAATATAACGGAAGAGTCCAAATTCTGATAACTTTGAAGTAAACTAAGGAAAATTGAAAGGGGCGACAGAGGTCAAGTGAAAAGTGTTTTATTTTTTTTTATTTTTTGTATTTAATTAATGTTTGTGGTCAAGATTAGTGTAATAAGTTTGTGTATAAACATGTGGGATGTGCACACCACAGTCTCCTATAGCGACAAGCTGGCGTCTGGTGCCATATAAGAAGGTTAAGAACAGGAGACAATGGGGAATTTGATGCTTTAAAAAATGTCTGCGTAGAAATCAAGATTAAAAATTGAAGGTTAATAAATTTCTATTTAATGAAATTAGTTGTATGGAAGTAGAATTGGGAGATCTTAAATTTAAATTTTATTCAAATTTTTATAAAAAAAATTAAAAGTTAAGAAATTTAATGAAATAAAAATTGAAATTTAAAAGCTCAATTCCTTAAAAATTTCATTTTGAAATTTAATAGAACAAAACGTAAAAATCTGAAATCTGAAATTAAAAGGTCATGTGCTTAATCGGATAAAAATTTAATTAAGAAACAAATAAAACAATTTCCAAGAATAAAAAACGTATTCTCAATTTGTCACCCATTACATGCTTTATTTTCTTGGGGCTCACAATTGATTCATAATTTTGTTGGAATCACTTACTTTGGTTACTTTTCTTTGTGAGCTTAACTCAAGATACAAAAAATTATAGGGAAATCAGAAAAAATAAAAAAATAAAAGAAAGAAAGAAAAGAAAAAGGTAACAGAATATTGTACCAACTTGGAAGTTAAAAATTTATGCCTTTTTCTTTATATTTAATATATTTTGCTAGCAATCAACATGGTAAGTCGTCGAGGAAAAAAATATATTATTCTATATATATAATAATAAATCCTTAACCAAAGGAATTATAGTTAAAATGGACGCACACGCATTGTATTAATTAAAGGTTTAGCATCTTAATTTAATTGCTTAGAGCTTTGAGATTTGTTATGTTTTTGTTGTTAATTTGATGTGTTATTATATTTTGTAAGTTTATAAAAGAAGGGATAATTTCTGTTTTTAATATATATTAGGATTTGTCGATTTGCAACGCAGGGAAAGTTCCCTTCTCTGTTATTCCCTATTGAGATTAAGAACATTCATAGAGGCAAACATGGTAGCGATTCTGGTGTATATGACTCTCAAGGAAGGTATATAATGAATTCCTCTACACTCTCTTTTATTCTTTCTTTGATTCTTTATTTTCTTGCCATACAAAACTTCACAACTAAACCTCCTAAAAGAATTCCCTTTTTTTTTTCAGTTTTTATCTTACTATTGTTTTTTTTTTGTTATGATAGATTCGACTGACTTTCAACTCAAGACTTTACAATTCTGGTCAACTAATCAGTATCATTAAGTTAAAGATCATTAGTTTTATTTTATTATTTCTAAGCAATGCTTAAGTTTTATTATTTCTGGTCTGAACTGAGTTGATGAATAAATTCATGAACTAATAAAATCACAACCTGTCATGCATGCACAATAAACCTAATATAATTTTAGTTGACCATAGTTTGGTTCGTTGCTATATATGTACGAATAAACATTATAACATTGAAATATATATGTCGATGATTTTGTAGGTTTGTCCCAGAGAAATTTGAAGAAAATTTCCGCAAGCATTCACACTCACATCCAAATGCTCTAACATCAGATGAATTCATGGGAATGCTAAAGGCAAACAGACAACCTAAGGACTATGGAGGATGGTTGGTTTCTTTTTCTTTCTTTTTAAAATAAAATGTGAAGGAAATTGATTCTTTTTTTTTTTTTTAATCCTCGAAAATTTTGAAAACGAAAAATGTTGGAAATTATGAATGCAGGTTTGCAAGCTGGACAGAATGGAAAATTTTATATGTTCTCTGCAAGGACAGGGATGGTTTGCTGCATAAAGACACAGTTAGAGCTGTTTATGATGGGTGCCTTTTTGAACAAATGCAGAAGAAAAATGAGTCTACTAAAAAGAAAGAGTAGTTAATTTTTATTGACATTAATTCTAATTAATATTTAATAATGGTGTTTTGGATTCACCATTTTCACTTTCTTTCTTTCTTTCTTTCTATTTTTTTAAAAAAAATAAAAATAAATTCTCTTACATTGTGCAAATAAAGACATAAAAGTTAACAGATAAATGTTGGAATTCTTTATTTTATTTTATATTTCTGTTCCTGCAGTGTTGTGTAAATAAGAGCATGAAGATAGGGTTGACTGTTGTTTGTTGGCTGCAAAGGATGGATGTTGTGTAAATTGAATATTAATGAATTATTACTAATGATTGTTTACCTACAAAATTTGCAATTGTGACGGATTCATTTGTCATGGTGATTATAGTGACAAAATAAAATTTATCAAAACTCTAATAATAGCAACAAAAATAATTCTAATTTTGCGCTTTCACCAATTTAGATAAGCTTATAGCCTTTACCAATATCTATAATATTGGTTTGCATATAAAGAAATTATTAATGAGAGACCAATAATAACAAAAATAAATGTCTCTTAGTAATGCACTACATTTGATAACAATATTTATACCAAATAGGTAAGAAATACTAACAATGAGATACATTTGAGATAAAATTCAAGTAACTTTTACATTTTAGATTAGTTTACGAGTAGAGAATTGGTATGAATAAGGTGCCAAAAAATTCTGGATGACTGAAGCTGTGAAAAAGATGCACTGAAGTTTGAACAGATATGGATGGAAACCTTGGACCAGTATTGAAATTGACCTTATAGATGAGTTTGTGTTCGCCAAACCCACTGATTGCACCACTCCCTCGTCACCAGATGGGCATTAATAATTAGTGATAGTAACCAACACGCAAAAGTCAAAAATGATATAAGTGTAGTTAATATAAGTAATAGCATCAAACTAAGCATGAAATCAAATTCAGAATAAAAACCTAACAATGGCAAATAAGAGAAATCAAATTCAGTTATTAAATGCAAGAAACCAACCATATTCAGAATGAAAATACAAACCTGTAACAACAGCAGTGAGAGAAAAGCCAACAATTCCTCGGTTTACATATTAGCTCTAAAAGAAGAAAACACCCAAATGGTCATTTCATGCTAAACTGCCACTACATTATCTTTGTTTCTCTAATTTACAACATGTATTGATAACTACACAAGGAATTCAAAAATTATAGAAAAACAGAAAAGGACAATGAATCAATGAAATGTTGCTTGCTACTCATTGAGTCATTGGGAACTTGAGAAAGGAGTAGTTTGGAAATATGTGGCAATACTGTTGACTCTTTCTAAGCTACCTTATAATTATAAGGATAATGTATCTGGCATACCGAGAATGATTCCTTGGGCATTTCTATAGCAAGAGCTTGTTAATGTTCTGAATCTCTCTTGTCCAGCTGCAAAATATATCAGCAAATTAAAAAAAAAACAAATGATTTTATGAATCAATCACTCAAAAGATGTAAGAACAAAGTAGAACAAGAGAATTTGGATATGTCTTCTAGGCTTGATATAATTTTTCTAAAAATATTATTTCGACTCTCTTATGAGTAATAGAGTTGCACGAAATCACTTTTGAGATACAAAGAAATTTAACAACAATCTTGTTTGTTCTCCAAAGATTGTTTAACAAAATGTTTGTGTTTGTAAAATGTATTTAACCTAATGAGACAAAAATCTGCAAAAACTTTGAATTATCAGGATACTATTTTATTTTCTTTTCCTTTTTTCTCTTTTTTGATCACTACCTATTACCCTTATTTATAGGCACAAACATGAAAAATAATAACCCTTTATGAAGAGAAGAGTTACATATTTTCACTAAATATCACACTCTTTCTCAACGTGTCTCTTTGTAAATAGACACACATTTTCACTAGAAATCATAACTTTTCACCAATAGTTTTTACGAGAGAGTATAAATGGTTTATCTTACTTTAAAATATATAACAATCCTCCTCTATTTTAGAATAAGATAATAAATATTTTATACTAAGTGTACTTAAACAGACTCCAATTTTATATGTAAGTAAAAGTATCTTTAAGATTGAACTTTTACATAGTGCAATATACATTTCAACAACTTAAATTATATAGGTGTCTAAAGGATTGAACCTAATAATCCATTATGAATTATTGAAGATATTACACACATAAGATCAATATAAATAACTTTGTGTATACTTGACACTATTTTGGCGTTGTATCCATATTCGTTCATGAGTGAATTAATACCAAGCTCGAAGCATCTTGAAGCGGTTCATACTCCGCACCCATATAGGTAGACCTTTAGGAGAAATTATGCCTCGTAATAAAATATTTTATCAAAAGTCTATGAAGAAACTTTTCAACCTCTTAATATTACAAGATGACAAGCATTGACCATGGAATGCTAAATTGTGCTTGCAACCACTAAATAAAGAATTTATCTCATTAAACTCAAAGCCTAACGTTTTATTAGATGTTGAATTGAGAATCCTTTATTTGTGATCCATAAATTAGAGCTTAATCGGATCCATCCCTTTTGTCGTTTTGTGCAGTATATCTCTTGACATCCTTTAGTCAAATGATCAGTCAAATTTTGTATAGTCTGCATAAAAACGACAATTATCACCCCATTTTGGATGAGACCACACACATAGCTATGTCTCAAACTTATGTGTTGTGATTTTCTATTGTATACATAGTTATAAATTTTCGATATGATTGGGACATTATCAAGATGTAAAGTGATAGGAGATACAAGCTTCTGCCACAATGGTATCTTATATACTAATTTCTTAACCATTATGTTTTCTTACTAGTCGAAGCAAGAGCAATAAACTCTTATGCTATTGTAGAATCAGTAATATAAGTTTATTTTTTGGATGCTCATGAAATAACACCTCCCCCAAGAAGGAACACTGCATCATTCACGAAAAATGATCTTCATTTACAATTCAATTCGTATTTGTATATCCTTCTTAAACTAAATAATAACCACTATAGTTTAATCCATAATCTATAATTTTCTTTAAGTAATTTAGTACTCGTCGAATTGTTTGCTAATGCAATATCCTAGGATTACTACATCTACTCAATTTTCCTACAACATATGTGATATCCGATTTAGTACTTGTCATAATATACATTAAGTAACTCATGACTTTAGCATACTTAAATTGAGAAATTGACCTGCCACTAGGATAACAAGAAATGTATTTTCTTTTTCCATCGATGAAAATTGACTCCTTCAAACTTGTCCAACTTGTGGAAGTTGGTGATCATATCCCAAATGGTAGAAGTCATACTTAGAATGTGAAAATAATACTTTTAGACCGTAAGAATAAAGTAGAATAAGAGAATGTTTAAGATTGATGTTGAGTATCCAAAAAACAAGTTTAATTTTTTTTTGATTTAATTGACTGATTTTTTTAATTTTTTATAAACTGTTTTTCTCAAACATACTTTTGGAAAAAAATATTTATTTACCTACTTTTTTCCAAAAACAATTTTCAAAACTCAAAAAATTAAAAATAATTTTTTTTTCTCCAAAAGCGTTTGTTTCAAATTTAACGTCAAACGGACCTTAAGAGAACTTGGATATATCTTCTAGACATAATATCATTTTCCTAAAAATGTTATTTCGACTCTTTTATCACTAATAGAGTTACATAAAATCATTTTTGGGATACAAAAAAGTCTAACAATAATATTGTTTGCTCTCCAAAAATTATCTAATAAAATATTTGTATTTTTAGAATGTGTTTAATCTAACGAGACAAATGTATGCAAAAACTTTGAATCATCATAATACTATTTTTTTCTTCTTTTCTTTTATTTTTCTCCTTTTTGATCATCATTCATTGCCTTTATTTATAGGCACGGATATAAGAAGTCATGACTTTTCATGAAGAGAAAAGTTGCATCTTTTTACCAAAGATCCCACCATTTCTCAATGTCTCTTTGTAAATAGACACACATTTTCACTAGAAATAATAATTTTTCATCAAAAGTTTTTATGAGAGATTATAAATTCTTCATCTTACTTTAAAATATCTAACAAAAATAGATTTTCCAAACTAAGAAGACCAAAAAGAAATGAGATATAAAGACATAAATTGATCATTATTAGCATGAATAGGAACTAAAACAATGGAAGAATGCAACAAATTAATATTATGAAAACTAAATGATAGTTAATTCACTCACAACCTAGAAGATGACTAGGATTTGATATGTTAGAGCCAAAACAATTGTTTAGTAAAGGTGTTAACAAAGTGAAGTGGCCATTAGCCACCTTCTAACTTCTGTCAAGTGAAAAGCTTTTCTCAAACTTTTTTTTTTTTCTAGTATTGGACATCCCACAGTTGCATTGATGGGAAACTTAAGAATTGGTGGAAATTATACAAAAATTGTTGAACAATGCAGCCTTATCACTCATTAATGAAGATAAATTAGAAAAGCAAGAATCTGATAGTCAATTGGCAATTTAAACTAAAATAATATTACATACTACATACCAATATCCCAAATTGTAAGCTTTAATCATTTTCCATCTACTGTTGGCTGCTTGATCTTAACATCCATACCGTAACACAATGTATAATTGTATTAGAAAAAATTCAACTTCTCAATCATATCCATTAGTCGAAATTAAAGAAAGGAATCACTGAACTCTTATCATTTCTTTATAAGCACATACTAAATTCAACAACACATTTACTGACTGATATATATCTAAGAGCATCCATCTTCAATAAACTTTTTATTTAATTTAATTTCTTTATTTTAAAAAATCATTTTATAAAAAGAGTTTCCAATAGATTTTTTATCTTTAAAATTTAGAGTAGATAGTATTTTTAACTCTTTACATCAAAAGAGTCAAACTTAATTTTATATTTTAATTGTAATTAATGCATATCCATTTTCTACGTATGTTCTATCTTTTTATTAGTGTATTTCTCTAAAAATATTTTTCTTTTTCCTTATAATAAAAGTCATTTACTTTTTTTTTGATAAATATTAATTTGTATAAGATAAAGTAAAATAAAGAGTAAAAATATAAAAAATATATTAGACTTCTAATTTTTTTAATTCTTTATATTTAAAAATTTTCTTTATTTTATTAAAGATGTTATTTAAAATAAAGAATAATATTTGAGATATTCTTATACTAATAAAGCTAAACCCATCAAAAACCTCTTTATTGTTATGTATCATAGTTCTCAAATTGAGATCGTATCAAGAATCAAATTTGTAATTTTGTGAATTAATAATCAAAAATCAAATTGAATCTTTCACATTGATTATATTAATTAGAAATAATATATATTCGTTTTTAAAAACATACTTCATAGTTTTGAAGAACAACAATGATTAAACCTAAAATCACTTTTTTGCAGCATTTTTTGACCTTCACTCCTATTTTTATTACCTAATAAGAGTTTGATAAAAATATAATTATTATTTAGGAGCTCAATGAGACAAAATATAAGTTTAGGGATTTACTAGCCAAAATATGAAAGATGCAATCCCACATAACATTATTTTATTTGCCTACTTCCTGCTCATATCAAAGTTAGTTTGGCAAGAAATTCTAATGTAAAGTTTGACAATACGAAAGTATTGTTCTGAGACAGATGATTTATAATATTGATATTTAGTTCATTATTTCAGAATTGCATGAGATTTTGAATGAAGTTTAACATGTTAGGACAACATTTTAATTATATAACGAAATAAAACATGGAGAGTTCACACGGCACCTGTTGAAGCAAAAGTTTTATATTTCAGCAACTTGCAATGTTTCAATTAAAATTGTACAAAAATGCACACTTCCTGCAAGTATAATTAAGCTGTTTGCTACTGTAAATTTAAGGGAAAATAGAATGATTATACTACAGTTAAAATTGTATATATGCAACTTGTAAAAGAACAAAAAATGTGGAATTCTCACATGTCCTCAATATCTGCACATCAAGCCTAATCTGAAGCAAGAACAGTTAATGATATTGATTTCTGCAATCACACTTGTGAATCAATTTAGGGGTTCGCTAATCTCAAGCAGTTCATTACAAAGGCCTGTGAAAACGCACGAGTCAGTTTCGATAGGTCTGAACTTGATGAGAGCTGAAGGAACCAAGTCCTCATCGTCTAGTGTTGAGGCTCTCTCTCCTGCATTGGGAAAATGAGGGATCACCCGCCGTTTCACTGGTACAGGATGTAGCAGGTCGAACTCCAAATTCGGTTCTTTTAGTGATGTGCTCACAAACTGAAAATGAAACACAAGTTTGTATCCTATTGAGTTCATAAAGACCGAAAGGATTATGCATTCACAAGTTTTACATTCGTATACAAATGTATGCACAGAGATGGCTACCTCTGAAGCATTCAAAGTCTCCTAATCCCAGTAACCAAACACGATGCCACATGATATAAAAGAACAAGCAAAAATTAAGAATAATTTGAAACAAAACAATCACCGTAGGAGTGCTTAATGAACACAAATGATAAGATCACCACAGGAAAATAAAAAAAAAAAAACCATACCCCAGTACGAGGAATTCAACCAAAACGAGAACAAGCTCATGTTGATAGTAAGACAAAAGCCATGACAGTTTACAAAGGTCTGAAACTGGCTGGCATGAGATGCAGGCATCGACAATTCGACGTATGCAAATTGGTGCAAGTGGAGTTGCTAAAGTTTATCAAGGTCTGAAACTTGCACTGGATGCAGATATAGACATACAATTGCCAAGATGGATTTTGCAGATAGCCTAACCGTGCAAAAAAAAAGAAAATTAAATTGGCTCAAAGTGCTTGTCAGTTTTGTTTTTTGTTTTGGTCAAGTTTATCAAGAGGGTTGGTAGTTCCTGTGCTAATCCGCCAACCATGGCTCATGAGATTATGTTGCAGGATATTGAAAGGATTATTTTCCTGACATATATGAGGATTTAGTTTTCTTTTTCTAGGCAGGTTTTCTGACTCATTTGATATTTAAAAAATGAAATTAAAAGGACAGCGAAACATGACACTTCCGTATCAAAAAGGTAATAAAAAATCATTTTCATTGCTAAGAAATTTGAAACACTGGTAAAACGAACTAACCTCATAAAGAGCACTCGTTGGTTCCCAAGGAGCAAAGACACCCTGGAGCACCACTCCATCAGGAAACTGGATACGTACAAGGGTCCTTGTGTATCTTTTCCTGGTAGCTTTGGTCTGCTTTTCCTTGTAAGACTTGGGAATCAAAAGCTGAGACTCTGCAATCATTTTCTTCCTTGCATCAGCTTCTCGCTTCAGCTCCTCAAGAGACAGATTGTAAAATGAATCTGGCAGCTCAATTTTTGCTGCTACATTTTCAGGGACAGCAAAGAAGACTCGTATCTAGCAAACAAAACAAAAAGATCAGAATGCCATATTGACACAGAGAACTTCATCACAATTTTTTGTAGGAAGAGAACAAAATATATATATATATGTATACATTGAATGTAACACCCTCTCTCCCTACAATATAATAGCAGAGCAAGATGGTGCTACACGACTGATCCTGATGTCTTAGTTAGCTTAACCTATTAGCTGGATATAAGTCACAAATCTTACAAGTTTAGTTTAGTTTTATGAGTTTTTGCCAATGACCTGTAATTGTCTACTTTTATTAAATTCGAGCATGATGACATCTATTTATCAAACTATCTGTGAACATTATTTGTTTAGCTTAAGTTATGGATAATTGTATGACAATTAAAAGAGCCACATTAAATGTGATAAAAATACCAAGTTGGTGGATTCATGACCATAAATTAGTTGGTGCCTTAATGACTACAAATTTGGTCATTGTTTTGATTATAAATAGTCATGAATTCTCTCATTCAAAGTATCTCAAAACAATACAAATTATCTTCTTTCTTTCTTTCATATTTTCTCTTATGAGATAAAGGTTCATTAGTGACAAAAGTTTGGGTGAAAGTGTTCTTAGATTATTTTTGGATTGTGATAGATATTTGTTGGAGTTTCTTGGAATATTTTCCTTTTACATAGTATAAATTTTCTCGTTGCTCTCCTATCATGGACATAGATAAATTGTCGAACCACGTTAAATCCTTGTGTTCTCTCTTTATCTATGTTATTAATCATTGTTTCTCACTTATTTTACTCCATATTTACACACTGTTTCAACAAATTGGTATTAGAACTTGACTTGGGTGATAATATTTACTGATAGTATATTTTGTGGTTACCACTACTAAATGTATTATCTACATCAGAAAATAAGTTAAATTATTATTCACTCTTAAAAGTTGTATCAGAGTTATGACCACGACAAAGTTTGATGTGGAAAAATTTAATAGAAAAAATGATTTCAATCTATGGCGTGTAAAGATGCAAACTCTGTTGGTACACCAAGGTTTAGCAAAAGCTTTGAAGGGTAGAGATGCTTTGCCAGAGTCTTTGTTAGACAAAGAGAATGATGAGATAATGGAAAAAACACATAGTATGCTGCTTTTGTGTTTGGAAGACGAGGTTCTGCAAGACTCTGACGAGGATACGACAACAAAATTGTGGTTGAAGCTGGAAAGCTTATACATAACCAAGTCACTCACTAACCGATTGTATTTGAAAAAAAAAATTTATATTCTTCAAATGCAAGAAGATAAACCCATCAAAGAGTACTTAGATGAATTTAATAGAATTATTTTTTATCTTAAAAATATAGATCAAGCAATAATTCTATTATGTTCCTTGCCAAATTCCTATGACCACTTCATTGATACCATAATGTATGGTCGTGATACTCTTACCATGGAAGAAGTTAAGGCAACATTGGATTCAAGAGAATTGAAGAAGAGAGTATCGGAAAACAAATTTGAAGGCTCTGCGGAAGGCCTAGTCGCAAGGGAAAAGCAATAAAAAAGAGGTCCCACTAATGGTCGAGCTAGATAAAAGTCCAAGACAAAATCAAAGCTAAGAAAATTCAAATGCTATCATTGTAACAAGGAAAGGCATATGAAGAGGGAATATCCAGAGCACAAAGCCAAAAGAAATGAGACAACTTCTGAATCTGGAGATGCAACGGTAGTATATGGCTACAATAGTGCGAATGTTCTTACAGTCTCAAAATATAACTTAGAAAATGAGCGAGTCCTTAATTCGGATTGTTCATACCATATGAGCCCCAATAAAAATTGGTTTGTTTCATACCAACCCTTAGAGGGAAGGAATGTCTTGTTTGGAAATAAAAAAGCTTGCAAAATCGTTGGTATCGGTACGATAAGGATCAAAATGTATGATGAAACTGTGAGAACGTTGACAGATGTAAGGCATGTTTTGGAGCTGAAGAAGAACCTAATTTCTACAAATGTAAAGGTGGAGCCATACGAGTCTTAAAAGGTGCTCTTATTGTGATGAAAGGGAGAAAAGTTAATGGCATCTACCTACTGAAAGGAAACACAATCACAAGTACTGCAGCTGTAACTTCAACTTCTAATTGTGATGTCATGAAGTTATGACATATGTGTCTCAAGCATATTAGTGAAAGGGGTCTAGTTGAATTGAGTAAACAAGGTTTGTTGTACGGCTAAACGACAGAAAAATTAGACTTCTATGAGCATTGAGTATTTAGAAAACAATGTAAGATAAAGTTTAATATGGCGATCCATCGAGCGAATGATACTTTAGACTACATTCATTCAGATCTATAGGATCTTTCTCTAGTTCCTTCTCACGGTGGTAGCAGATACTTGCTAACTTTCATTGATGACTACTTAAGAAAGGTATGGGTGTTCATCCTAAAACACAAAGATGAAGTGTTTGTCAAATTCAAACAATGGAAAACCTTGATTGAGAAGTAGACGGGAAAGCAAATCAAATGTTTAAGAACAGATAATGGTTTGGAGTTTTGCGGAAGATAATTCAACAAGTTTTGCAAGAATCATAGTATTGTCAGACACCGTACTATAAAACACATTCCACAATAGAATGGGCTCACAGAACGAATGAATAGAACTTTGATAGAGCGGGCAAAATGCATGCTCTTTAATGCTGAGCTATCAAAAGAGTTCTGGATTGAAACTGTTAACACAGCTTTTTACTTGGTTAATAGATGTTCATTTTCAACAATCAATTTCAAGATTCCGGAAGAAATATGGTTTGATATTCCTGCTAGCTATGAAAATTTAAAAGTATTTGGATGTCCTACTTATGCTCATGTGAATGAAGGCAAGCTTGAGCCAAGGGAAAAGAAGTGCATTTTCCTTGGGTATCCTAAAAGAGTAAAAGGATACAAATTATGGTGTCCAGAAAAAAGAAAATGCATCATTAGTAAGGATGTGACTTTTAATGAAGCTAAGATGCTTAAATCTCATGAGTCTAGAATTTCTTCACAAAATTCATACTTGGGAAATTGTTGAGAAATAAAAGGACCAGAAGATTGTTGGAAGCAAATGGATTTTCAAGAAGAAAGAAGAAATCCTCGGAGTTGAAAATGAAAGTTTAAAGCTCGTTTGGTGGCAAAAGGTTACACACAAAGAAAATGCATTGACTAGAACAAAGTTTTCTCTTTAGTGATGAAATACAACTCAATCCATACTCTACTTGCCATTTTGCTCATTTCAACTTAGAGCTTCAACAACTAGATGTCAAAACAGCTTTCTTGCATGGTGACTTTGAGGAAAGAATCTATATGAAACAACCTGAGGGATTTGAATTTCGAAGTAAAGAAGATCATGTATGTTTGTTGAAAAGATCTTTGTATGATCTAAAATAATCTTCCAGACAATAGTACAAGCGGTTCAATGTTTTTATGTTTGGAAATGACTACTGTAGAAGTAAATATGATAGTTGTATATATTTCAAAAAGCTCGTAGATGTGTCTTTTATTTATTTGCACCTATATGTTGATGACATGTTAATTGCTTGTAAAGACATGTCAGAAATCAACAAGTTGAAAGTGCAATTAAATAGAGAGTTTGAAATGAAGATTTTGAGAGTTGCAAAGAAAATTCTGGAAATAGAATTCTACAGAGATAGAAAAGCAAACACACTATTTCTATGACAAAATTATATAAAGAAAGTACTAGAACGGTTTGCAATGGAGAATTTAAAGCCTGTTGCACTCCATTAGCATGTCATTTCAAACTTTTAGTTGTGTTATCACCACAAACTGATGATGAGATAAAGCAAATGTCACATATCCCTTATGCTAGTGCAATTGGTAGTCTCATGTACACCATGGTATGTACTAAATTAGACGTTGCACAAACTATTAGTGTGGTCAACAGGCACATGGGAAATCCTGACAAAGTTCACTTACAAACTGTAAAGTGGATTTTGCGCTACTTAAAATGTACTATTGATGTGGATTTAGTCTATGGGAAATTCAAAGATGTTGGAGGAAAAATTACAGGGTACATCGATTTAGATTATGTTGGAGACCTAAACAAGCGAAAGTCGCTCATTGGATATGTTTTCATTCTTTACGAATGTACCATTAGTTCGAAAGCAAGTCTTCAGTCTATTGTTGCTTTGTTTGCAATTGAAGTGGAATACATTGCAATAACTGAAATAGTGAAAGAAGCTATCTGGTTGCAAGGATTAATCGGCGAATTGGGCATATAATTGAAAAAGACAAATATCTATTGTGATAGTCAAAGTGTCATACATCTGATAAAAAATCTAATGCATCATGAACGAACTAAACACATTGATGTTAGGATGCACTTTATTCGAGATGGGTTGAGTAAGGGAATGTTCAAGTAGATAAGATATCTACAACAGACAATCCAACAGACAGTGACTAAGTCAGTTCAAACAACCAAGTTCAGACATTGTTGGGACTTGATTAGTATATCAAGAAGATAGTTTTTTGAAAGGGAGAGCAAAAGACAATATGGATAACTTAAGCCAAGATGGAGATTTGTGAACATTATTTGTTTGACTTAAATTATGGACGTGTATGACAATTAAGAGAGCCACATTAAAGGTGATAAAAATGTCAAGTTGTGGATTAATGACCATAAATTAGTTATCCATATTGTCTCTCATAAATTATTTGGTGGCTTAATGACTACAAATTTGGCCATTGTTTTGGTGATAAATAGCCATGATTTCTCTCATCCAAAGCATCCCAAAACAATACAAATTCTCTTATTTCTTTCTTACATTCATATTTTCTCTTGTGAGAGAAAGGTTTATTAGTGAAAGAGTTTTGGGTGAAAGTGTTCTTAAGTAATTTTTGGATTGTGAGAGATATTTGTTGGAGGCTCTTGTAATATTTTCATTTTACATAGTGAAAATTTTCCTGTTGCTCTCTTATCGTGGATGTAGACAAATTGCTGAACCATATTAAATCTTTGTGTTCTCTTTTATTTGTGTTATTAATTATTTTTTTCTCACTTATTTTTCTCTATATCAGCACTCTATCTTACTATCTAATTTACCTGTATCAATTATCTCAAAATTTCTAAGTGTAACTCAATTACTCCTTTCATCAATCTCACTTGTGCCATTTTGGCATATCATGCTAGGCATTCAAAATCAAACCATGTCCATATGCCAGGTCAATTTCAAGCCATTTTGGCTAATCATGCAACATATCTCTTTTTTTTTTTTTCTCTTTTAAACATAATAACATTTCACATATTCCATTTCATATCCTTTTTACCAAACAAAATATTTCCAGTTTCCTATTACAAATTTATGAAATCAAAACTTCACATAAGAAAAGTCATATCAACTGATTAAATTCAGGATTCTAAATGCCATAGAGAATTGAACATCCCTAAGTTGGTTTTTCTAGGCCATGATTCAAATACATACTGATATAGAAATTTCAGCAAAAGATCCCCAACAAATCCTGCTCATTTACAGATTTTGGATCACAAACCGAAACTAACCTCCATGTTCTCAATTGAGACTTGCATCAGACAGCTGTATAGTTGTTTTAAATTTCTAGTAATCTGAGCTCTGATTTCTTACACTACTTTTCAAATTTTAAGCCTTCTAAAGTTAACACAAACTAAAAAAAATTCCCAAACTCTAAAGAAAATTGCGAAGTTCTGGCCAAAGGACAAACAGTGGAAACAGATTAAAAGCAGCAGAAACAAAGATTGCCTTAACCATCCTATTTTATAAATGGACTACTTGAACTGAATTCACATACCTGCCTGTCAATCTTCTTCTCCTCAACCTGCTTCTTTGTCTCAGCTGAAGCGATAGATGGCTTATGATCTACTTGCTGCACTTGCTCCTCTACCTTTCTTGGCTGTAATAACCTAATCACCTTACCAATGAACCTAATCCTTTCCTCATTAGGAACCTCCATAACTGCCCACATTTCTCCATCTTCCTGCTTCAACTCAAACCCAACACACTCCAACAATTCGATCCCTCCAGAAACCTCACAAACCGCCTCCCTAATCTTCGGATTGCTCATTCTAATTTTCCTAAATTTTGCATTATCTGGCTCCTTAACGATATTTCCTAGCAATCTATGCACAACTTCCACAGATCCCTCCGGTGGCTTTCCTGATAGATATGTACCAACAAAAGTCTGCAATTCAATCCCACTAGATTCTCCCTTCTCGTTACCACCATCAACAGCTGTACCATTGTTATTGTTGTCATTGACGCAGCTGTCTACATGCATAGAGATCTCTTCTTCTGAACCATAAGGCTGCCCGCAAATAGGGCATTCAAACACAGTCAATGTATAGCCATTTTGGGATCTTTTTCCCGTGGTAATCAGCGAGTCGTATGGATCGAACCCATCCGCTGGTTTGCGATTTGTAGTAGAATTGATAACAGTATGTGGTTTGTCTTGATCAGAATCGGGCGTCTTGGAGGGCAAAGGCATGGTATTTGAAGAGGAATTAAGTGGAGGAGATTTACTTGGCTTTGGATTAACGGGTTGAGAATATCGGGCATGAATAGAATTGCTGGTTCCTGATGGAGAAGAGGAGCCACCGCCCAAGACTCGACCTTGGCCCTTGAATTTACTAGAAGAAGAAGAAGACGATGATAATTGGGTATTCACTTTCTTCATGAAACCCTTAAACTTGTCTTTCATGTCATCCATTTTCTTTCTATTGAAGGATTAAAAATCAGTAGCAAGCAACTACGAATTCAGCTAACTATAGAAGAGGAAGGAAAGAGAACAAACGCAAAATGATGGACTGAAGGTTTGTGTAAATGAATTAATTGGAGACAAATTATGAAGAAATCCAAAGAAACAAATTCGAAACAAATTCAAAACAAGTAGTAAAAGATTGCAAGCTTGAAATTAGAAAATCTTGAAAGAAAAAAATCCAAAGCAGAAGCGGAGAATTTGGAGGAAAATTTGGGAGAAGGTTTGATGTTTGATTTGAAGGATAAAAGATTGTACTTTTGAATGGCTGTTGATATATTGGCAGTTGGATTGGAAAACTCGCAGTCTCTATCTATTGGTTCCTGTCCCTGATTGGAATAGTCTTTGATTGATTTTACGCGGTGCACCCTTTATCCACTAATATTATGCCACGTCAAATTTGGGACCAACATATCAGTGGGACCCCTATCCAACAAAACAGCCCCCTGCCGTGGCGTGTTTAGGCGAAGCAACTTTATGCACACGGATTGGGGGCTTTTAAAAACAAATAATTAAATAAATAAAAGATAAATGCCATATTCATTTTTTAAAATTATTTGGATAGCATATATTAATTTTTAATGTTATTTAATCCGTATGATAAAAAATATCTGAATAAAAAAAATAAAGAGAAGATGGTTAATACTATCCTATTTACTATGCTCCTCAAATAACAATGAATTATGGGAGTGTGCAGCACGAACCGTGTTGCGTGGCAGTACTCTATTATACCATCCAAATAAAAATTGTCTAACTCTAGTATCTCATTTCACAGTTCGGAACCACTAACAACAGTATGACTTGTGACTCCCTAGATCAACTTATTTGGCAAAGAAAAAAAAAATTATCAGTTGTTAATTTTTCTAAAGATAATCAACATAGCCCTAGTTAAATAGGGTTGCCACAGACTGGTTCAGCTCGTGAACCAGACCGAAATCAGCCCTGTCAAATTCGGATTGGAACCGGTCAGCATTGGTCTCAGATTTAAACCGGTCTGTAACTATTGGGAAGCCGGTTTCTCTTTTTTTGAAATCGTAATCGTCGGTTCCAAGGTTCCAGTTTGGTTCACGGTTCTGAATCGGTAATTTTTAAAAAAATATATATTTATATATATCTATACAAAAATTTATATTTTTTATGTCATTTATATGACAAATCCCAATTAATATGAATTCATTTTTTGAGTTTATTTTTATTAGTGAAAATTTTATTAATAAATTGATTTTTTTTCAAAAAAAAATATTTATATATTTATTAAACCGGTTGAACTACCGGTTTATGAACTGAAACTGGTCAGTTCAACAAAAATTGAATCATAGAACCGACAGTTCCGAACCAAAATCAGTTGGTTCCAACTTGTGCCCAGCCCTATAGTTAATGGCTCTCCCAATCGAGCCTATGCAATTTTTTAGTTGTCCGAGCCTACTTGAGCCTGACTATAGGAAAAACAAGTTCTAATTTGAGCAGCATATCTAAAAAAAATTATTAAATAAAAAATATAATATGTTATAAAAACTATAAAAAAAATAGACCAACAAAAGATAAAATGGTTGAATATATATAACAAATTAGTTAAATTAAAAATCACATAATATATTATAAATTAGACAATCAAAAATTAAAATAATTTAATATACTATAAAACATAAAAGTCTAAAATAATATAATATATTACAAACAATAATTAAATATAAACATATTCAAAATAAGATATAAAAAAATCATCTAACTAAATTCCTAAAATCTAAAAATTATATAATATATTATAAACAAATTAGTTAAATAGAAATTTCTTCGTAGTGGGTAGGGCCGGTCCAACCGATTATACAAAATCGGATTTTTATTCCGGTTCATGTACTAAAAAAGCTATGGTTCAAAGTTCAAACTCGTAAAAAATACAATGGGGCCAGACGTGTGGCAAATTAATCGCCTGATCTAACTAAATAAACCTCGTAGAATTAAAAGGTCTAAAACTTTTGCTCTTATTAAAACCAAACTAGTCTCTACCATTAACTTTTATTTTATATGTTTCTAAATATTAGATTGTAATCACATTCAAAACTGAATAGAATTTTATCAAATTAGAAAAACAATATTTAAATATTTATTTCGTTTACTATGATTGAAATATAAAGTAAATTCGTTGTTTACAAAATATACTGATAGAATGTAATGTAATGAATTACCATGTATATTTCATATACAACAAAGAAGTGGAAAAAAAATTATAACATGTTCTAAATATGTTATAATATAAATAAAATATGTAATATATGTTTCATTCATTTATTATTACTATGTATCTCACACACATCCACGCTATTTTATCAAGTTGATTAAGAGAGATATAATTTAAAATGGATTTCTCAACCTTATTTTGGAGATTATCCAGTACACCTAAATCATAAATTCAAATTTCATTACAACACTAGTTTAGATAAGAGCAAAGAGAAGAAAGAAGTTGCAGGATTCTATACATTCCTCGAAAGCAAACCCTCTCATGTCCTCTCAGCAACTTTGTTCTTAGCGCATCTCCGTCATCCTCATAACCTCGATATATAGATATAGTTATGATGTCATCGAAGTGGAGATACATTTCATACAGTGGAATCTATCGACTCAGGAAACCCAATGGCCCAATCAAGTGTCAGCATCATTCAAAGAAAGTTATTTCTGGACTTCATTACAACGAATTCAATGATCATTTCCATTTGGGTATTAGCGTTTCTTGGGCGATCAAAGAAAATCACAAATGTGGTTTATAAGCATAAGAGGAAATGCTGTAAGAATTACGTAAGGTTTCAGGAGTTCCCTACAAGTATTGTAGTAATCAACCTGGTATTACACTGGTGAGTATGCTATCTTGTACAAGTAACCTATCTCTACTCTGTGTGCAGTAGACAAGTTCCTCTGAAATATAGGTTTAAGGCAGTGTCACTTATGGATAATGCGAGAAGATAATATTGGACTGCATTGAGCATTTCTATTAGGGTCGGCATTCTTCTTCACTTCATGCCGCTGGAATTGATCCAAAAGGGGCAAGTTATATGTTTAGATAGAAAGGCTATAGCTACATGCTATTCTAGTATAAATTTATTTGTGTATGTTTTGCTCTCTGGTTATCGGGTACAGAGTGGTTTCCCAAGTTGACTGACTTGTATCCCCAAATGACTACCATTAATGCCTCAGATGTCGGATAATATTAGGATTTGGCCACATACACTAGCTGTTGTTATGATATTGTGCTTTCTAAGCCTTATAAGGTCAGGCTTTCTGTGTTTGCTTGTTGTCCCATTTTTTGTTGATCTCCCCTCCACACAAGTTCGAGTACCACCGCTTCTTGCTCATTGAATTTTCTATTTTCATTCTCATTTTAAAATTCAAAATCAGTTCTAACACTTCCACTTCATTTATCTAACTATGTTGCATTGCCTGCCCCTCTCAAACCCTCTATACTATCTTACTTCCCTCCATATTATCTATCTTCTGCAGTGATTAACAATAACATTAAGTGGAATTCCATTTTATGTAAAACAATCAGTGGAATTCTATATTATCTTGACACTAACAGCTCTCCCTTATCAAATACAAATGGAACGAAACAGAGGTTGACTAATAAATAAAACAGTGGAAGAACAAGAAGCTAATTAAAATTAAAAGAAATGAACTAACAATGACAAGAAAGGAGAAATGAAAGAAAACTCATATATATGGTAAAAAGGATTGTGTAATAAAATGTTAAAGGCTTTAAAAATGAACTGCTTGCCACATAGAGCATGATGAAATGATGGCAGAGACAAGAGAGATATGCAACTCCAAGATATTACTTCCAAATTCATTTCTCTTCAAGATTTCAGGAGTCATTTCAAACACAACTACAAATGCCTAAATATAAAAACAAGCTAATTAGCCGCTAGGTAACAAACTTGTAAAATTCCCACAATCATAGACTTTCTTGTGTTTAATTGGCAAGCCACAGAAATCACACTCCAACCCATACACTCAAGAACTAGAAAATAAAAAATTTAAAGTGTTAAAGTCCAGATCAATTCACGGTGATTGTTGTTAAAGCAGGCCTTGCTTAAAGTTGTTACGAGTTAGGATGCCTAAGGTCCCCCAAGTTCAAAATCCATTCCTTATTCTGCTGCTCTAAAAATCTATAAATCAAGCAGAAGCATAAATTTAACTGTATTCGTCATTTCATTACCCTACATCGCAATAAATTGCCAAAGTAAATTATTACAAAAGACCTATCAATGATCAATTTGCATTTTCACGAACAAAATTCCCAATTCGAATAAAAATCAGGAAATTAACGAGGATTTCATATTTAAGCAATAATGGTCAACAAGAAAACACAATAAAGCGACCTGCAATATAAATTAGCTCAAAATAAGCAATAAGATTCACAAAACCGCAACTGACAAAAAATAACATGAAATTTAAACACCAAACCACTTATCTCAAATCCATCATAAATGGCCAATATCTTCAGTCCTTATTCTTGAGCCTGTCGATGCGCTGATTCAACTGCTCGATCTTGACCACCAAATTCGTCACCGAATAAAGCAGCCAATAAAACACAAGTGCGGCAGCAATCAGAAGCGCGTTCCTCTGGCTCTTCATGATGGACTTCTGGTGGCGGAGATACTCCGATGGGGTGCAGGAGTCAGCCTCGCAGCTTGGGCGGGTCTCATACTTCCAGTAAATATCCATAAGCAGGAAGAGACAAAAGGGGACGACCGATAGGAACGGCTTGAGGAGATTGCGAGTGACAGCGATCAATCCCTTGCGGAGTCCGTCGAGGCCAGGGATGGTGAGGAGAAGGACCATGATAGCCTCTGCGCCGGCGGCGTAGCCTAGCACGACCCACTCGAGTGCCATTTTTCTTGGGAAAATCTAAGAAAATTAGGAACCCTAGATCTGAATATGACTGTTTTGATATTTGATTTCGTGCCTTGCTTAGGGAGCAAGGATTAAGGATCTGCAGGAAAAGAGAGAGAGTGTGCGCGTGCTTTTATTCTGAAAAGAAAACACATGTAAGGACACTGGTGCGTTAATTTGCTTGGGGATAACTATTTGACGGGTGATTCAGTTATAACTTTGGACCTGGTCGGCTCGTTTTGCAGACTGAGCCCAATGGGCATGGCCTATAATCCAACAATTTCTTTCATCATAAGCTTTAGTTTAGGCCACCTACAAGATTTAGGCTGTAAATTTAGGTGTGTCAATTGAACCAAATGGAGTATTAATAAGTTGGAGCTCAGTTTATTTGAATATGTAATAGGATTGAATTTGAATTTGATTTGAATTTTTATATTTGGATTTAAGTTTAATTCGTTTTAAAATTATTAAATTTACAAGTAAATCAAGTTCGATTAGTAAATAATTCGTTTATTATATTTAATGAATTTATTTCGAATTTAATTTGTTAATTACTAATGAAAAAATTTTATATTCAATAACAAAATATAAATATATTAGTAATATTAATATAATAATAAATGAATACTTTTAAAAATTTTAAACGAATACATTCATGAGCTATAAAACGAACATGAAAATATTTTTGAGATTGAACTCGGTTCATTAAGATTATCGAATGATTTCGAACGAATTTTTTTCTCAACAGAAATTCGAATGACTCGTAAGCGGATTTATTCATTTACAACTTTAAATCTGCTTGAAGATTTAGGTTGTAAATTTTTTTATAAAAAAATACATTATTTATCTTATCTTCTTTATAAATTATTTCGTCAAAAAAAAAATTTCTGATTTTAAAAATTTCAGTTCTATTCTCTCGTCTTTCAATAATACGCTTTTAACTTTTTTTTCCCTTCTTATTTTTCTTTTTCTTATTCCTCTGCTTTTATGTTATTTCTTCTAATTTCGATTTTTGTGTCCAAATTTGAAAGAAATTTGCATTGATTAGGATACTATTCTTCCTAAGTCTCTCTGGCTAGGTGTCATATAAGCCAAAACTGAAGAATTAACACAGATCCAACAATCATGCCCAAATTCTCTTTATTCATTTTTTCCCTCTCCTTGTCCTGCCTCGATGAATTTTTGGGTATGCTCGTGTCGGACGCCCAATTGGTGTCAGCATTCACATCAATTCCATAATACAAACATAACAGGTTCTACACTTCTAGTAGCTCCTTTGTCTCTGTCATAATTGTTTTCCCTTCATTGACAATTATTCAGTGCAACAGACATAAACTTTACCTACATATCAACTGCTCCATGATGACCAAACGCTTTCCTTTTCTTCGTTGGACATGATAAAATTAAAAACATTAATTAATTTAATGAATTGCTACTTATGTGCTTTGACTATTAAGGATTTGTCCACTGAGTGGTTTTAAAAGTTTTTAGAATTTCCAATTATTTCTAATACACGCTTAACTTATTTTTCAGATTGAAAAAAAATAATAATATAATAAACTTATGTTTGCTTAGCTTAATTTGTATATGAATAACTAATGTTGCATGCATGGTATGCAACGATTATCATGCATTTATACATATTATTGAAGAAATTAATGATGCCGGAGTATCATATTGCCCTATTTCAATATGATACGTTCAGAAAAATAATTTTACAATGCTATCAAGTGGAATAAGTCAATTACTCTATTGACCCCACACAATAAAAAAAATCCTTATTTATAAACTGGACTAATCTCTTTGAGTTTGCTGTTAAACATACTTATACATATAAATATATTTTTATCATGGATACTTATGTACATAATTGATTCTCTTTCCATAGAAACTCTAGAGAAGGAATCAAAGATTACTTTGGAATTTTATATCATGAATATATAGAAAGATATCGGAAAACGGAATGCTGAAAATTTATTTGTACATGCTTCCAAAAAAGTTAAACAAAAGAAAAAAAATCTGATTGGAGAAATCATAAAAGAATAAAGAATTTCCAAGTTGTTATCCTTTATGCTAAGTATCTAAAAAGAAAAACAGGGAATGGGTTTGAGGATAGAATCAAACTCATTCGATAAGGAAACTTTAGAATGACTGGAACCTTTATAATTTATGATGATAAATATTATTATTATTTATTTTTAGCTCGCATAAGTAAAGGAATAATTACTATTTCACATACAAATTTAGTTATTTTTTATTTTTTTTCAACTATCCAGTAAGATAGATTCGGATTGTATAGACTAGTTAAGAGGGTAAAATGATCTCTTCCAATTTACTGGATACGAAAATATTTTTTAAAAGTTTTAAAAGTATTTAATGTCCAATATTTAAATTCAAAATATCTAGTCAAAAGAAAAAATATTTTTACCATCTCATATCTCATCTTGTATGGGTGTTTAGTTATTACTAAGCTTTTGTAGTTTTCTCTATCTAATCCTTTATAATATTCAGTTATATCATTGCGATCCACTGCCCATCTACAACTCTTTGAGCCTATAGATTTTTATTATCATCATTATTATTATTAGAAAAACAAAATTATAGACTTCATGAACTTATGCGATTAAGTGCTTCAACTGAAATTTTTTTTCAATTGATTCCCTAAATTATTAATTTTAAATTAATTTAGTCTATTAACATAAAAATTTGACACAAATTCATAAATTGCAAGGATCAAAATATGCCCTTTTCCCCTTATTATATTTATTGTTAATTACAAAGCGATGATTATAAGTTAATTTGTGACATCCTATTCTTTTTTATGATGTATATAATTAAGAGTATGCATATATGAACAAGATTTACAAAAGAAATTCTTGATCTAATTACAAAATGTCACACATATATATAAAATAATTATTTTTCATTTATATATTATAATATGTTGTAATTAAATTTCTCTATAATTTTTTTTGTGAACTTTATGTAGGTAAGAATTATTCTCCAGATAAATATTTATATGTGGAGAGATCGGGTGAATATTTGTAATTGTAACCATGCTAGTGATTTGGGAAATACGTATTAAAGTAATGGAGATACGGCTCTCAAGAGATGAAATGTGATGTGAAGAGTTATTTTTTTCTAATTAAAAGTTTTGACTTCGAATACTACTATGTATATAATAATTTTAAAATTTAAGAGATAACCTTATTTTCTCAAATGAGTCTCGTGGATGCCAACGAAAATTGAATAGTTAACACCCAAAAAAAAAAGTTAATGGAGCCAATGACTAAATTGGGACACCCACACTTCAATATCCAAAAACTTCCAAAATTAAATGTAATTCCGAAAAGACCTAAAGGTTAAAGCTAGTATGTGGATAATAGAAGAGAGAGAAGCAACGATATTCTATTCATGAATGTCACCCACTAGCATATATTATTGTCCTCATTACGAACCTTTAATCTATTATTATTGTCCCTTTTAATTCACTTTAACTTAACTGCTGAGAATATTGTCTTAATCTTTGTGATTTAATCAGCTGACATTTTTAAATTAATATTCATTGGTGTTCTGTTCTTGGACTCTAGACAACTTGGTCAAACATGAGTTGGCAGTTCCAATATGCTTTTCAAAAGTAGAAGATATATATTGTCTTAGAATAGTGAAAATTCTAACTTCATTATAAGTTTATACAACAAATTCTTCAACTCAACGTTATGGATGCATCTTCAAAATTATGGTACTGACTTGATCTCTTAAACTTTCTATCTACTAAACGTTATTTCATCTCTACAACTAGATTAAAAGATGAATCAACAATATTATTAAAACTTGGCATTGTTGGAAAAATGAGATGAGAGACAAGAAGGGTATGTTGCAAATAATTATATAAGAAAAGTGACTAAAGCTTTGATATAAAAATTTGTTAAGTATTAGCTACTAAGGTATAAACTAACTTGTGAATGGAAATCAAAATTTATGCTCTAATAACACCCAGCAAAATGTCACTAACTACAGAAAAACAGTAAAGACCACTTTCACAAAAAGTGTTCACTATTATACAAATAATTGGAAATTAAGGAAGAGCTAAACATCATTAATTGTAATCACTTAAAGTGGGTGTGGAATCTTTTAGGCTTTTCTTCACCTTATTGCAACTTTCTTTTTTCACTCGTTTCAAGGTAATCTGTTTCCATAGACATTTGTCTATCTCACCTTTTCAAGTCTTTTGATATACATGAAATAAACTTAAAGAAAATTAGAAAAGTTGAGACCACATTACAAAAAACTGAAGTAAATAGGCCATCATTCATATATGCAATGCAAATTACCAGAGGGATATGAACAGTTCCTTCTATGCCCACAAAGTTTCCATTATTTGCCACCTGCATATTGAAAGAAAATAGAAAAAAAAAAGTTAAAAGTATCATCATCAAATTAAATCTAAATTTTCAATAATTAAATTGACATTGTTCGATTTGAAACTTGAAAGAGGGAAAAAAGAGTTTTGACAATGTTGATGATGTGTTAAAAGAACAAAAAGAGAGGCAATTCATATAAAGAGGTAAAGGGAAGAGAAGAGGAATGGGCATACCCTTTCCTTCGCACACTTTTCCCAAGAAAGAAAGGAAAACAATGAGTAATGCCACCCCAGCAATAAGTCCAATTAATATTGCCAGTGTCTTCTCAATCTCGTCATCATTGTTGTTATCTAACAGAGCAAGAAAAAAAAGAACCTATTAGATTCCATCAAATTCTGCAGGAGAAAATTAACAATCATAAGTTAATAATTATCATTTCTTGGTTTCAGAATTGTCAGTGAATTATCATTACTCATATGTCAATTTTCTAATTAATATAAAAAAAAATCTGAATTAGCAGAAAGAATGTAAGTGTTAGGCTTTTTCCAATCTGCAGCTAAGCAAAGATTATACTAACTATAAGAATTAAGAAGAGCCTTTCCAAGTTCTTGGGATATAATGTGGAATATTAACATTATTAATTTGAGCAATCATGCTTTCTTCTTTGTTTACCTCTATAGAGTTTCAAACACTTTGAACATCAAAACTATGATATGTGGCCATAGTTACTTTATTTGATTTGGATTCTTACATTTTATATTCCTAATGACGCATTAATTCAATGTGGGCCCACACTCTTGTATTATGCTTGGTGATTAATTGCTTTTATACTTACTTTATACTTGCCTTTTCTTGAATTTAATTAAACATAAAGTCCCTTAAATACAATTAAAGGTATCAATTTTTTTTCATCCACACTAATTTGTATAATTAAGTATAGTATCATGACATAAAAGCATAAGAATATTTGATGAATCCCCATTAACATTCAATTATACATGGATTTGGGTCATTCTCACCATCACATTTTGATTAAAAAAGAGTAGTATCATATTTCTTTTAGTTTAAACCATACGATATTCTACCATCTTTATACTAGTCAAACCATTTAAGTAAAATCTAAAAAAAAAAAAAAGCAATCGAATTTAAGAATTAGGAGATGGAAAACTTCATTAAAGCTGCTCCACTCCCCTAATCATACAATAGAATCTATATATATGATATTTACTTTGATTAAGCCTCGATAAGTTAATTGTATCTCTTAATACAAACAGACACTGACTTTCAATTTCCCACATTCACACACAAAAAGCAAAATAAAATTAATAGATTACTCAATATGGCGTTTTTTAACTAGTCTAAACCAAAATATATAATGACTAACCAAAAACCAGGAACCTGATGAAACCACCAACCGGGGTTGCGAAACGGCTTACCATTTCCACCGTCCGAGTGAGCCCCACGCTCCGAGAAGCACACGTAGCACTTGGCCAAGTACATATCGCCTGAAGCAGAAGGCCCACAGTCCGTTTTCAGCTGTTGGACAGCGTCCGATAAGCAATCCTGGCACTCGCTCGCACTCAGATCCTGTACACACTGCGCCACACCGTAAACATCGCCGGACCCACCCACCCTATAGGGCTTGTAGGACCCATCGCTGGCTCCTAAGAAGCCCAACACCGCATCACGCCTGGTCAACGCATCAGAATCATACCCAGTCGACGGCCCACATTTCTTCAGCACCACGGTCTTGTCCTCCACTCCCAAGAAGCTCGTGTTATCATACTTAACGAAACAACCGTCGAGCTGCAACGCGCCGCCGCACGAGTCAAGGCAAAGGGAGCCGAGTTGACTCACTGCTCTGGCAACGCAGCGAGCACAGTCACCATTGGAGAGGTCACCGCGGCATTGATAGAGGCCGTAGAGAGTGTCTTGCGAGGAGGAGGGGCTTTGGACGGTGAAGTTGTTGTAATTGGTGAAAGTGGCTGAGTTGACGAGGGAAGTGAGTAGCGAGTTGACGTTGGACTCGTAAGGAGAACCGGAGACGTATTTCTGCTGCGAACATCCGCCGAAAATGAAAGAGTCGAGAGAGGAAGATGAATAAGTTGTGAGGAGGGAGACAGTGATAAAGAAAATAAAAGCAGCTGTGATCGTTACAGACATGATTCTGAAAACGAAGAGAGTGAAGGGTTTTGATCAATGGAGAATTTGAGTGAATGAGCGAAAGCGGTGATTGGCAATTCAATCGAGAGTGCTTTTGTGAAAGAGAGTTTTTTTTTCCTTTTGGGCAGAGAGCAACAGGGTGGTGGTTGTTACTTTGAGAAGAATTTACGTAAGGAAGGGGGGCAGTTGCTTCCAATTTGCATATATGATTGTTGCTTTTTGCTTTTAGAGAAATTCTCCGCACTGCATTGCGAAACGCATTTTTTTATTTTGTTTTTAGGACGAGGTGTACTAACTAGATGGTTCGAATTACAGTGGTATTTTAAATTATGTCCAAATCTAAACTAGAATTGGAAAGAATCACTTTCGAAATAAAATTTCTACATATAAAGCAGCTACGTATAAAACATGATTCGAACTCACAAACTCTTAAGTCAAGAATAGATCCATCACCGTCTAATCTTTACCTTTGGTTATTGTTTCATTTATATTGATTCAACATTAATAAATCTAGGTATATATTACAATATTTTCAGGTCAAATAATTTTTATGCCTTTCACTTTTTTGTTTTAAAGATAATAAAATTGCAAAAACGAAAACACAGGAAAAGCAACAAAAATCCAACTAAAACCCAGTCAAATAGACCTTCCCATACACCCGATCTTAGGATTCTTGCTCAATTTCCGAATTAAAAGAAAGCAAATTCAAATTCAAAACATAATTCAATAATTAAGCTAGGAAATTTTGCTAAATATACCGACTTGCATAGAAAATAGTCATCCTAGTAAGAAAAATTGCAGCTAGATTAGCATGTCGACTAATCCGATGAAAAGTAAGATCATTAAAACTACTTCATAAGTTGCACTCCTGAAAATACCCCCCAAATTCCACAATTTCGACAGCAAATTTATCAAAGCCAGCATTCTTTAGCCACGACATCCCCTCTTTTAAAGCAATTGATTCTGCTATCATGGTAGTGAATAGACCATTATTCAACCCTGAAAAACCAGCAACGAATTTACCTTTATGATTCCTAACCACAGCTGCGAAACTTGTCCTAACTTCCAGGCCTTTCACTTTTTAATTACGAGAAATGCTAAATTTTTTTCTTATTATTATTTTACTTATTTCTATTTTTCATGTTATAAGACCCAACAAATAAAAAAAATAGAAAAGATAACAGATAATATAATAAAGAGAACGTAGCTAGCACTCCTCCTATCACTATGTTTTTAAGATCATATTGAACTGGTGAGTTGGCCAAATTGATAGGTGTTTGCTATGCTTACCAAACGTTGCAAGCCAAACAATAGATTCATTCATGTTTATATCATAAATTTGCCACTTAAATTTAGAAAGCGGTCTATTTATTATTTTGATGCGGATGAATTTTGGATTTTGGACATTTAGTATTAAGAGTGGTTAATGGGAACTGGGGAGGACTTGCCCGTGAGCTTAGAAAGTCTATTTATGGTTGGGGTACTGCTTACAGTTGACAACATTCCCCAGTAGTAACTCCCCAAAAAGAAAATCTTACCTAAAACTCTAGAGATTTGCAATCTATATGGAGAGAAATGTCATCGGTATCCTTCTTTAACACAAAATAATCGATTGATGATCGGAAAGAAAATTTTAAAAATACTTAACTATTTTTTTTCCCACTCTGAATTAACATTCTTTTTTTTTTTTTTCCGTCAAATGTTTGCTAACTATAATAAACTGGTAAATATTAGATAATCATTTGAAGAAACATGATTTGTAACATTCTTTTTATATGGGTATGAAATCACATCTATGAAAATTACTTTGTTCTTCTATACTTTTCACTTCTTTTCAATCTCTTCAATCACTTGTTAGGACAATAATTTGGTGGAAAATGCACCTCAATTATTTGTTGACACAGCCTTATTCTCCTCTTTTCTAATTATATACTTCATATTAACACAAATGTTCGTCCATTCAATGAAAATTTCAATTGCGATTACGCATAGCTAAAATTGTAATTATTGTCACAATATTTCTTATGATCTTACTTAGGCTTATGGTACGGGTATATATGTTATAATTTTCAGAAAATTTTAATTTATGAATATTCTTCCTTCCCTTTTCTTTTAAAAAATGATTATAATTATGTACTTCTCAACTAAGCTTTCAGTCGTAATTTCAATTTACAAACCAAAGGAACAAAGGGATAACATGGCTATAGTTTTACTGTAATAATTAATACAATTATATTATAATGGTAAAAGAATTTGAAAAAAAAAAGAAAGAAAAAGTTAATTTTCCTCGCAATATAAATGGTCCAAGACAAAATGACCGTCCTCAAATTAGGCATGTCTGTAGATAGCCATTGTCGTCTATACAAAGCAAAATAGAAAAGGCCGGTGCCAGTGTCATTATTTGTTGGTTACAACTGTAAAAAAGAAAAGGAGGCTTTTGATTTTTCAATCATATATATATATATATACAGAAGGCAAAAATAAAAATTTGGGGCCCCTTTTCTATTTGGACATTAAATCTGAAAAAAATAAAAATCAAAACCAATATCCAACATGATCTTACCAATATCTTATATCAATAAGCTTTTTAGTTTAACGTTTTACTTACCTAATTTTGTTGACATCAAATCCGATACATAAGAGGTGAGTACTTCAATTTCTTCTCTATATGTATGTGTTATTAAATGTTTAATTAATTAATTAAAATGGGTCCTTTTGTCTTTCAATCCTTCTTTTCTGGGTGTAAGGTCACAATTTCATGCTTTTTGCCTTGGAAAAAGGCAATTAGTGAGATCATATCAATCTCAGCTCATTAGTCATTAGTCACACTTTGGACACTGCAGTTTATAATTGGACTGGAATTTAAACTTCTGATCCCTACACTAATATTAGTTGAGGCTTAATTTGGTGGGTATTTGCAATTTTTTAATCTTATATATGTATGAAATGAGGCAAGAAAAGCTTAATTTCAAAAAATCTTATAAAAAGCTTTCAAAACAAGAAATTAAAACGTCAATAATATGAGTACGACATTTAATTCTGAAATGGTACCATATATATACTATGATTATTATGTATGTACACATGCCCTTAGTTTGGTTTTGAGGTTCACTCTTTCTGGTGCTTTGATGCGACATATGAAAGTGCATGGAAAATAACCCTCAGGTGACAAAGTCTATGCAGTAGAAAGAAAGTTCCAATTCCTGGATGGTGCCTTGTAAATTACGGGTCAAGCAGGAACCTTTGAAGGGTTTCATTGGAATTTTAGTTCCAACTTAATTTGGATTTCTGAATCTAATTAATTATGAAAGATTACGGTTAATTGGAATTTATTTAAATTTATTCGTGCATGGCCCTTAGGCATACTTTTTCTTGTTTTGAGGGTCCAATATTGTAAATGTGAACTTTTTATTTATTTTTATATTTTTTTCCGATTTCTTACATATGATATAGTTTTATTAGTTTATTTTTATAAATTGTTACGTCAGAGCTTGTGTATTATACCAATAAAATAATAAAATTTATTAGTGGAAAAAAAATTAAGTGGCTGATTGAATCATAAAATTAAGAATTTAAAAACAAATAGTAATAAAAAAAAATTATGTTCAAAATATTTGTCTTTCTTCGTTCTTTAATTTTTTTTTCCTTTTTAGTAACTAACATAATAATGACTGTTAGACAATCACTTAAAATTAAAGTAATTCCCTTTAGCATTGCTGAAAAAAAACATTATCTATCCACTCTTTTAATTATCTGTTTTTTTCAATTATATTGACTCTTTTATTTTTAAATTTATTCAATTGACTCTTTTAGCTATTAATTTTTTGGAGTAATTTAATTTAATGAAACATTTATCATCTAATTAATATTAAATAAGGAAATTAATCATGTAATTTTTTTAATTAATTGCATAAATTTCAGCTGAAGGACTTAATAATACAAATTCTTAAAATACTTTGCATTTAATTAATGATAATTATAATTAAATAAATTTTCAGTGGGGAATTTAATTGTACAAATTCATGAAATCCAACTATTAAAATATGCATTTTTTATTCATCCATACACTAAGATTATGGTGTGTGCGTGCATAGACATTATAGAGCGAGCATATTAATTTTGGGTTGGATGTCTAACGACAAAACAACTTGAATGTGCATATAAATAATATAAATTTTGGGTAAATTTCATGACCTCACTTTGTCCAATTAAAAAATTATTCGTTTATAATTTCTTATTAAATAGAAACTAAGGATGATAATTTAGATCCGTTTCGCGGTGCTTCACCCCGAATGAGACGGTTTTTTTAATAAAATATTTTTTTCGCTCCGATCATGAATTTTTTTGTGACAAATATAGTATATATGTCATTCGTCCCGAAAATATATTTATATATTTATATTATTTATATTTTAATATAATTAATTTTTTTAAAAATATAATAAAATAAAAATGTAACACTTATTTTAAATAAATTTTTTTATTTAAAAATTATATAATTAACTACTTAATTAAAATAAAAAAATAATTTTAATATTAAAATAAAATAAAAAAATTTAATAAAAATTAGGGAACAAGACAGGATCGGGGTTAAAGATCTCTATCTTCATTGTGGAGTGGAGATAGAGATCCAAAAAAAATTTCTAACGGAGTACAGGGCAGAACCGGAGTCAGAGTATGATACGGGGTGTCGGAATCGAGGACGAAAAATTCCACCTCAAAGCAACCCTGTTGTCATTCCTAATAGAAGCTTCATAATCCTCCCATTTAATAGATAATTCAGTGATTCAGGCTTGCAAAATCAATTTTTTCCCCTCCTCATCATGTCTACTGGGTGCACAATTAATGAACAAATAAAAACAAAAATTGAAAAATGTCAATTCGAAATCTATGAACACTCCATTTTGACAACATTCTAATATATAAAATAATAAATAGAAAATATTTGTCAAAAAAATAATGATTAAAAAAATTTCAGGTTTTCAATACTAAATGAATAAGTAAAATCGGTTATTGTTGAAATCACGCTAAAATGAAATATATAGGAATTGAATGGCATTGGTGGAATCGGACGGCGGTGAGGAGAGACTTGGGGTCGTCGACAGCTGACTGGCTGATGAGTTTTCGATAAGGCAAAGAAGACGACAAGTTACACGATTTTTCTTTTTATTTTTTATGATTGTTTTACCCATAAACCTAAGTTAATTGTAAAATATTAAAATTTAGGATCTAAAGAAGTCTTATTCAAAAGATAGAACGTTTATATATTAGTGTCGCAATTTTTCAATTAAATTATCGCTTGCACAAAGCTACGGTTGAGGTAAAATAAGAAGAAATTTGATAAAAACCTATAAAAAAAATGGAAAATTTGATAGATGGTCGACAAAAATGAGAAAGTGGAAAAATAAGATTGTTGGCCAGCTATAAAGACCAGACAGTGCATATGATGTACCATATCCAACACAAAAACAAGCTAAGCCAGTACTGAATAGCCATACCTAGAAACTTGAGAAGCACCTAATTAATATTATTAGTACAATCTCTTCTCGTGGGGAAACCTTATCTCAACAGAAAAATGACCACTTCTTTGGTCGGACGTTCAGCCAAAATTGCCTAAAGTGGCTTTACTTTGTAACCGTTTTAATTGAGAAATTTTAAAATCAAAAGTAATTTCATTTGTATTTATATTTGGTTGATTCACCACAATTTATGGATTTAAAAATTAATTTTTATTTTTTAGTAAATATTGATATCTTATCATTAATTAAGCATTTTTTAGAATTTTTTATGATGTTTATATTTAATTGTGAAATAATATAATTTAGAGTAAATTTTCTAAAAAATATAATTGATGAAATTATGATTATTATCAAATTTGAAATAGTTACATATTTTTTACTTAAAATTCTATATAAACTCATTATCTATACTATTTTTATAAATAAGTTAATCCATTAATTTTTTTCTTTTTCTAAGGAACTCATTAATATTTAAACCAATAAAGATAAAATAAGTGAAAATAAAAAAAATGATAAATTATTTTTTCTGTATTTTTAGGTTTAAGAATAATTTTGGAATACAATAAATCTAACAATATTCCTTTATGGATAAAAAATGCTATATTTTGGACTTTTTCACATCCTCATTCTTTCAAAAATAAAGTATTTTGGTGGGTGAAAATTTTTCTAAAATTATTTTTTAAGTGGTTAAACAATAAATTGGATATAAATCCATGAATTGTTCTAATTCTTTGATTCAAAATCTTTCAATACCACATAGTCTTTTATGTTTTTTGGCCTTGACAATTGACAAACATTCATCACTCGAAAATTTATAATTTTTTTTCTTTTTTAAGAAAAAGTTTCATCAATTTCTGAATGTGACCTTCATCTTCCTTTCTTTTCTCATTCTTTTTGTAGTTTTCTCCTCCACCACAGAGAATTTTCATGGTCTCCATTGACAGCATAAAGAAATGGATTCTCCTTCCATTCTGGATACTGGACCACCGGTTAACATGTTTTAAGGAGTCTCTCTCACTGCGCCAGTCTTGATCAAAGTCTTTTTTCATATCTTTTTTTTTTTTTCTCATATAATCTTGTGTAGTATGTAGGATGACTTTTCCATTTTCTGAAGGTAAAAAAAAAAAAACATGTTTTGGTTTCTTAACTTTACCAATTTATTAAATTAATTATCATTTTTTAGATGTTAAATATTTTATCAGTAAAGAGTAATTAAAATTTTATTTTGTTTGACTCGTTTAATTATTAATTCTAAACTAATTTAGTCTTTATTTATAAAACACTTCATATCTAATTTATGAAAAATTCTTGCACGGACTTGTGATATTCTCTAATTGGTTTGGTCTACATAGTAAAAATTTCATTTAATTTATACTAGTTAGGGGGAGTCAATTTAATAAATTTGATATATATACTAGTTAAGGGGGTCAATTTAATAAATTTGATAATTAATGGAGTAAATTGAACAAAATTATAAGTTATGCGAGTTAATTAATAAATAATTTTTTATTTAAAATTTTAATTGCTCACATTTATATTTGCATAAAATCATGCTGCACCATCGGTTGGTGTCTACGTGTACAATTGTACATATACACTAACAGCATAGTTCTGCCGAAAATTTAACAGTTGGATCTAATATCATAACTTGAAACATGCAAGATAATGATTGAACACATGATAAGAGTACAAATAACAGCAAAGCATTTTTGTCAAGAAACCTGAATTTTTTTTGAGAGAGACTGATAGAGAATTCCTAATATGATTTTTTTTTTTTTGCGTGTGTGGGTGAAACAAGGAAATTAAGGACAAGAAACAAAACTAGCAGAGATTACAGATATGGAGAAAGTCATTCCCACAAGCTCTTCACGCATAATGTTGTTAACAGCGTTAGGAGGAGAGACATGGAATCCCAAAACCATAGTCGCTAGATTAGCTAGCACATCAGCTATCCGGTTGCCTTCTTTTCTCTATACGTGTGGATTAGTCTAACCTCCCATTTTCTTGTGGTTAATAGCCCTTAAATTGCTGTTGTGCCACCCTCCATCCTCTTTATGGCAGAAGCATATTAATACTGTCCATTTCTAAGATTATTCTTTTGTATAAAATCAATTTAATACGTTATATATAAAACTAATCTGATTACATATTCATATATATATATATATATATATATATATATATATATATATATATATATATATATATATATATATATATATATATTCATTAATTATTATATTCACATTAGTTGTGAATACAACAATTAAATATGTTAAAAACTCATATGTCAAGTTAACAAAAGGCCATTATTCACACCCCAAATCTCAAAAGCCATTATTGTAATATCAATTTTATTTTAATAGTTGACAAATGTAATTTGGAATTTAAAAAGAAAGAGGAAATATTTGGATCTTGAAAAAGAAAATAAAAGAGATGCACAAATAATTTCTTTGTAGGTTCTTTTATTTGTTGCTTTTACGAATTTGTTCACCCGGTCCTCCAACATGAACTGCAAATGGGTTGCTCTAGGGAACGGCTTCCTTTATGTGGTTTTAAAATGGATGAGTTTCTATTTTTTATTTTGGTGCAGAATGGTGAAGTGGCTATTTAGGTTGGTTTAACACTTAACCAAATAACCCTTATTTGTTTTTGGGTTAATTTGTTTAGGCTGCTTTGGCCCAATCCAAAGTCACAAAAAAAAAAACACCTTTGAGTTCAAATGTACATGTCAGCTGACCTTGAGTTTAAAATTCTTGGCACCTTTAATTAGATTGAAATCATTTCACTCTTCACCTCCTCCAATTCTCATCTCTAAATTTAATACAAGTCATTTTTTTTCAAAAAGTTTTAAAAAATGGTACAATGTTGATATTGCTAATGAGTCGGAATCGGGTAAACCGATATCATTTTCGGTTGTTTAGGATCTTTGTTCTTTTCGGAGTCATTTTGAATGGCGGGTCTATTTGCAGGTCATGCCCATCCAAAACACAAAAACAAGAGCAAAATTTAAAGGAAAAAAAAAAAGATCAGGCGAAGTGAATTTAGTAAAAATAGAAAAATGTGTCATTTTCGAGTCAAAAGGGTCCATCAAAATTGACCGAAATTTTTTTTTCCATGTAATTTCGAATTTTCTCTAGAATCGAAATGAGTAGGTCAACTCTTTATTCGGGTCAATAAAAATTTATCAATTATAATACCATATAATTTTACCTTGTTAAAAAAATTTCCATGACTAAAAATCATATTATTTATATATTCTTTCTAAAAAATTTATCACAAAAATCGTGTCAAAGGTCAAATTCAGTGTTTTTAGATGAATTATTGATATATAAAATTTAAAATCAAGTCATCTATTAAAAATATTTTTTAAATTTCCTTTGGGTTCGGATTTAAGCCTTGGAGGGGATTTGGATCCATAAGAAATTGGCATATCTAATCAAAGATACACAATTCACAAATATGATACAAAAAGGTTGAAGAGGGTTGTTATATCATAGATATTGATTTATGTTGTATTATAAACTTTATTTTTTCATTAAAGTGTGCATTTTTCCAAAAATAGATTTCGGTAAATTAATAAATATAAAATAAGTTTATCAGTTATAATTTACAGGTTCATCATTTTTAAATTAATAAGTTTATCAGTAGTAATTTACAGGTTTATCGTTTTGAATTTATAGATTCATCGTTTTAGACTTATAAATTTATCGTTTTAAAATTCATTATTCAAAAGTTACAAGTTCATCGTTTATAAATTACAAATTTATCGTTTTAAACTTCCAGGTTTATCATTTAGAACTTACAGATTCATTATTTATAACTTGTTATCTCATCACTTGCAGATTTACTGTTTACAATTTACATGTTTATCATTTTAAAATTGCAGATTCATCGGTTTGAAACTACATGTTCGTCATTTAGATTTTATAAGTTTATTATTTACAAGTTCATTGTTTACTTTTTGTAGATTTATCATTTTGAACTTATAAATTTATTATTTTTAAATTTACGGGTATCATTTTCAAGATTATCATTTTTGAAGTTGCAGGTTCATCGTTTAAATTTTACATATTCAATATTTACAAATTTATCGTTTACAACTTATAGATTTATCGTTTTGAACTTGCAGATTCATCATTTTAAAACTATATATTCATCGTATTTAAACTTACAGTTATCACTTACAAGTTTATCGGTTAAATTTTGCAGATTCAATATTTACATGTTTATTGTTTACAACTTGCAAATTCATCGTTTTGAACTTATAAATTCATCTTTTTAAAACTATAGTTTTATCATTTTTAAATTTACAGTTATCAATTACAAGTTCATCATTTATATTTTAAAAATTCATCACTTACAAGTTTATTATTTTTACCAAATATATCGTTTTCAACATCTAGCAACTTAATTTTTTATCTATATATTACTCATTTTTAGCTTAAATGTCTTCACTTTCAACAAATTTTTCACAAAAAAAATCAAAATTAAATATTTTATCTTAAAACAATAATAACAATCATTACAATATTTAAAAAATACTAAAGATAAAATCAAATATGCAAATTAAAAAAAATCTCTCTCCAAAAACAAATTTAAAGCATACATATTTTTTCTTTTATCAATGTGAATGAGAAAAAAAGAATATGTTAAAGAAAAAAAATACAATAAATACAAAATTAATGGCACACGAAACATTATACACCCGATTTCATAATATAATTTGCGGGTTGTAGAGTAGTGGGCAAGGCTTTGTCGAAGCTTCTAGATCATGGAATGGGCCAACCCAATTTTTTTTAAAATCTTCAGGATATTTATTCAATAGAATTATGAAAAAAAAACATGTTTCTAATTATAAATTAGAAAAAATATAATTAAAACAATTTTTTATTTTAATTTATATGTATTTGTATTTTGTTATCAATCAGTGGAAATTTTTGTTTTTAACTGCTTCTCACCTCCTGTAAATAGTCGGGAAATTAAGGAATATCGAGAAAGACTACATGCAGAAGAAAAAAACTTGCATTTAGAAAAAAAAGCAACACAAGTTTACTTTACTCTTTTTAACCTTTCAATATAGATTGGCTAAATTAAGAAAACATAAAAAAAAAAAAATTGACATACATTTTTATTGAACAATGAGAATTGACTTCTAAGATTTAGAATTGTCTCAAAAGTTTGAAAATACATACATTATGGATTAGAAAGAGAGAGGGATTGTTCCACTTTGAAATTCTATATTCTTAGATTTTGGCTTCAAATTGATTTTTCCTATTGTTCCTTTTAAAAAAATCGGCCGCTTTTAAGATTTTATTTTGATGGGCTCTGAATTTTGAGGAGAAAAGGAAATATAATTTGAAAGTGTGGAGCGATTTTGATTGGATTTTGGGAGAGAGATCTGGGATTTATTTAGTTTTGTGTCGAGGTCTAAAGTAGATTCTTTAAAAAAATATTGCCACAAATCTTCAATTGGCCTCTCTATAAAGGAAAAAAAAAAAAAATCCATGGTATCAAGTAATGCTATGTTGCCGGTGAAACATTCCAGTTTCCATTAGAGGTGCTCGATAATTTTATGGCCATTGCAATATTGAGTTGGTGCTTCATCCCCCCACCACTTCCATTACAAATACAAAGCTCAAAAGGAGGGAAAAAAAAAATTGCAGGACAATAGAATCGGTAATCATGTTTTGTGCGTAAATAGCACAAAAGAAAAAAAAAATGGAGAATAAAATTGGTAAAAAATTGGTAAAGTGTAACAGTTATGTTATAAAAAATTACCTTTAGCTTTTGATTTTATTCAGCTTTCACACCTTGATCAACGTGTGTAAATTTCCCTTTTCCCTAAAGATAAATTGTACAAAAAACGAGATACAACCGTAGTTTATATAAAAAAAATGTTACATAAGACAAAGTAGCAAAATCACAAAATTCAACAATATATAATGTTATTTATAAACTAATTTAATTATAAAATAATATATATTTAATTATTTTTTATATATTAATATGTAAATATTTATTACAACATAATTGAATTAGTTTATAAATAATATGATGCGTGAATTCTATTTAAAAATTTTCCAAACTCTATATGGTTTGAGCCAAAAATTAAAGCATTAGCCCATGTGTATATGAGCCCATTATTTTAAAAATTATAGTAAGCATGAGGCGATTGAGATAAAGACTTTCCGATAAGAGTTCCAAATAGAATCATTACAAGCCATAAAACAGAAAATATACATAATTTTTCTCATATAAATGAATCCACACCCTCCATATATATATATATATATATATATATATTGTCTCCATCGATCGATTTACTACATGAAAGTTGTTCTTAAATGGTTAGATTTCATAATCTTATTGCTATTTGTTTCTTCATCTTTAAATTTCACCATGACGCTTGTTTTTCTTTTTCATGATAATGACGGTTGAACTAACATATATATCACTTATGTATACATAAGACTTTGCAAAAAAATAAAATAAAATGTTGTTGTTAATTTGTTTTTCTCTCCTCTGCACATTCCTTCCCAAATCGTCCCTCTAATCTGCCATCCTTATTTTCACTTCAATTCTCATGATTTTATCTAACAATCTTAATGTCAAGGCTTTGAATCTTTGTAATGCGATTGAGGTTGGGATTGAATAGATCAGAGAGTGGAAGAAACTAATTGAGATTGTGCTTCGTTCTTTGGACAATCACAGAATGCTTTGGGAAGGACAATTTTGCTGTTTGAAATGTGAGCTCTAGTGGCGGCTATTCCTTGTCAAGATAGATGATTGCAATTTTTTTTTGTCAAATAATTTTAATTGGAATTAAATCAGGTATATTTGGATTTTGGATTGTGGGAATCAACCCATTTGAAGTTTCAATTTTGGTTTAAAGATGAGTTAATTGACTTTTTGGATTTTATTATTATGCTTTGTTGCTTGAATATGTTAGGTGTAGTCTAGCGACTTCAAGGTGTCTGAGAAAATGTCAGTGACAATTTTACTTCATGGTTTTAGAGAATTTTGGACTCTGTAGATATCATTTTCCTAACTTCTTCAACTTCTCTATTTCCATTTTTTTTTCCATGATTTTCATCTGAATTTCCCTAGTTAATAGTTTCTCGTTCACTGATTATTCACGGATTCTTTAATTAATATTCATGGATTTGTTTTGACAATGGTTGTTTTCGTTTCTTTAGGTGGAATCGTGGAGAACTTTAAGCATCAACACCTCTGGTTTCTAAGTTTGATGTTAACTGTTAGATGAAGGATGGATTCAAAATTGCTTAAGATCGGGAAAAAAAGAGGAGGGGATGAACACAAATACAGTAGCCTTAAGAATTATAATTTTTTATGCATGTTAATTTTCTTATAATTTATTCAGTAAGAATATGGATTCACCCGTCTAAAAAATCTAATTTTTGCCACTCTCCTGCAATATCATATTATTATGGCAGAATGAAAATAAAATTAATAAATCAAGGGGTTGATCGTACCAAAAACGGAGTAAAAAGGATAATTTGGCAAGTATGCCTATATAGAAAGGAATAAATTTCCTTATTATAGCAAATTGAAGGACAAATTGCTTTCTATAATTTATTGTAAAATAATATAGGCAAGAAAATAAATTTCCTAGTTGTATATTTAAAGGACGAGTTGCTTTCTGTAATTTATTGGGAAAGTGGTATATTGCTTTTGGGGTCCAAAACTTGAGCTTGAGACACACGTTTGCAATTCATAGCTACCACCAAATATCGCCCATCAATTCCTAAAAAAAATAATTAATTCTTAAATCAACAATAATTGGAGTTGGTACCCTCTATGACCAACAAATTTTTCTATATAATTCACTATACCAGCCATTGGCCCATTTTTTTTATATAATTGGTTTAAATTTTCCTTTTATTGCCTTAATTGAATCAAATTAATTAGGTAGATCAGAACTAATTAAATAATTCATAAAAAGAATTTTACAAAAATAAATAGGGAGAAGGGGTAAAAATACCCTAACCTATTTTGAGATTCCCAATTTTACTTCTAATAATATTTTCTCCCGATTTTAATTACCCTTATTGTTATGTAAAAAGTCTCAAAATTGCAATTTTTTTTAAAAGTGTTAATGTGACCTGTTAATTTGTTTTATTTGGAAGATGATATGACAATAAAAAAAATTAAATATTTTTCAATCATAGACTTAAACAACTATTTGTTAAATTCATTACTTTTGCCTCTTATCCAAGGGAAATATATATTTATCATTTGATTTTTTGAAAATTAAAACATTTAACATGTTAACTTTTGTGAATTGCTAGGTTTAAGATTTCAAAGAATTATTATTGTCAATTTTGGATTTAGGGATGATTAATGCCTTATGGACGTAGTACTCATGGAGAATATTAGTTTATTCTATTGGTTAAATTGAAAATATAACAGTCCTTATCGAGTGCTTTAAAAAAAAAAAAAGAGAGAGAGAGAGAGAGAGAGAGAGAGAGAGAGGTCCCTATAAGGTCAGATTAGAAGTTATTGGCGCACATAGAAATAGAGGCAAATCAAGCAATTTGTATAATATTCCCATACGCTATAATTATAAATTAAAAACAATTTTAAATTTTGCATGTGTAATTATATATTGTGAATATGATGTTGGTGAGGAAAAAGAAATTAGATTTTAGCAATTTTATATTCCACAAATGCTTCTATAGTGTGACCTGGCCCACATAATCAATTTTAAATTTTGCATGTGTAATTATATATTGTGAATCTGATGCTGGTGAGGAAAAAGACAATTAGATTTTACCAATTTTATATTCCACAAATGCTTCTATAGTGTGACCTAGCCCACATAATCAATTTTAAAATTTGCATGTGTAATTATATATTGTGAATCTGATGTTGGTGAGGAAAAAGACAATTAGATTTTAGCAATTTTATATTCCACAAATGCTTCTATAATGTGACCTCGCCCATATAATCAAATAAGGAGTCAACTTGTACATTAACTGTTTTAAAAATGAGATTATATGTTAATTACAACTATTTTAATGATGATGAAAACACTCCTAACGCATGCCTTTTTCCCAATAAAAAATTATTAGCATTCATCAGCTTTATAATTTAATGAAAATTATTCAGTGCATGACTCGTAATTAATTATTTGATTCACTATGCTTGCTATTTACTTAATCAACGGTTATGAGTTCCTGAATCTAATAAACATGCGTTCGCTAAATTAACTAAGTCTAATAGAAGACTAAGATATATGATTAATTTTTTTTAAATACTGATGAAGATAAATGATTAATGAATGGAGAATGAGGTTGGGATTAGGAATAAGATTGTTTGAAGAGATTGTGAATTGATAGTACTTTCAGTGTATGAGATTGTTCAAGAGTCAAGACTCAAGAAGCTTAATTGTTCTTGTGAACAATAGAAAGACTTATGTATTATTATGCAAGACTAATTATAGGTCTCAAAATAGCTCATGAATTGAGCTTCTATAAATTTTTGGCCTTTTTAAAAATTCTTCATGAAATGTTTATTAATAATATTCTAATTATGGACATAATACTCACACAAGAACATTTTGATTTTTTTTCACAAATTAGAGTTTATGATCAGAAATATTAATCAACATCTTAAATTAGTTTTTATTAAATAAATTATTTCTTTTATTTGTAACAAAAATTTCAAATAAATTTAAACACAAATGAGTTTTTGAAAAAACACTTCTAATACATTTTGACTTAAAAATCAGATTTGGAAATATATGAGCGAAACAAAATTTTAAACTTAAAAATAAGAAAATGGAGAATAATTTAATATATTTGAATTTACAGTGATTTACCCTTTTTGCCTACATTCACTCACCAATATATAATTTTGAGAGTTTTTCTCTACAAATAATTTTTTTAAGGGTAATAATCAAGTTAAATTAAGCCCTAGACTTTTCTAGTCTATTCACTCAATCCAAACTGAAGTTTTTACAAAATAAAACTTAAAAACCATAATAGAAGCCAACCACCTTCAAGCTCATAGTATAAATTTTACAAAAAAAAAAAATTAGAGCCAATTAAGATGAGATATGTCTAAGAAATGAAGTTCAAATGAAAGAAAAATGTTTCTAGGGAATAAAAATCAATTTTCTCTTATTAAATATTTTTTTTAACATTTAAAATATTTTTCTAATAAGTATTTATAGTTCTAATATAAAAAAATAGTCAGTATAGGTAAAATCATATTTTTTAAAATCTAGCAATTAATTTATCTTTTAGTGAAATTCTATCAATTGAACAATTAGAAAACTTTTAAAATACTACATTTCTAACTCGTGTAAATGCCTTTTTGCCTTAAGAAATTTTGTAAAATGAGATTCACTTTAAGATACAAATCAATTTAATTTTACATTAATGTCCTAATATACTTTTTATCGCATATGTGCTCATTTTCTTGAATATTTTCCTCTTTTACTTTCAATTCTTGCATATAAAATTTGAAATTAAAACAATAATATAACAAATTCTAAGAATTAAAACATGATTTTATTATCATAAAAAATTATGTATCACTTGTCCGCAAATGGTAACAACTTTTTGGAGAGAAAATGGGAGTAAGGGTTACCTTTAGAGGAGGCTCGTCACTCTTGTAATTAGATTCAGATTCAATACATGCATTAAATGTAACTAGTAGTAAGAATCTTGGGACCTCAAGATGAGAAGTTGAGTTTGGTTGGGATAGTGCATGCTTACCTATACCTGGTTTATGGCTCCACACATAAACCAAGTCAACAAGACAAAGACACATCATTTAAATGAGACACATTAGCTAGATTATTTTTAACTTTATAATTGTTTATTTAATTATTTAATAAAATAAATCTGGTTAGACTCAAAATATGCTTCTTCCATTAGGGTTTCTCATTTAAGAGTTTCTTTTAAAATGGAGAGCCCAAGCCGTGACAATTCTAATTATCTAAACTGTATTTATGATTTTCTTTTTCTTCTTTCTATTTTCTTCTTATCCGAATCAATTGATTTCCTTCTTATCCAACAACTTTTGTTTTGGTTAATTTGTGAGCAGCTGAATTTGGATGATATATAATCTCTCTGCCTTATGTCAATTTTAAGCATACATATAACTTTCTCCATTTTCTTTTGCTACGTCATCTTATTGTTGTTTTGTTTTTTCTAATTAATTTGATTTGGTACTTGATTTAGTGTTCTTTTCTAGTTAATCTGATTAGGTTATTCATCAAACTGCATAATGGATGTGGCATTCAGCTTAGATAACTCATTGTCTTCTTCACAGCAAAGCCTAGCCCTGTCAAAAAAAAAAAAATAAGCAGATCATTTATTAATCATTCCTTGTTAATATTTATAATCACTTCCCCATCCTTTATTGTCCTAAACCACTGAAAAAATCATTGTTTTATAAAAAGTCATTATTATAGGATATTATTTATTTTTAATGCAAGTTTATCTTATCCTTTCTTTCATTTGTCTCAAAGTCGGAAGAGAAGTAAGAAACTTTGGCAATAGAAACCAATGCAATTCTTCACGATTTTGAGATATAATAAGCCATGAAATAAGCTAACCCTTCCTTTTTTTTTAATAGTTGTTATCATTTCTATAGTTTAGGCAATCAGGCCATGCCTGATCCCATATTTGGCAAATGTCATGATTTGAATTTTTTTTAGATATTTTGGTGGTAAAAAAAGAAAATGAAAGAACTTGTAATTCTTTCTTTTTTTTTTTCTTTTGGTTAAGGACTCAATGGTGCTTGGTGAAGGAGCTAGTCAAGGATCTCATGAGAGAAATGATAATTATCGGCATGGGCAATTCAACTGCTGTATTGGAAATTAACAAACAAGCAGATGAAGCAAAGCTATTGGCATTGGTGGGAAAGAAAGGATGGATGGTCAATTAGGTAGGAGATTGAGTGTTAAGTTGCATCATTCAATTATTTTGTTATTCCAATTGCAACAGATAGCTTGTGAGTCAAAACGTGTGAATAATGTACATGAAATTAACGCTATAAAGAGAATGTAACTAGCTGGTATTCAGCAGTGACGAAATGATACATTTGTTAGGTTTATTATTATTTATATATAATACTACAATCCCATTCTTTCTTGATCATCGTCTTTTTCTTTTTCGCTTTTATTTTTTGCTGCAACTTTTCATCTTTCTCAATTCTCTTTCCCATGTGTAACGTTTTTAACTATGCAATAAAATATGTTTTAGGGTCCCTCTCCGGAAAATATATTTTTCAGTTTGTATAAATTATGGTTGCTTTGAGTGCTGGGAACCCGTTTGGTAATTTTCAATTTTACAATGATTCTGCATGCGACAAAATAAAATAATTTTTAAATGTTTAATTATCAATAATTATTTTATTGAATGAGTTAGGTAGTACCTAGTTATTAAAATATATTTATTATGAAAAAGCAAAAAAATAAAAATATATTACAAAGATAGTTGAGTTGGTGAGTCTGGCACGTTTCTTTCATTTATTTTATCCTTATCCTTTCTATAGAAATTTTCGGGTCCATTTATCAGCTAACTATAATCAATCGCGTGAGAAGCACTATCTATCTTCTCTCTATTAATTTTTTTTTCCTTTATCATCTTGTCAGTTAAGTGGTTAGTGATATGTACATTCTTTTTTTTTTAAATACATATCCTATAATATTAAAAATGAGAAAATGTATCATATAAAAGATGAACGAACAAGGTATTTAGCACTGTTTTAAAAGGATTATTAATTTGAATGGTGTAATAGAAAACGAATGTTAAAGAAAGTTTATGTAAATATTATATGAACTATGAAAATGTGATTTAACGATAGAATTCCATTGTCCTACACAACATTTTTTGAGTGCAAAATCTTAAGGTGAAAGAAAACGAAAAAACAATTGTGCAATTTTTATTTAATATCATGAGAAAAAAAAAGAATTAATTAAAAAGCTTCGTAGTTATCTCAAAAAAAGAAAAAGAAAAAAGCTTCATAGTCATCCGGTGGAAATGCTGACAATATTTAGATAGGAATTTTGGAAAAGGCAAAAAAAAAAGAGAAATTTTACCTTCCATATCCTATAGAACAAATTAAAAAATATATCTTTAAGATTTAATAAATTACAACCAAAAAATAAACTTTTAAAAAACTAACAGTTTATTCTATATTATTTGATAAATACATTGTTTGAAATAATAATTAGAAAATTGTTACTTGAATGTATTGATTGTTCTATAATTACAGTCATTGATAACGAGCAGAAACTCTAAATTTTTATAAAATGTTATCCTAAATTCTTATAAAATGTTATTAGACTGTATATGAAATTCTAAAAAATTCATACAAAAATATTTCAGATATAGAAAAATTATATAATATATTGCACTTCAATATTTGAAATGCATATTGTATTAAATGAATGAACATTATCTCAAACGACATAAAGGTAAACTGTTAATTTTTTGAAATTTTATTTCTCATTGTCATTTGTTAAAATTTCAGAGAATTTACATGTGTCATCAGTTTATATGTTAATGAGTTGAAATTAATTTTGTTTATACTAAATATGACTCCAAACGAGGCAAAACAATTTTTCAAAAATTTTAAAATAGTTGTGTATATTAGGATTTCAACTCAAGAAATGCTTTAATAACCAAGTTCAACATAAAAAAAATTGAAAATTTTTAGTATTTATTAACATGAAGTTCTTTTTATTTATTTTTTTACAAGCCATCTTATTATATTCAAATTCAAAATTTATTAAAAATGAATTTTAAACCTAACTCACAGCCAAAAAAAAGATTAAATTGAAAAAAATTGTTGGAACTATTATAAAAAACAACAAGCTGATGTGGAATCTCAACACATTTTCATCGCGGTTTGGACTGGACATTTTGAATTAAAGTTTGAAGAATTTAACATCCCCTAGTGACTTGTATGACTAGACTTAATATTGCAAGCTTGACGACTCTACTACCTTATATTTAACTCACTCTTAAAAGCTAGCCTAAGGAGAAAAAAAAAAAAGAAGAAGTTATCCACATTATTATAAGAAATATTACACCATATAATCAACTGACGTGGGATCCTAATATTTACAACTCTGGTCACCAAATTTACTAGGCAAAACCCATCTAAAACTGTAGCTTTCTTCTAATTAATTAATGTGGTGCTGTGTCCGATAAGCAAAGTGAGGCCAAAAAAAAATTTGCCGCATAGGCATTTCTCCATTATGTTTGGATGAAATTTTGAATGGACATCCTCGATTCCGAAAGGAAAATTGTGAAAATTTTTATATTTGAGATCTAATTGCTAAACTAGTAATATATATATATTTATAATTATCCCAAAATTAAAGCAATTGAAAAATGACTTTGTAATGATAAGAAAATACCTATTCTATCGCCTTTTTCACAGAAGCACAAAAATGAGCCATGATGTTAGTTCCAATTTTCCATCAGATCTTTGTCGTTGAAAAAATTTTAAAAGCTAATAATTTTATAATATCAATGATAAAATAGAAGCACAAATATTTTTTCATGGATTAATAATCGAATTTTTAAAAAAAAAATTTATGACAATAGTGATAAAATCTTTTTCAAAATTGTTATTATTATCACATATCATAAATATCAAGACTTTGGTGTTTGGTACGTATATCAGGGAACAAAATGAGTCAGACGTTGAATTGGGTGCGTTATATATATCCTCTATATTCTTGGATTAAAATCAATATTGATATGACAAACATGTGTCCAATGGTAAGCAAAAAAAAAAAATCAATATCGATATTATGATCTATGATAATTCCATTTTTCATTTTTTTTATCAATTTTTAAAAAATATTTTGTATTTAATTACATAAGAAATCTATTGAATTAGTGATTTTTTTTTAAAAAAATATTTATCTAATTAATCCAACTTTATATAGATAAATATTTTCAGACACGATAATATTCATGGTCTAGTAGGAAGACAAAGATGGCCCATTGGCAATTAATCATCTTCAATATGACAATGATCTGATTTCATAGAGATATGAAAGTAGTTTTTGCTTTTCTTTTACATTCTCAATTTTCAGGAAAAAAAGAAAAGAAAAAGAATTGCATCGAGTGGCTAACAAAGTGAAGAAGGGCCAAAAGCATATTATCACAAAAAAATTGAATTACAATATAGCTACGCATTTAGTCCACATGTTCTAATAGATAATATCCTCCATCAGTTAACTGTTATATTAGTTTAGTACTAATAGCACTGTTTAATTATGTGAAAGCTATGTTTAAATTCCAATGAAATTTTATATTTGACATTTTCTTTATTAAGAATTGTTTAACGTGTTATTTTACAACGTGAAATCAGAATAAAATTAGTTGCTTTTGTCAAAAAAAAAAAAATACAATTATGGGACTATCATGCTAAAATTATATAAGAAATTATTGGAAAAATGAATAACGACATGGTTGGTGTTAACTTGGATATAATTATAATTAATATAACCATTAATTTCAAAAAAAAAATTAGAGTTAGACAATTCGTGTATATATGATGTTGATCCAAATAATATTTATATTGATTTTCGTTAATATGTATTCAATTCGTTTATTGTTACACCGTAAATAAATTGATTCATTTAATATGTTCATCATTATATTATATATTAAATTGCATTAAATAATATTATTTTTAAATTATTTATCACTTTTATATCTTTAAAATCTCATAGCATATATTATTTAATTATTGAAAAAATCTAATTTTTAAACAATAATAAAAACATATATATATAATTTATTTTTATTAAGATTATTATTTAAAAATATTAAATAAATTGTAGTTATATTACTTTTATATTATATTAAGAAGTTGAATTCAAATTCTAACTTATTTATTAATCGTGTTAATTTTGTAAGTTATTATTTCAAAATTTGACAGCTAATACTGTAATTAAGAAAACCCAAGTTGCATTTTTTTTATTTATTAATAACTGTTGTATTGCATGGTTGTTACTTCCATATATAACAACTTGGTGGTCCATATAACATATATATATATATATATATATAAGTTTAAGTGTAACATATTTTTTTTTAATTTTGAAAAAAAATGTAATGCATTTTTAAACGGTATCGGTTGTTTAATTAAAGGTCTCTTTTTGAGTTTAAAGTTGTTTTTCGAAGATAAATATATTTTAAACTTTACATTTTTTTTTTAAAGAAGTCTCGAATTCGGGAATTTTAGAAAAAGGGTAACCTCCTTTGCCACTAAAGCACATGTTGCGGACAAACTTCACATTCTCTTAGCATATAAAATCTTTAAATGAGAGTACCAAAATGCCGTTGACTTGAAAAATCAGTATTCACCACTCTTTTTTTCTTGCTAAATAGTAAGGAGATATAAAATATCAAAATGGAGAAAAAAATAAATAAGTAAATATTATATTTTTTCCTTCCCTCGTCAACTAATAGGAATGATAGTATTGAACAATCATATTTCAAAGTAACTATTTTTAGCATTTCTCATTGTTTAAAATAATAATAATAATAATTTGTAATTATTATAAAACATTTAATAACTTAAAAAATTGAAAAATATATTTAGAGTATATATCTAATGATATATAAAAATATGTATATATATGTTGTGCAGATATTTTTTTTTTGTTTTTTGTTTATGCACATTATAGAAGAAATAATTAATATCTAAACATACAAAAAAAATTGGTTTTTTTTTTAACTAGGTTATTTGAAGCATGAATAAGTAGAGAAAATAAAAATACTGTTCAAAATATTAATATCAGAAAGTTGATTTTCCTTATTATAAAAATTGATATTTTTAATTTTTTATAACATATATTTTTTATCAAAAAATATTATAAATTTTTTAATTAAAATATGGAAAAATTACAAATTTACAGATTGTACTAATATACTCTGATTTAAAAATTATACAATTTATTTTATCTGTTTTATAATATTTTATTAATATAGTTTTCTGTTAGATTTTCTATTAGAAAGGCATAAAATTGTGATAAAATGACAAAAAAATTATTTTACCCTTGACATTTTATTTATTGTATCGGTACTTATTGCAAATTTGATTTATTGTACTAGTATTTATATAACATTTGACTTATTATATTAGTAACATATAAATAAAAAAATATTTTTTTATAATTAACGATAAATACCTTAAAATTTAACCGAACAACTATATAATTTTAAAAAATAAAATAAATAAATATAATCATATAAATTTTGATGTTAAGATATATATTAATCAGTACATATTATATTCACCAAACGTTTCTGTTGGCAGTGAGGTGTGTGCGCAAAGAGCCAGTGATTGAGTACTCAAAAAAAAAAAAAGTGCCATTTATTGAATTTCATAAAATTGTACAAATATAATTACCAAAAGGCCAAAAGTCAATTGCTAAAGATTTTGCATCAATTTTATAATTTATAATCAATAATCAAATTTTAAAATTTTATTATCTGAATCAGTAATTAATTATGAGATTATCATCCTCAATGAGAACAAAGAAAGCAATTACGGAAGATTAATCATATTAAGCTTTATATATATAGTTTAAGAACTTATAGACATCTGTTGCAAATTCCAATCCTTAATTCAATACTATAAGTTGAAGTTAAATCCTAAGCAAATCAAATTTTACAGGATGAGAACTGCACACCTTAACATTTAATTTTCAGGGAATTTCTTTATTTTTAAGGTGTTGACTGTGGATCTGTGGTAATATGTTCTTCATAATTGTGAATTACTTTTACTAATAAATTTTAATTTTAGTCATACATTCCCTGAACTATGCATATGTACAGTGACTTTTAGTTATTTATTTAATTATGATAATTATTATTATATAATCAAATTGCTTTTGGGTTAAATTTGTAATCATTACGGTTGTTTTCAAGTACATTTTCAACTAAGATTATGTTTGGTTGAGTGGTCACACTTAGCAATTTGTGGTTAGCCACTGTTAGCAAATTTTATTTGTTCGTTCTATATATTATTTGCAAATGTAAATATAATAATATAATCGAAATAGATATGCACAAATTTGTAACCAAATATCCCCTTGTGAAATTAAAATGATACTTGGGAATGGATTGTGAACTGGTTAAGCAATTTGAAACATTGATAAATAAATAAAAAAACAAACTAATGTGTTTTTATTAATAAAATACAAAAATGGAAACATTTTATAAATCTAGTGTGATATTACCATAACGATATTTTATAATTAGTATTTCATAAAAAAAATTTGAATTCAATTAATTAAGTTGGATATTATAAAAATAAAAAATTTAAAAGATTATATGTATCATAAATTATAAAAGCATTTTTTAAAATAAAAATATAAAAAAGATAAAATGGTTCATATTTTTTAGGCTTTTGCTCTATGCACTCGGTACATAGATGAATTTGAGATTTTACCTATAATAATAAGTAATTTATTAATCTGCTACCTAGGTCATATAGTCAAATAAATGTATTAATTAGTTTTCTTTGTATTAATTAATTCTCTTTCCTTTTACAAATTATTTAATAATTTAATGGTTAAAATTTAATTTTATAATTTATAATTATTATTACAATCCAAATACAAGAATAAAAATCAAATTAAATTGTAATTACTATATATTATTTATATATTTAACTTAATTTAATTTATTGACCTTTGAATATGTACCTAAATATGAAATGCCTAATTGCAATAATAAAAAAAATATTTTTCTCATAAATTAGGATAAAAGTATATTACAAATCCACCGGTCCAACATTAAATGTAGATATTACATCATCCAAAAAGTAAAGTAACTAAAATTTCCAATCAATTGTATAATTAACAATTAAATATAGGTGATAAATGAAAATTAAATGAATATATTGTGTACCAATTAATCATATTATATGGAAATTTCATGGAATACATATTGAAAATTATGTAAGATCAATATGCATTCATGTATCTGATAATATATTATTTTAGTTATATTAAACTTTTTGGTCATTTTATTTAGATATATTATTTTACTTGTGAATTATTTTTAAAAAAAATTTATATTGATTTAACTTTTGAGGTAAGTTATATTTTATATTTATTTTCAACGTGATATCAGAGTTATCAATATTGCAATATATAATAGAAGTATAAATTTAATTCTACCATCTATATACTTCAAATTTCTTATATAATCGATCCGAATTGAGAAAATTGTATTAAGTTATTTTATATATAATAATTTTAATATTCATCATAATTTGAACTAGCTTTCAAGATAAAAAAATTCAAATTAACCCCTCTCCTTATACATTAACAATTTTATTCAAATATTATTATTTTATTTTATAGGTATATCCAATCTATCATTAATATATTAATATATTGGCATAAACATGTCAATTCAATCAAATTATCCTTTAATTTTATTTTATCGTAAGAATTCGCATCACGTATAAACTATTCTATGAACAATTTAACTCTCATTTTTTTTTAATCAAAGTCCATTTAATTTAATCCAAAAAATGATGAAATAAGACAATTTGTGGAAGAAAAAAATTATAGTTCAATTATTCATTAATTATATTTAATTAATTAAATTGGGAATCAACTTATTAAATTGAATTTAGATTGATTAATTGAACTTTAATTTATTAAATTGATTAATAATAAATTGAATCTCAATCAAATCAATTTATAATTTTTTAAGTTCAATTAATCAATTTTAATTCAATTAAAGAAGTTAAATTTAAATTAAAATTTTTAACTTTAATTTAAGTTCAGTTAGATCAATATAAGTATAATTAATTAATGAAACCTTAATTTAATCAATTGAAATTTAATTTAAACTCAATTTATTCATATTTAAGTTAATTATTCAACTAAACCCTAAATTAATTGAATTCAATTTAATTAATTGAATATTGATTTTATCAAATTAAGTTTAATTAATCAATTTCTATTTAGTCAATTTAAATTGAAATTAGTTTCAAATTAATCGATTTAAATTCAATTAATTAATTAAGCCCCAATTAAATAAATTGAACCCAGTAGATTAATTATGTCCAATTCAACTTTTATTAACAATTGAGCCCAAATTGAATTGATTTATATTTAATTAATCACTTGACCTTGATTTAATCAATTGAATCCAATTTTATCCAATTAAGTTCAATCAATCAATTTCTATTTAATCAACTCAAATTCAATTGAAGTTCATCAAAATCAATTTAAGTTCAATTAATCATTTGAACCCTAATTAAATTAATTGAAGTTCAATTAATCAATTTCATTTTTAATAAAAAAGAACCAATTTATTTAATTAAATTAAATTTGAATTTAAATTAATTAATTAAATCTAATTTAGTTTAATTAATTAATTGGGCCCAATTTAATCAATTGAACTTCAATCTAATTCAATTAGATTTAATCAATTAATTTATGTTTGATCAATTGAAGTTCAGTTTAAGTTCAAATTGATTAAATTGAAATTGATTAATTGAATTTTAACTGATTAAATTTGAGTTTAATTGATTAATTGAATTGAAATTAATTAGTTGAATTCCAATTTAATTTTAGTAATTTGGGTTCAATTGAATAATTGAAGTTAAACTAATTAAATTGAGCTTAAATTCAATTGATTAAATTGAGGTTCAACTAATTAACTAAACTTACAATGATCTAATTGAATTAAAATTAAAATTCAATTAATTAGATTGGAATTCAATTGATTAATTAAACTTAAATTGATTACATTGATTAAATTGATGTTTAATTGATTAATTAAACTTATATTGATCTAATTAAACTTAAATTAAAGTTTATTTAATTAACTTAAAGTTGGTGGATTGAATTAAATTGAATTAAATTGAAATTGAATTAATTAAATTAAACTTGTTTAGTTGAACTTAAAATATAAATTAATTAAATTAAAATTAAATTTTAGTTCAATTAATGAATCAAATATAATTAAAAAAATACATTGAACGTGTGAAGAAAAAAATAAAATAAAGTGAATGGAACAAAAAAAAATAGAGAAATGATCTTAGAAACAAAACCAACAAAGAAAGAGTTAAACTAAGAGTTTAAAATAACATGTCAGTTTTTCAGATAAAAAAAATGAATGAGACTTTTAGACAGTGAGAGATAGAGAATGAGTGGTGAAGAAAGGGCAATATAAAGGTAATGGGTAAATTAGGTTTGCAGATTAATTTTTTTTATAATTATCAACCTGATGATCAGAATTAAAAATAGTAATCCAACAGCCATAAATTATAAAGTGGAAGTACTCTATTTTCTAAGGTTTATAAATTAAAAGGATAAATAGAAATAAATATATACCCAACCATAAGTCAAACGCGCATGAGAGAGAATCGGCTATATAATTTTGACAAATTTGGATAAGCAAAATGAACACAACGTGCCAACTCGATGACTGTAAATACTCACGCACGTGGTGAGATACCGGCTCTTCCGGTCACCTTACGGGATTTGATAAAAATCCCATCTTTCTTTTTTCAAAAAATAAACGGTCAAGATCTCACAAACTCCCCCTTCTTATGCCAAAAATCATTAGATAGAACACCTCTTTCTCTCTTCCTCTCCCTGTGATTGGAAGCTTTCATTATAGTTTTATTTTTTCTCTCTCTCTCTAGTTTCTCTCCTTTATGTTGAAGTTTGGTGGACTATTGGAGGGATTGATCTGTGAATTTATGGTTTCTAGGCTTGTTTTTTGATTTTGGGTTTTATTTGAATTTTGTATTATTTTCCTTTTTTGAGAGATTGGTGAGGTCATATGGAGAGAGATTTTCTGGGTTTGAGCTCAAAAGAACAATTGACTGTGGTTAAGGAAGAGGTTAACTCTGATGGGCTCAAAGAGATAGGTACTCCGTTTCCTATCTCTGCTGATTTTCTTTTATTGGTTACTTCCATTATTGATAATTATCAATTTTGTTTTTAATTTCTTGTAATTTAAGTAATTTTCTAATATTAACAAACTGTCCATCTTTATTTGGTTTGAAATAAGGAGGTGTATGTTGAATATGGAATTGTTGTTTTCTTGACCAACATCAACTCAATTGTAATTATTGTGTGTAAAATTTGACTAGTTATTTCTGAACTTCTTTTTTCTATTAATTTGTTTGCATATGCTTGATCTCTGATACTTCAGATTCAGTTGGATGGCATTATTTTAGTATTTTTTTACAGAGATTTGTATACATATGTGTACATGCATGTAATTGGTTGTCAAAAACTCAGTTATTTTGTTTTTAATATGTTTTGCCATTTGTGAGTGCCAGAAGGAATATCAGTATTCATAATTTTGTCTGTAACCTTAGTGTACCATCTAACTGTAAAGAGTTGCCATCCAAAGTTTTAGCTTATTTTCCAATTATATTTTGAATTATAATCTCTTTATTGACCAAAGTTGAGGGTTTACATATTTAATTTTTTGTTTTAAAACAAAAATCTTGTGAACATTGTTAATTTTTTTTGGCAATTCTGCAGGATTTAGTAAGGGTTCAGGGATCCACTGGCCTTTCCCCAACAAGGTCTCTGCCCTTCCTCATTTGATGTCTTTCAAGGTTGCTCAGGAAGACAAGACCAAAAGGACTGTATATGAATCCTTGGTGTCTCCTGGGCTGTTGTCTTTGTCAACAACAGATGCATTTGAGCCTAGCCAGAAACCGGTGATTGCTGAAACCCAGGTATTTTGGTGTTCCCTAACTATTGATTTTCTTCTTGTTCAACAAATTTGAGGTGATGTATAGAAATATTATTATTGATTTTCTTTTTGTAAGCAAGTATTCATACTAAAGGGCTGAATTTCGTTGTTTGCGTCAACATTCAAAATTCACTGGACTATTATTCCAGTGACCCCTTTTTAAGGGTTAAAAATTTACCTTTCTTGTTTGGAATAACATCAAGCCCTTCTCTGTATTTGTGTCAACGAATAATATTTTTTCTTGCATTGGTTTTTACCATATAGAAATCATTCAATCACGATAGGCAAGGTGGGACTCAATTTACATTGACTGCTTATCCTGTGCAACATGATGTGCATCATCCTCGTGAAATGAAGATGTTTCCAGTCTCCAACTATCCAAGTTCAATTTCTCTGAGCAACCCTTTCTTGAAGAATCATTATGCAACTACAGGTCAGAATATTGTTGGCACTACCATGAAACCACAATTACAGGGAGGAATTTCTGTCACAAATCCACAATCAATTCGTCCTACTATTGGTTCTGTTGTCGGATTAACTGAATCCTGGTAATTTTATAACTTCTGTTGAATATGAACATAAAACTGGCATTCTCAAACATGAACAAGCTTCTTAACTGAACTGTGTTCAACAACAGTGCAAATGTCTCTGCGTCACCTGCTCAACTGACCATCTTTTACGCTGGCACAGTGAATGTATATGATGATATATTGCCTGCAAAGGTTTTCCCTCTTTCCCTTCCTGAGAAACACTTGTGCTGGTTGTTCATTCTCAAATAGAGCTTTGTTGAACTTAATAATTACTTTTGGGAATTTTGTCCAGGCTCAGGCTATCATGTTCTTGGCTGGAAATGGCTCTTCCATCTCCTCTAATACAACACAGCCAAAAATTCAAGTCCAGGACCCAAACTCGAAGCCAGTAGCAACTGATGCTAGTCCAGCGAACAATCCTGTATCTACACCACCTTGCTCCCGTCTATCAAGCCCTATATCTGTTTCCTCACACATTGGTGTTCAGTCAGGGAGTGGGTCAATTAGTTCTGAAGAAATAATGGCAGCTAAAACCACTGCAGCTGCAACCACTTCTGTTAATAAATTGGACACTCCAAAACTTACCAGTCCCATGGGATCTATCGCTGCCACAACTATGATACCATCTGGTATGATCTTGCATTCTTACACTTAAGTTCCTCTTATGAATTCTGTATCAGAAGGTTCCCAACTGTTTGTTGCTCTTCACTCACCGCTTACTAAAGTGTGTAAACATCAAAATTTATTATTACTTTATTTTTATAAACATCAAAATTTATTATTACGTTATTTGTCATGTATAATTAATATGCAACTTCTGCAGCAGTGCCCCAGGCTCGAAAGGCATCGTTGGCTCGATTTTTGGAGAAACGCAAAGAGAGGTAAGTTATATAGTGCATTCAGGCAGAAATAATCTGATTATGATTGGTTGTTAAGATCTCTTCAGTGACTATTTAACAATATCAGATAGTAAGAAAGGGCAATAATCTGTGGGAATGTGTGCTGCAACGCGTAATACCATCACTTTACTGGCTAGGCAACATTGGTTAGCCTGTATTATACTAACATGTTGAAGTCTGTCATTCATTAAAAAAAATGAATAATGAGGTTTTGATATGTTGCAATTCTACTTGAGTTTGTGCTTTAGTAGTTTGCCCGCAGTTTGTGATCACATGTGCTATTGACAAGCAAAAGGAAAAAAAAGGGGGGATACTTGAAAGAGAGGGAAAGATAAATTAAAGAAGGCGAAGAAATTAAATAAGAAAATATAATGCAGTATCTACTACTTGCATAAAGACTTGCCTGCCTTATTATCATTGAAACTTTATTTTGAGAGAGAGAGAGAGACCTGTTTGCACTTATTAGTCATCATTGTCTTTATGAAACTTAAAAAGTAGTTTCATTTTTAGTAGAGTCCTAGTAATTTTCTATCTTATTATCCTATTTGTAAGGATGAAAGTGTTTACAGACATTTGAGTTTATAACATAAATGTTCAACTTTCAATTATGAACTGTATTTGATGCATGGCCTTTGTTTGTGGATAGGGTGATGAGTGCAGCTCCATACAACCTTGGCAAAACTTCACCTGAATCTCATGTAGTAACTTAAAGATGTAAGCACATGTATTTTTTATTTTTAAGTAGAATGACTGTAATCTTTAATTCAAAACTTAAACTTGCATATATTATATAATATACATATATAGATGGTGTAGGGTTTTCCCCGAGTTTTTGTTTCTTTTACCGTTTCTATGAATGCATTCGGATTAGTTGCTTCCGAGATGGCATTGATTACATTTTGTAGCTATGTAACTTTTATTAAATTGTTGAAATAAATACTAAATTAAGACCATCACTAGCATCTTGTTTCAATTCTTTATTTTGTTGTTGCACAACTCATTAATATATTGCTTAGGCAAAACCTTTAGTCTTGATGAAAACTTCATATATATCAATTTATCTTCAATTGGTTTTAAGCTAGAATCATATGCAATTATGGTTAATTACAAATTACTTGCTTATCATTCACAGTTCACAGTTCTCAATTATCATGGATTTTTTTTTAAGGAAAAATAAATTGTTAAGCATTATTATGACTGGGCAAAACCAGTTTATTTATTTCTTAATTCAGTGCTGGAGCACTTAAAGTTCAATTCCGTATTTATGTATTTCTTGTTGGTGGTGATGTTTTATTTTTAGAAGAGATTTAAATTAAAGGTAATATTAATGGGTCAGTAGACAGAATCTTATGGTTCTGACAAAAAAGCTAAGACTCCCCACTTTTTAGAGCAGAGACAGCTTCTTAATTAGGCTGTCCTATCACCTATTGCTATTGATATGGAGAACCACTAGGGTAGGGTCCACTTCTTGTTTTGATTTCAAGATATGGTTCTTTTTTTCTTCTTCTGGTCCATTTGGCATTCCATTTTCTTTTAGTGTCAAATTTGTTCCTATATATATATATATATATATATATATATACACTTTGAATTGTCAATATTGGACCATATTCTATTTTCTCGATTACAAAAGTGGTTCAACAATGGTCCAATTTTTACAAATTTTTCACATTTGATAAATTTTTGCATTTCATTCCAAATTCGAATTTGATAGCTAAAATATTTAAGAATATAATTTTAATTTATATATAAAAAGTCATAATATCTCAAAATTTATTGGTATTTATAATTTTTTTCGTATTTTTTAAACAAAATATTTTATATTTTCTAAAATATCTAAAAAAATATAATTTTAATTTCTATTATATAAATATATTAAAAAGAAATATGGAATCACAAAATATCAATTTAGCAATATAATTTTATTTTTCATAAAATTATATTCTTTTTGTATACTATTTTCTATGAAATTATATTATTTTTGTATACGTCATTAGTCAAAAAATTTGCTAACATGAAGGTCCAATATTTGATTAAAATAAGCAAATTTCACCCAAAAATATAAAATCTTTGATTGAAATAGATAAAATTCTATCACATAATATTGAAATGAAAATAATTTTTTTTTTAAAAAGACAAAAGTTAAAAAGGAAATAAAAAAGAAGTTTTAACCTTGGAAACTGACACCACATGTTGAATATGAATGAAAAAACAGAGTTATCATTAGAATAAGGGTGAAAAACAATTTGTTCTGTTGATTCTATTAAACAGGATCAGTACTAAATTAATTTCACAACATCAAGAAATATTGATGATTTGAAAAGACAAATTTGATACTTAACCCATATATAACTAGTCAGGTTTCTTGATGAACAGAGAAAACCCCACCGGCCAGCAATTGATAATGTACACCAATCTTATATAATTCGGATCGAAAATCGCTAAAAAAAAAAAGTGACATATCAAAGGTATAATTGGGGTAAAGGCTATATTATTTAATATTAATTTTATTATAATTAACTTATATAAAATTAGGGACTAATTAAAAATCACATTGGTTAGTATGGCGTATAATTAAAAGAGAAATTTAGAAAATTTAAAGACAATTTAGATTTAAATAGACTTGAAATATAAAATAAATAAATAAAATATAGTAATAGAGTTTATTAAGCTAAATTCAATGATATATGAAAGTTCAATGGACCAAAGTGCAGTAAATAATAAGTTCGACTTCATTGTGAAACAAACAGGGCACGATATTTCAATTGCAGCAAATCCTTAAGATCTAATCAGCCTTTGGGAATTTCTTTTTCATCAGAATGAACTCTAATTAAGAATTCCATCTTAAATAACCCACTAAAGTCAAGCCTCTCTCCTCCCTAGTCCCTCCTAAAAATAAAAGAGCCAATATGGCTGAGAGAAGCACCAGGCTTTATGAGAAAATTACTTCAGTGAAACTAGCAACTGCAATCTGTCTGTAATCTTAATTGGACAATGCTATTATGACTTCATGTATGTTAAGTACTCAACATATTTACAACATAGAACATCTTATGGAGGAAAAATTTTGGAGTGATTATCATCCTTTCAACTTGGAAGAAAATTTACAAATCCATATCCATCCATGCTGGCTAGACCTACTCTGAGAAGGATGAGATGCAGCTCATACTAGCCTGCAAATTGAAAATGCATTTTCCTTGAACACTATGGCGCAAAAAGGTCAGGAGGTTATAACTTATAATCCTTTTCCTGGGTTTTTAACTACATGGAATTATCAGATTTTCAAGTTACTATCATGGCACAAAGCACGTTAAATCAAGAAATGTTTGAGCTCGAAGACATTTTTATCTCATCATCAGGCTATGCGGCATGCTAATAAAACCCGATGATCACGAGGGATTCTGGACCTGCTTTGGATGAGTAGCAGCATATATAGAGCAATTCATATCCGGTTTCAAGTGTGAAAGCAGATGTTGTATATCAGGACGTAGACTTTCTGCTGCTCTCCCACAGAGAGCCAGAACCTCGGGTTAAGGCTTGCTGTTAGCCTGGACAGGCCCTCTGCCCTTCATAATGGACAACATGACGACTGAGACACACGAATTACTCAAATGTTAAGTAGTTAGAGAAGAAATTGTATATTGCTATTTCAATCCATATATAGCAATGAGGACAAATAAAACTTACAGGAAGTCAATAAGATCGGATATTTCTGATGCTTCAACAGGCGTTGATGGCTGTGAATTCCTCGCAAAGACATTGACCATTGTATTTAAAAGCAACGAGAGGGTCTGCAAAATGGTTGTGAAAAATCAAATGATAGGAAAATAGAAAGGCAGAACTGACCTTTCAAAAAGGAAACCCAAAAGAATGTTTGAGTAAGTAGCCATTAGTGTCAGATGAAAATCAGAAAGGTTTCAGGATGTGCATGACAAAGAATATGGTCTAGCCATGGTTGTAAAACCTGGACTGGCCGGGCCGGAAAAATCGTCAACTGGTCAGTTGACCGGTCCGGTCAGCTAAACCGGCCCCGCTTTTTAGCTATATGGTGGAAAAATTGTTAAAAACTGGGAAAGTGAAAGTACGGATTCGAACCCTGCAGTTTTAGTTAAAATGTTCCACCATTGGCTGCTGGACCATACCTCACCAGTTGATTTTGTTGGGTATCTTAATTTTTATACTAATTTTTAATAATTTCTATTATTTTTTTCAAAAATATTTTTTAAATTGAAAAAAAATACAAATTTAAATTTTTTAAAAGCTATAGTCTATTTTAATTTTTAAAAACGAAAAAATATATAAATAAATTCTATTATTTTATTTATCTAATAACTACAATTATGGATGTTATTGGACAAAAATTATCATTTGGCTTTGTATTTTAATTTTTTCATATAGGATATAAATAAGTTAATTAATTATATTGTTTATTAAATTAATAATTATAAATGCAAACATTATATTTTATTTGAAACAATTTTCAATATGATTATACATTATGATAAAAATTTTATATAAATTATTTATAAAGTTATTTTATTTGTATTAAAAAATATTTTACTTGAGAAATTAATATATGTTGAATATTATTTCTTAAAAACTATTATCTATTATGATTTTTAAAAAATAAAAAGTATACAAAATAAATTAATTCTATAATTTATTATATATATATATTATACTTGAAAATATTTTTGAAAATATTTTGTGTATAAATTTGAATTTAAATATTTAATATTTTGAATATACTATTATACATAAAATATGTTTACTTTATATATTTTTCATATTTAATTATGTAAGAAATATATTAAATATTATATTTTAAAAGAATTATTTTGACCAGTTCGATCCTAGTTCAATTCCGGTTGAACCTTTAACTCTTAAATATCTACATTTTCTGGTTTGTTAGACCGGATCGAGTCTGAAAATATTGGTTTATGCAATATCTTCATGGAGAAATGAATTAAAAATTTTATTCTGCATTTCAAATGTCAAAATGCTATATCTCACTCTTCATTTTTGCAATAATCATGACTAAAGCCTATGCTACAGTTGGAATAAGCATTGCCATATTATTAATAATATAAAAATAAATTTATATGTATAATTACCACACTCTATAAAATTTTAATTAGATGGTTTGTAGTTTTGGATATTTATTATAAATTTAGACTCTAATGTGATTGAATTTAAATTTATATTTAAACTTTCATAATTGATCATCCAACAGTTTCAGTCTGACGATAATATAGCTATACTTTTCCTTCTCTCTTCACAGAGAAAATCTCTAGAGACAAAATTACGTTCGTGCACAGATTTTTTGCCAACCTAAATACAGGATGATCTCCCCGTTTCCCTTTTAATGTGAAAACTATTTTTGTAACGTCAAATATCAATTGTTTGCTTTTCCCACAGAAGAAGGATCATAAGCCTTCCAATTTTAAGCACATGAAGTGCACATACTTTAAGAACTATAGATTATGAAGCACAGTAAATTATTAAATAGAAAAATGCCAAACAGGTTGCCACACATGTATACATTAAGAACTATAGATTACAAAAAACAATTATATATATATAAATTCGATTGGGCATGGTTTTTTTTTTCCAACCGAACAATGAAATAAAACAAAAAATTAAAGTAAATTTAACCGAGTAACCGAATTAAATAAATTGAATTGCAATCAATTCAATTAATTAAATTTCGATTTTTGTGCACTTTTGCTCACCTAAGAACTGATTAAGGATTCAAAATCTTATTGAAATTTAACAAATCATGACAAAAAACTAATTTTTTAAAAACTAACAGTTTATTCATATCATTTGATAAAAATATTGTTTGAAATAACAATTAGAAAAACTATGAGTTGAATATACTAATTATTCTGTAGTTACAATCGTTGATAACGAACAAAAATTTTAAATATTTATAAAAGTTATTAGATTATAAATAAAACTGTAAAAAAATTATATAAAAATATTTTAAATATAGAAAAATTATGTGGTATTTACTAGGGATGACAATATATTTAGATTTCGCGAGTATCCGCTTATACCCGAACTCGTTTAAATCCTAATGGGTAACCTTATTAGGGTTTTGGGACGGATTTGGATAATAAAAATTAAATCTGTCACGGATTCAGATAGGTACGGGTACAGTGCCTCGGATACCCACTACCCGAACCCGATTATAATATATATATATATATATAAAATAACAGCACAAAAATTTGAACCTATGACCTTATTTATAATATATTGATTGTTTACCACCAAGACAACACTTGATTTTTGATATATATTTGCAATTATATTTATATAAAATTATAAATAAATATCATTATATATATAACTATCAAATGGAACCCTAGCCTCCACTCTCTTTCATTTTGTGTCACTGAAGTGGATCGAGCTATTCTCTCTCTCAAGACCCAACGTCGGAAGCTTGGACAATATCAACAAAAGATTATTATTATTATTCTTCTTCTTCTTTTCTCTTTACTTTCTTGCTTATTTGAGTTTTGAATTTGGTGGTTTATTCCTATGAATTTTATTTTTTTTAGGTTTATTTGTTTAAATTCGTGAGACATGAAAAATGTGATTGTGCGTTGTTGGTAAAAATTATCAACCTTAACTTTTTCTTTGCAAGTCTTTATCGCTATTCTGTTTTCTTCCTTCTGCTTCTAGTGTGGAGGGAGGGTTAAACATGGTTGCAGTAGAGAGGACTTGGTTTTTGGAAAAAAAAAATGGTGGCTGGATACTGGGATTATAAAATATTTAGGGGGCTAAATGTGGAATTGAATGCTGATAGAGTATGGTGATGATTCAGGGAATTACATTAATGTTATATTTTTTTTCAGTGTTTGGTATATAGATTGTGAACTGAATTTTTTTTTATCTTTTGGTTGCATTTTGTGTGTAGATTATATACAATGTCTATTTGTGAAAGCACAGAACAACTAGAAATATTTAAAAATGATGATCCTATTCTCACACAATATGAAAATCAAGCATCAGAAACATCAGTCGCTCCACTTGACTCTACTCAAAAGCCTCTAATTTTAGCAACTAGCAATTTGAGTGGTAAAAAAAGAAAGTTAACATCATCTGTGTGGGAACATTTTGAAAAGGTTAGACGTAATAACAAGGATTGTACGATTTGTAACTATTATAAAACTTGTCTCAAAGCTAATAGCAAAAATTGAACTAAATGTTTGCATAATCACGTTGAAAAATGTTCAATGAGGAAAAATCAAAGTTTATCTCAATGTTTTGAGAGGTAAAAACAAATTTCAGTTGATAAAGAGAGTGATGTTCAGTTTGCAAATTTTACTTTCGATCAAGAAATTTCAAGGAAGGAATTGACTTGTGCCATAATAATGCATGAATATTCCCTTTCCATTGTTAATCATAGTAGATTTTTGAGGTTTTGTAACAGTCTTCAGCCCCTTTTCAAGATGGTTTCACGAAATACAATTAAAAAAATATTTTCAACAGACATGTGGACATCAAATAAAAAAAAGGTTATTTGTCTGTCACTGCTCACTTTATTAATGATACTTAGGGGTTACAAAGTCGCATTTTAAGGTAAATTAAATTTTATATTTTTCCTTAAACTTATTGCATATTAGTTTAAGATGATATAATATACTAAGTTTTTTTTAAATTTGTTATTTGTAGGTTTGTTTATGTGACAACTCCTCATACCAAAGAAGAACTTGCAAGACATTTGATGGATGCATTGACCAAGTGGAACATTGAGACTAAAATATCTACAATAACAGTAGATAATTGTATTGCTAATGATAGTATGATTTCTATAATTGTGGATAAATTGTTTGGTGATCTTGTGAATGATAGAAAAATTTTGCATATGAGGTGTTGTGCACATATTTTGAATCTTGCGGTGAAAGATGAGTTGTCAATTATTAATAATGTTTTAATAAGAATTAGAGAAAATGTAGCATTTTGGAGTTCTACTCCTCAAATAGTAGAAAATTTTGATGAAATGACTAAACAATTGCATGTTAGTTGTTTAAAAAAGTTGATTTTAGATTGTAAAACTCGTTGGAACTCAACATATTTGATGTTGCAAACAACACTTGAATATAAAGATGTTTTTCCTAGGTTAAGAATTAGGGAAAAATATTATACTAATGTTCCTACAGAAGAAGATTGGTGTATGGCTGGAAAAATTGCTGAAAGTTTAAATTTTTTTATATCACCACTGAATTATTTTCTGGTTGAAACTATCCAACTTCAAATTGTTTCTTTATTTCAATTTGTTAAATTCAAAATCGATTGGTATAGTGGATGAATTATAATGATGAAGTTATCAGTAAAATGACAATGAAGATATTTGAAAAATTTGAGAAATATTATAGTGTTATTCATATTGTATTGTCTATGACAGTCATTTTGGATCCTAGGTATAAAATGAAAGTTATTGAATATTATTATCCTATGATATATGGTGAAAGTTCAACATATGAAATTAGTGAAGTGAAAGATACTTGTTATAAATTGTTGAATGAATATCAATCTAAGACATCAAAGCATAATCAATCTCATTTGAATTATGAAGTTCAACAAGTATCTTTATGTGAAAATTCTCAAAAGCTCAATATGATCAATTTGATGACATTTCTTACTTCTTCCTCCAGTGACATTTATGTAAAATCTGAATTATATCATTATCTTGAGGAGTCAATTTTGTCATGGACTTTAGAATTTGATATTCTCAATTGGTGGAAAATAAATGGATTAAAGTATCCAACCTTGCAAATGATTGCTAGAGATTTTTTAGCAGTTCCTGTTTTTACAGTCTTATCTGAGTCTGCATTTAGCACTAGTGGAAGAGTTGTTAATGACTAAAGAAGTAAACTTCATGAAAATACTTTTGAAGCATTAATGTACTCCCAAAATTGGTTGATGTCATATAAAGGTAATTACAAATTTGATTTTCATATTTTTGGAATTCAATTAAAAATTTAAATTAATTGATACAATATTTTATATTCTTTTTTTTTTCTTTTAAGACTCAAGTGCAAGTTCAAGTTGCATAAATACAATTGAAGAAGATGATGATTGATTGGTTTCACAATTTTGATGATAGGTATATGTTTTTATGTCTTTTTTTTTTACAATTTATTCCATTCGAAAATGAGTAGGACAGTTTTTGCGGGTACTATATCCGTTGCCACCCCTAGTATTTAAATTATAATATTTAAAATTCATATAATATCAAATAAATTAATATTATTTTAAATATAAAATTTTTTAATTGCTTAAAGAGAATTTATGTAATTTGTTCCTCATTTTAATATTAGTGTCAGGATGAAGCAAAAGCTTTATACCAACCAAAAAAATAATCTCAAATTTATTTTGAAAAAGGAAAAGTTTCTGATGCAATTAGGTACAGCACTATTAATAGCATCAAGTAGTAGAAGAAAAATATGTGCAAGAGATTTCAAGAAGGGGCAGCTTTTGCCTAAAACAGCCACCAATAATATACATTATAAGTTGGCATATTTCAGACGGCATTTTCGTAGAATCCAAACACCAAAAAGGAAAATCATATACCTAAGCATCATCCCTCGTGGGGACTACTTTATTCCAGAACAAAATACAATTAAAAAAAATGCAGACAAACAGTAATAAAATAGAATATGACCGTTGATTGAATCCAGCTTTCTCGCCACGTCATCACTGCAAAACTTCTCGATTCCCTTGTGGACCGTGAAACTACCCAGCTGCATTTTAAAGGAAATTTAAAAAAAAAAAATTTGTACTGTATGCTTTTATTTTCAAATTTCATTCATAAATAAATTTTTAAAAATAAAATTTATTTTGTTGATAAAAATATTATTAAAAATAATAATTAGAAAGATTTGAATTTAAATATATTTTATAGTTATAATTGTTAGTAATAAGTAGAAATTAAATTACAGATATCTCTTTGAAAATTTTACCATTTCAACTAAAAATAAAATTTTAAATTTTTAATAGTGTATTTCTATAATTTGAAATAATATTATTTATTTGATATTATATGAATTTTAAATATTATTATAAAATACATCATATAATTTTTTTATATTTAAAAATTTTTTAAAATTTTATATACAATATAATAATTTTTTATAAAAATTTAAAATTTATATTTATTATCAACAACTGTAATATATGACAGTAAATATATTAAAATATCAATATTTTTAATTGGTATTTCGAACGATATTATTATAAAAAAATAGAAATATATTTTTAATTTTTGAAAAATTCATTTTTTTTATCAAAATTAAAATACGATGTGTTATCTATAATTTGTTGAACAATTTATATGGAATATATATATATATATATATACAATAATGAATTTTGTTAAAATTTTGTACTTCAAGTAAATTTCCCGTGTGTTGCCCCGCACAGCTTACCATGCGCCTTCCTAAGCGTTAATCTCCTCCTCAGATCTTTAAATCGAATGAAAAAGTCCAAAGTTTCCACGCATACGGAAGGCAGAAGCTGTCTCATTTACAGAAAACAGAAATAAAAAACAGAAAACCCATCTCTTCACAACTAAAAAACACCAGCCCAGTTTGTGCTTGGTTGTTAATAAAACTATTCCCACTAGTTCAAAATCACTTGTTTCTGTTTTACTTCCCACCGAGGCCTCAAAAGGATCTCCCTTTTATCTCTCGAGATTCTTTCTTTACTCTTCTTTTCTTTTCTTTTTTTTTTTTCAGTTTCTCTTTTGCGTTTTTCTATTTTAGTCTGTGGATTTTCTTTTCTGGGTTTTTGAAGATTGAGGAGCTGCAACTGAAGATTTTATGGCTGTTCTGCTCTGTCTTTTCTTATTGGTAATGTCTGCAGTTTCTGCTGATGAAGGTAAACTTCTATACATGTGTTTTTTGGTTGCCTTTCATGGTTATAATTTTTCGTTGAAGTGTTCTCATTTGTGGAATATTTGTAACTTCATGTTCTGTTTTTAACTAATTTGAACTCATCTCATTTCTATATTTTGTTGTATTTTAATCTGAAACTAGGATTGTTACTTGCTGAGTATCGTTCTACCTTGCTTAAAGTTTGTAACTTTTTAAATTTCTGTTTGATTTAAGTTCATAAAAAAGTCGATGCCTCTGCCTGCATTTCTGTTCTCCTCACGTCTTTAGGTCTTTATTGAATCTGAGCTGTTCTTCATCATCCATATCAAAATATGTGTGTTTCGTTTTTTTTTTTTGTCTTGAAGAGAGGGTTTTTGGTAATAGAATGTTTTTTCAAAAGAAAAAATTGTTATCAGTACTTAATGTTGAATTATAATACTAATCAATATTTAGAGTAAAAGATGCAGAAGTACGATTTTGAGTTTAAATTCACTATCGTGTTTGACGTTGTTGCATATTTTTCTGTACAAAACTGCAAGATAGAGACGGAGCGAGATTAAATTGGAAATTTTCTTATCCTTTAGTAATTTACTTTGTTGCCACTTAAATTGGAGCCCTTACATTAAAGTCTTACCTTTTGCTGAAAATTTCTGATATCTTCTCTATCCCATTTTAATGAGGAATTTCAACTATCTTGCGTCCCAGCTCATATGGCTGTCCTTTACCAGCTTCTACTGCATTTCCATAGTGTAGTTTGTAGGACCAGAATACCCTTAGCTCCAGGATGTGAAAACGTCTTTTGTTAATCCAATTGGAATCCTATAAGTCTGCTATGAAGGGTATTATTGTCACCTTGCTTGATTAGATAAATTATATATTACAACTCATTACCTTCCTCAGCTGTATCATGTGGGGCTGTCTTTTAATTCACATTCCTGATTATAGATCTAACTCTCAGGAAAATTTAGTGCACTAACCTACTTATTTTATCAGATTTATTATATCTAATAAATCATGATGGAATATGTTACTGTTAAAGCCTTCCATTTTTTCCCATATTCTGTAGGGTGTGTATTGTGGAATAGTTCTGAATTTGATAATTTTGAGGAGATTGATATGTAATCATGATTAATGCTTTTGTTTATGTTTTATAAATTGTGTGAATATTTGTTGGTTATTGGCATTTACCTGACTTTATGAAAGGACCTCGACTTGCCTAATGAGGTTTAATTGATTATTACAACTTTTTGGGGATCAATTATATATGAATTATGAACTAAAGATTAGGATATTGTTCTTGATGCTTGATGATTTTCTGTTGTACATCTCTGTGTGATTGTGCCTTCTGTCTTTCAGTTTTTCTCCTACGAGATTGTTTCTCTGATTTAAACATAATTTTGCAAGTGAGAATGACAAAATCATTGTCATTTTTGGTTTACCATGAAAAACAATACTTGAACTTGAGATTGCTTTTTTCTAGATGCTTTCATCGGTGTGAATATTGGTACTGCACTTTCAGACATGCCAAGCCCAACTCAAGTGGTTGCCCTTCTCAAGGCTCAGAATATTCGACATGTCAGGCTTTATGATGCAGACCGAGCCATGCTCCTTGCACTTGCCAACACAGGTATTCGGGTAACAGTTTCTGTTCCTAATGAACAGCTCCTTGGGATTGGTCAGTCAAATGCCACTGCAGCCAACTGGGTTGCTCGTAATGTGATAGCACATGTTCCTGTTACCAACATCACAGCCATAGCAGTTGGATCAGAAATTCTTACTACACTCCCAAATGCTGCACCAGTCCTGGTCTCTGCCCTAAAGTACATTCACTCTGCACTTGTTGCATCTAATCTTGATGGCCAAATCAAAGTTTCTACTCCACATTCTTCTTCCATCATCCTTGACTCCTTCCCCCCTTCCCAAGCTTTCTTTAACCGCACATGGGATCCTGTCATGGTTCCTTTGCTCAAATTTTTGCAGTCAACTGGGTCATACTTTATGCTAAATGCATATCCATATTATGATTACATGCAATCAAATGGTGTGATCCCTTTAGACTATGCACTTTTCCGTCCTCTCCCTCCTAACAAGGAAGCTGTAGATGCTAATACACTTCTTCATTACACTAATGTCTTTGATGCTGTAGTTGATGCAGCATATTTTGCAATGTCCTATCTTAATTTCACCAATGTCCCCATTGTTGTGAGTGAGTCTGGTTGGCCATCCAAAGGTGACTCCACTGAGCCAGATGCTACTATTGAAAATGCAAACACTTATAACAGTAACTTAATTAGGCATGTTCTCAATAACACTGGCACTCCCAAGCATCCAAATATTGCGGTTAGTACTTATATCTATGAGCTTTATAATGAGGATTTAAGACCTGGCCTTGTTTCAGAGAAGAACTGGGGACTATTTGATGCCAATGGGATCCCAGTTTACATCTTGCACTTGACTGGTGCTGGTACTGTGTTGGCAAATGACACGACAAACCAGACCTTTTGTGTTGCAAAAGACGGTGCTGACCCAAAGATGTTACAGGCAGCACTGGATTGGGCTTGTGGACCAGGAAAAGTTGATTGCTCTCCTTTGTTGCAAGATCAGCCATGTTATGAGCCAAACAATGTGGTTACACATTCAACTTATGCTTTCAATGCTTATTTCCAGCGCATGGGCAAGTCTCCAGGGACCTGTGATTTTAAAGGGGTGGCGACCATAACTACTACTGACCCAAGTAAGAATCTATATTCCCATCAAGAAAGATAGTACAACAAACATGTTCATCTAGCAGAAATGTCTTTATACATCTAAATGAAGAAAGCAAACAGAATCTGACCACTAGTGACTTATGATTGATGGGTATACTCTTCATTGAAATGGTCTATAGAGTTTGGGTCTTTTGTGCAATTGCCAACCTAGCAATTACGCTTTATTGAATTTGATTCCTGTTCCTAAACAATTAGTCTTCGCATTTTTATTTTTGGAAAAAAGAACATAATTGGTAAACTTGTATTTCTTTTTGCCCATAATATTCAAGCAGAAAAATGTTTTTGGTGGGCTCCATTTAGTAAAATTTACTAAAGTTTCTCTTTTTAATCAGAAAACATAATATCAAAAGCAAAAGTGAACAACTTTGGCAAGCTAACAAATAAATTTTTGTTGGCTTTGATTGCTGCCTATAAACTCACATATAATGTTTCACTGGTGCAGGTCATGGCTCATGCATATTTCCTGGAAGGTATGATGTCATCTCTTTTCTCAGGATTTATGCATTGCATTGTTTAAAGCTAACTTCAGAATAATGAGTTCCGACAATATTTTGCTCAAGTTTCTTCTCTCTGATTGTATTTTAAGTGTAGTGCTGGGAGAAATGGCACCCTGACAAATACATCACTTGCCCCATCTTCCAACTCAACGAGTTCTGACTGCCCTCCATTATATCGCTATAATGTTGCTTCTTTCACAACCTCTGTGATTATAGGTGCTCTGCTAATGAGTGCAGTTTTCTTTTAAGACTGTATTTGTGTTTTATGCAATTGTTGGCCAGTAATCATTCAGAAATTTTGGCTACAATTCTCTTGGACGGAAGATTGCAGCTTACCCAATTTTGGTCCCTCCTGAATGGGAGTTAGGGGGTGGCAAGGTCACTTGAGCATAGCTGTGAAGTAGCTCTATGTTCTAACATGAGTCTGGATTCTGGAAGTTTGATTTTGTACAATCTTGGCAAAAGCATTGGTCGGGAATGTTGTTGTAACTATCTCATTAGGGTTGATATGATTGTATTCTTTGAGCTGTATTTGAGTTCATTTTATTGAGTAGTATGATTTTTGTTAGGTTGCACAAATTTAGATCAGTTGCTTCTTCCTGCTACTCATTGCATGCACTCTGCATAAACAATATGCAGTGGCCTTAGTGAAGATTTCGGCTGGGGCATCTGTTTTTCTGAGGTGTTAAAATTATACACATTTTCATCTGGGGTCCCTTTTTTTCTTTAAAAAAAAAATTAATTTACCGTTGTTTTTGGCTGATTTTATATGTTTAAATCCAGAGAATAATTCAGAATTTGGTTCCAGATATAGTAATAAACATTAACGTAGCTGAATAATGACAATGACCAAAGTTGTATGCTTTTTCCGTCTCTTGTTTACACAACACATTATTCGACACCATCAGAGCTTGAATTTGAATTTCCAGTGGCTTTGAAAAGACATGCTTCACAAATGAAACCAGCGGATCCTGGAGGACTGAACTGCCGATTGATATGATGCTTACAATATGGCTTGTTGCAGTGATTACACTTTGGAAGACAAAGCCAACAATCTGAACATAATATGTCTCCACATGCAGCCTCCTCTAGTTCGTCAGCATCTACGCATCCTCCACACAGTTCACACCTAGGAATGCAGAATTTACATCCCCTGCAATCTGCAAGAAGCTGATCTTTCTTCTGCCTGCATGCTTCCCTTGAGCATTCAAAAATCATTTTAATTTCGTTGCACCTTGGACAGATATCAACATCAATTACACGATCACTTTCTACCATTCTTGATGGAGAAGTTGTATAAAGATGATATAGGATAGGCTTTGGCTTTTGGCACGCTGTGTTCCATTGAAGATAGGATGAAAGTGTTTCAATGTGTTGTTCCTTTAAGTTGTAGATACCATTTATCTGCAGACTCTTCAAGCTATTTTGATGTTGGGATAGTGTCTTCACAGCTCTTATAATTCCATCAGGGGTTAAGCTGGTGCACCCTGGTAGGTGGAGCTGTATTAATACAAAGGCAAAAGGATAAGGAATTTCTGTTAGATTAATTAATTCTTTTCTATAACCCTTTTTCTTAAAGAAGCGATCCTCACTAAGCATATCTTATCCACTTCCACCTAAACCTTACCAATTGACTCTTAAAAAAACAGCGCCATTAATCGATTAATTATCCAGCTAAACTCCTAATGAGACACAACGCAGGAATATCAAATTAAGCAACTAGAAGAAACTTAGGAGTTGATTTCCACAAGCTTACCTTACCGATAAATGGATTTTGCTGTACGACCCTTTGAAGGCCATCATCTGTTATCCTTCCACAGTTCCTGAGAATCAAGGTTCTTAATCTACAATTCGACTTTGAAGTCACTTTCATCAGAATTTCATCAGATAACCGTGAGTTCAAAGACCTATCGATGATGATATTCAACCATGGCAACACATCCTCTTTCACTGCTTCCCTAAACAACTTGCATACTTTGCTCATGTTAAGAAGCTCATATATAGGAAGATAAGCCAAGACAAGGAGCAAAGCCTCGTGTGGTGACCCTGGCTCGACTTGTGGGATTTTGGAACTGGGACAGGAATCAACCGAAGGCAGGATTGACAGGGTTTGGAATGATTCATTAACAGCTTCATCGTCTACAAACTGCGAAGAGTTTTCCGCATTCCCAGGCAACATACAGGAAATTGAGTCTCAAAAATGGAGTGGAATTTGTATATTCTAGATTTGGAAGAGCAACTTCCACAAATGAATTATTTGCAACAAAAAAGAAGTTTACCAGAAAGGAAGTAATAAGAGAGAGAGAGAAATAGGTCAAAGATTTGTCAGAGTAAGGTTACATATATGGCTGAAAATGAACCGTTCTTTTACAATTTTAAAATCGGTTTGAGGATAACAGTCAAAGACTTCACATTTTTCTTGCTTCCAAAGCAAACGATGGCGTGAGAAAACCTTGTATTGTCGCTATCCACTAATTATTATGTAACAATCCAGTAAAAATAAATTTCTTTTTAATTTTTAATTAATACATTTTTTTCAAATCTATTTTGGAAAAAAAATATATCTGTCTGAAAAAACAGTTTTCAAACTAGTCACTACAAATGAGCTCTCCTTGCCTGATAACATGGCAAAGTTAATTTGCTATTCCACCAGAAAATACCAGAACATGAAGAAATTGCTGACAAATATGTTACAAGATAGTTCAGATTGGGGTGTTCGATTGAACGTAATGCTGCAATTATAGTTTGACAAGTGTTCTAAAGCAGAAAAGATGGAGGTTTTTGAATATTACACTTTACACTCTGTACTTCAAGATACAAAAGAAGATAAAAATGATGACCTCAGTAACAACGTAGAAGAGCGTGGAACTCAAATTTGCAAACCATCAATGATCTAAAGGCTCAACAGCTGTCTTCAAGAGTAAGATGTAAACCTTGTCTATTGAAAAATACAAGAAGCCTCCTATGGAATGAGTAACATATGAACCAAAGCTAGTTCCCACCATGCAATGCCAAGCTGGACCATATGTGGAGTCAAATTCCTGGAAGATTTTTAAAAATATATATATATATAAAAGTGTAAGTCGGAATGTTGGATAGTTCCAATATTAAATGGTACTCAGAAATCAAAATCAATACAAACAAGCTGCACCTATCCTTGTACTCTCTTCGCAAAAAAGTCAACAAAAATATGGAGAACTCGCAGAAATTCATCTACTGTTCTCTCTTGTATTATGTATTAATATATCAACACTAATGCTACCTCAATTAAAGGTGAAATTTACAAAAACATCCTCATAATGTAGAAGGCAAGTATACATTACCTTGTGGTATGCAAAGTTGCTTTGCAGTTTGGTCCCTTGGAGTTTTTAAGAAAATATAATCTAAGGCAACATACAATTGCTTAAGTTCTTTTTTCCTGAAATTAAAATTAAGGGCAACGCACTAGCAATCTAATCAAGTAAGAGAAATGCTAAATACTTTTTCTCTGTTAGCTTCTCTTTTACCTTATTTATCCTTTGAATGGTTCATACCTCATTTTTAATGCTATGGGATCCACATGAGAAAAATATGGAATGTGTCACTCAAAGAATGGAAAAGGTAAAAAAGAAAGTAACATGAAGAAGGTAGCTAACACTCTTCATGAAGTAACATAGATTTTGGCAAATTTCAAGGAGATTATAGTTCTACAATCAACTGGTCTAATTTGGATTCTACCTTAATACAATCACAAGCTATCAACTCCTCGACTAGTGACTAAAAGGACAATTTTGCTATATTCAATGGTTTGTGAAATAGATAGATCTCATACTAGAACTGGTGATATTAAATCTCATACTTTAAACCAAGTTCTTGGTCATTTTGATCCTCTCCACCGAATAACTTGTGGAATCAAAGTTGACTTTAATTACTTATGGCAATCTACAGTCTCAAAAGTCCAACCTAGATCTCATGAAAGAGTAAGTCATGTTTTACCCTTGAATAGAACAAGACCTAACCTTTCAACACATATTAATACAACTAATTTGGTTAATAACGAGCTCATGTAGTACCCTTGACACTGAACAAAAACATTTAGAATCATAGAGAAACTATTATCGAGGCTAGAAAACCATGTAAGACAAAAAAAAAATATCTGACACATGAAAGCTAGCCTTGAATAATCAAAATATTAAACTAATATACTCATTAATTCTAATTGATTGCTTCAGTCAGGCTGAAAGAAAGATGGATGAAAGCAGTTAGAGACATAACAAAATGTGTTATATTTGGAATAGAAAGGTTGCTACCTGTTACGGACTCTCTAGATAAAAACCCCTCTAAGACACAAGTTGAGGGACGTTTGATCAATTGAACTCAATATTATACACTTTCAAGAGAGAGATCAAGAGAAAAGATACTTCTGAGTTAGGTTCAATAACAAAGAAAACTTTAGTCTCAATTCTTAAGCATCAAATGATCCTAAGGTAAGTATTCATAAGGGTGTTGTCCTGTTGTGATAGTTCAATTCCATTGATTCAAACCTTATATATCAGCTCAACACAAAGTACGGGGTTGATAGCATAGATGGTACTAATTTTTATCATTATGTTGCAAATTAGTACCAAATTTTTTAATTGTTGTAATTTGGTATCAAATCTTTTGAGAAAATTGCAATGTGGTATACAAGTCCAATTTTTGGTCAAAAAATATGGTGCAGTAGCAAGTCAACATGCCACGTCACTATAAATTGTATTTTCTGGCAGTCACGTCATATTTTTTGACTGAAAATTGGAATTGAGTACCACATTGCAACATTTTCATAAGATTTGATACTAAATTGCAATAATTAATAGGTTTAATAACAATTTGCAAAATAGAAATAAAAACTAATACCATTTATGTTATTAACCCCACAAGTTTGTTATTGAATATCCATTGTTGGAACTGATAACATACTGTATTAGGTAAATATGAGGCTATTTAGGAGTGAATGCCATCTTGCAAATCTCCCTAGCAACAATTCCCAATCTCAGTAGTCAGTACGAAAAAAAAACATTCAATTATTGAACTTCATTATTTACGGTCTAATAATTTTAGACAGGAAAAAGGCAAAGAATACAACAGAAAGCTGCTATTCGTTACACCCATGAACAGTTGGTCCCCTCCAATTTTAACGTCAAAATAAGCAATCGAATTTTACTGAAAAGTTGAGAACAAATATAGTTAACTGGACTACACAAGTATAGATCTATTTGTACCCTCTGTACCCACAACATTAAAAAATAAACTAATACAACTAAAATAACCAATGCCTTGACAAACATAAAACAAAAATCTAACATAACTCACAATTCGAACCACCTTTTAACACATTCATCACTGTTAGTATCAAAAATTTTATTAATCTGTATAAAATAACAATAAAATCATGGAACATGAAATGAAGCTAATTGCCCAGAAACATAATACGCAAAGCAAAAAAGAAGACATTTTTTAACAGGACCGCTGTCTACTTTATATACTAAGACAACCCATATTGAGTTAAGGCTAAATATAAATGGGATCACTTATTTGCAAAATTAACTAGACATTATTACTAAAAACTCCGCAATAAACAACCACAATTAAGCAGACCTATGAAAGCTTCTGCTATCAAAACAAAGGTCAAAACCCAGAAAAGAAACAGGACATGCAAGGGGAAAAGGCAAAAGAAAAGATTGAAAAGCATAATTACCTCAAAAAAAAAAATACAAGCATTTCTGACCTTCTTAAGTGCAAGGGCGAGGCGTTTGCTGTCGAGCTTTCCAGGCATGGAGTCAAGCTGGTCACTAGGACATCTAAAAGCTAGAGAACCTTCTCCTCCTCTCCGGTTCTAACTCTGCTCCCTCCATTATACTCGATTCTTTTCCCTTATTCTTTCATAACTTGAATCAACTCAAAATATCAAAAAGAAAAGGAAAAAAAATCTCTCTTCCTATGATGATAAAACAGCTGAAAACAGTGGCGACATAAAAATGCTAGAAGTGTTCGAGAAAAAGCCACAGAAAGAAAAAGAAAGAAACAAAAACAGAAGGGAAGAGAGGGAAGACCAGGGGAAAGGAGCAAAGTTTTCTTCTTTTTCTCTATCACGAGCTTTTATGTTACGGGCATCGACGAGGTCGTTGTTGGGTTAGGCGAAGAGGGGACAATCAAATATACATATTTATTTAAATTATACTTCGATTAGCGGAATGAAAGCTTGCAGATGCTTGTAGCCGACCAAATTAGGCCCCAAATTTTGTGTATTAGGGAAAGAGAAGAAACGATGGCCGCCTTCGTCAATTTAATAGTTATACACATCTTCTACTAGGGAGGTGCTGACTGCTATGATATATTTAGTTTTTTTCCCCATATTTGTAGACTGAGATTGTGACATCAAATTTTGTAGCTTTATGTGCTTCTCTTTATAGATGGATTTTGTTAGTTAAGCAATGAGCAAAAACTTTTATGGAATGTGTGTGAGTTGCTGGCTTGCTGTTTGTAATTTGTAATTTGTAATTTTGTACGGTTAAATTATTATATACTTATAATGTAAAGTTCGAATATTTGAAAATAGCATATTTTAAAAACTTGAGTATTAAAAGAATACTTCGATAAATCTACTTACAAAAAGTACCTTAAAAAAGGCACATTAAGCTTTGTTTCTTGCAAAATAGTTAATTAATATACAAATAATATTTAAGAAATATTTGGAAATTTGAACTTAAGTTTTGTAACACTCATGCAACATTATGATAGCCTTTCAGCACCAAAAATAAAAATAAAAATAGAATGATGATTTCTTGGCAATTAACAGGTTCGCAATTGGCAATCAAGCAAATTCTCTCAAGAAAGTTGACTTCCCCAGTATTTAAATAAAATTTGGTTATTTTTCTTATTTTTATAGTTGTGTGGATCCAATTGGAAATTAAAAGTTAAAACTCAATGGCTAAAGGCTGAAGCCAACAGAAATGCGCAACAAAATTCAAACCGTGCCAAATATATCTTTTCATAATTTTTTTTTTCAATTTTACGCTTTTGCAAACGGTTACTACAGTAACCAAAAATAAAAACTGTCAAAATCAAGAAGGAATTGTAAAATAAAGAAGTTGTAAATAAAGATAAAACAGCAAGTCCAAGAAAATACAAAAAACAAGACAGAACAAAAAAACAAACAACGAAAGGTAACACCTCATTCTTGGGATTTATTTAAGTTTGTTAAAACAAGAGCACAAAAAAAAATTAAATAAGATCATCCAAATGGGTTTGAATCCTATGGTGGTTGCGATCGCTGAAGGCAGTGTTTATGCAGTTAGCATGGCTTTGGCTTACATGGTCATGCTTTCTGTTATGTCTTCTAATCTTGGAATATTCACAGCCATCGTGCTTGACTGCTGGGCAACAACAACACAACAATAGGCTCAAAGATCTAGATTTGTACAAATTACTTAGATTCAGTTCAAAATTGTGGAGGAGAAAAATCCAAGATGCGACAAACCGCACAGGAATGAGCTCAAAATTTTGGTCGGAGGAGACAACTGGGCCGGACATAAAAAAATTCAGAAAATTCCGTCAATGGCAGAGTATGTGGCTGGGATAAAGGTATATATAAGGTATATGTTTAGTATAATTAAGGTATATGTGAAGTATATTTGACATATATAGTGCTGAAACTTCACAAGGATCCACATGAACCCTGATTTTTGACACCTAGGACTCCTTTATCTCTCCAATGAAAATCCTCACACAAATCATCGGAGAACTAAGAGACATCGTGGCTATCCGAGGGGTCCAAAAAGAAGATATCTTGCCGATCATCCATCCTAGCCATCCGCCATCTGCCGATCAGCGGCTCATTGGAGACCTTCAACAACTTCTCTGCGGAAATTCCGGAGACAGAGGAGAGAGAAAGATACAGTTAACTAGAGTTAATAGTGAAGATAATAAATTAAAAAAGAAAAAACTTAAAAAATAACAACAAAATAAAAAATCGTTAAAATGTATTTAAAAAGACGTTAAAAAGCCAAATCTTTAGAGAAAAGCGTACAAATTATTCTTTGCCTCTTTATTATGGGGCCTCGAAGAAATTAGAAGCCTAATTGATAAGTACCCTTTCTAAGAGGCACCGCCATTTTTTGGACAAACATACGTTTTCTTCGAAAGAAAAAAATTTATAGGTCACAATATAAACTCGATTTTTTTTTTGTTGGGTTAACATTTTGAGTGAATGGAGAAGCATTGATGACCTATTTTTTCCCTTCTTAGGTGATCTTCAACCCAATACTAATTTGGTATATGAAAGAAAATTAGAAAGAAAATGAAAGACATTTAGAATTTTTTAAGGAAAGTTGAAGGGAAGAAAATGATGGGAAGAGAAGGGAAAAAGATGTAAGGAGAGGGTGAATGCTCAATTATGCATGTGTTAATGTTTTTTATTAGTTTTTTTAGTTTATAGCTGAAGTCATATTTGAATAAAATTAATTTGTAATTAGTTAATTGATGTTTAATTAATTTTTTTGATAAATATATTTGCGTAAAAATATTATGATTTATTTTGTAAAAAAATAATATAAAATAAAATAGAAATATATATAAAGTATTATTTTTAGTGTAAAAAATTATGTCATATACTAGAGATAAATTTACTCTATAAAAATTATACTAAAACAGTATTTTGGATTGAAAATGACATTAAGAGGAAAATGGGAATCTTGTAAAATATCTTACTTATATAGAGTCAGTTTTACAAGGAAATGTCATATTATTGCTCTCTCAAATTAAGTTATGTTGATGCCCCAATAGCTAAATGGGTGAAAAAGCAAATCTTTGGTTAAGCAGTTGTTGTCATTGGCTAGTATATAACGGTAGATATTAACTATCAATGATCAATGTGGTGATTAACAATTAATTAATTTGAATTAATTTGATAATTTAGTGATTGAAAATTAATTATAATTTATTAAATAATTATTAATTATTATATTTTTGTTATTAATGTAATAAATATATTTATTTTTTTATTTATTTATAATGCATATTATATATAATATAAAAAATAATTAATTAAACATAAAAATATAATTAAAAATATAAATTTTTAAGTAATAAAAAGTTATTATAAATTTATCTAAATGTAAATAAAAAATTATTTCATATATTTAATATCTAAAAGCTACTTTTTGTTATGAAAAACTAAAAAAATTTCCAACTATTTATAAAAAACAACTTTTTATTCTAAATTTTAAAAGTTAATGGTTGAAATTTTCAATAGCTCATTTTATTTTTGTTTAACTAAACATCTAACTCAGCTATTGATTTATTAGATTTTCAAAAACTAAACTAACTAAACATTCAATTTAAGTTTTAATTTATTAGACCGCGTGAGTGAGAGTAAAATTGAACTATATAGACACTAATTCTCCTATTTGTATCACATGATGCCTAAAATGCTATATCTGTAAATTAGATTGGATCATTTCAGGATTCACATTAGGTTAGTTAGAAGGATGCTCGGGTCAATCCTTCTCTTCAAAGTTAAATTTAAATAATTTTTGAGTTTAAGTTGACTCATTTAGATTTCATCAAATTTCAAATTTGATTTTTTTTCAATTAGGTTCGGATCTAATTTTTGAATCCAATAAAATTTATTAACTATACTAAATGCTTTAGTTCAAAAAGGAGAAAAAAATCCTAAATGTAAAGCGATTTATATAAAAAATTTCTCCTTGTGTTATAGGCTAAGAAGATGCAGGGTAAATTATATTAAAAGTACTTCAATTTATTAATATGTAGCGACTTAATACTTGAATGTTAATTTGTAACAAAAATTCTATTTTCTTTAATTTTGTAATATAAAATTTCTTCCACTATCCACTGTTATATAAATAAATAAAATGCAGGTATGAACTTTCCATGTCAACAAAAATAAATTAAAATTTCCACCTGAAATTCCATGTCAGTAGAAATTTTTTTTTTCCACTCTCCTCTCGAACTCTCCTTTTCTTCTCTAAACTCCATCTATAAAAAGATGAAAACAAAACATAGAAGAAATGAAATCCCAGTTCAATCTAAAACAAACAGATCAAGATAAAAAAAAATAGAAAACCTAGATATTGAAGTAGACCTGGATAATAAAACTATGAAAGGATACAAAATGAAAGAAAGAGGGTACCAGTAGGGTTGCTAATATTGAGAAAAGTAAGGAAAAATATGAAAAAAAAATACTACAAGAACAAAACAAAATCATATCAAAATTAATCAAGTAGGTTTTTGCACCTTAGCATGAGATTCTGCAATGACCCAAATATTAGGTTAGTCGTAAACTGTAGTTTTCGAGATTGATCAGTATACCTTGGTGGTAAAAAATACACCCGTTGGTAAAGAATATTTTATTTGATTATCGGAAAATATAGGTTATGATTAGTCTGTGGTTAAAATTTGGAGTGAAAATGAAGTCAAATAAGTCCTCAAAAGTCAAAATTAAGAAAAAAAAATTAATTAAATAGTTGGTTGATAGTAAATTGACCTGGTTATAAAAAATAGCAAACAATATCTAAAAATTTATTTTAAAATATAGATAAACTCAAAATAATATTTAGGATTATTTGACAGTGAAAAAAGAATTTTACGGTAACACTAAAAATTTAATTATCAGTCTGATTTAAGTAAGCTGGACAGAAAATGAATTCCGATTGAGTTGAATTTTTGTATATAGACATTTAAAAATATTTTATGAATTATGAAATCAAATTTGGGTAAAATTTAGTTTGGAAAGTGAAAAAAATAATTTATAGTGCATAATTAGGCCTAAATGGGTTGGGTTTTCTTTGACCCAAGTCCACCCATTTAAGACCACTATAAAATGTACCAAAATTATTAGATTTTTCTAGATAATTCTGCTTCATCTCCTTACTCTTCCCCTATAACGTCCACAAATTAGACTAAATTAAAATAAGTATGTGGTATACATAGAAAACACATGATAGACATAAAAAATTTAAATAAATTGAATAAATGAATAAATTAGAAATTAAAATAAATTAAATTTATTGACATGATAAATTTGATTAAATTATACCACATAATTAAATTGTATTTTTGGTATAAAAAAATTAAAGATATTAGATATAAGGAAATATGTGAAGATGATAATAATAATAATAATAATAATAATAATAATAATAATAATAATAATAATAATAATAATAATAATAATAATAATAATAATAATAATAATAATAATAATTGAACAGTAAAAAAGGGGTCACAGTAGAGAAGAAAAAAAGAGAGACAAAAAACGTGAAATATGGAGGAAGTGGGGCTGAAGTCAATTAAGACTTATTTTGACCATTTCTTCCAACTTCATTTCTCTTCTTCTTCTTCATCATCCATTTTCCTTCCTCCATATCACAGCTCAAATTGTTCATCTTCTTCAAGATTTGCATCAAAAATCAGTCCAAATAAATCTGATCTTAGTAAGAAATATTTTTTTCATAATTATTGTGTTATTAAAACTCTTTAGGTTATATTTTTATAGGATATTGCACTCTATTTTTGATTCTTTTGTTAATCAAATTTGGAGAAGTGTTAAACATAAAAGTTGTTCATCTATGTCTTTTGTATATTTCTACCAAAATTTATTGAATGATTTTGAGTATATGAAGAGATATGGTTATTGGGGTGAAACTAGTTCAGGGAGACGTATCCACTAAATAACCTACGATTTTTGTAAACATTGATCATCTTAGTGGCTTAATATGAGATTTTGTAAAACATTAAAGTTTTAGGTATATATGTTATTGAGGTTTCTGCAAAATTTTGTATAAATTGCTCTTGTGTAGGTTGAGTTATTCTGAAATGAACTATGATTATTCCTTGATTAAGCTGGTTTCATATACTTGTACAACTCCAGTAACTTTATCCTTATATTTGACCTCTTTTTATATCAAATTAGCCAAAGTACAAAACATAAAAGTTTTAATCATATGTCTTATCTAAATTTCTGTAAAAGTCTTACCTTAAAATGTCATGTATTTTGTGAGTTATGAGCTGAACAATTGAACTAGTCGGGTTGATACTTCATGTTAAACAAGTTATAAATCATCTAGTATTTGAGAGCCATAGAGACCTAATATGGAAATGAGGTAAACATGAAAAATGTTCCAAATTAACCTATATAACAGTATAAAATTTTTTATAATAATTGAAGCTACACATTGAAAGATATGAATTTTTAAATGTGGTACCCTGAAACTGCCTAAAGGCAGAGAACAGAACAATACTTAAAATTATACCAAAAATCGTGTAATGGTTCAAAAATTCTGAAATTTTAGTATATTTTAGCTGTAGATATTAAATTTAATCAAGATCAAAAATCATATAAATTGGATAAGTGTAAAAAATGTTATTGATCTAACAGTCCTAAAAGATCATGTTCCATTTTATAAGAAATTATAGTTATTTATTTAAACTATATTAAGAATAATTATTTTATCAATGTATTAATTATTTATATTTTCGAATTAGGGTCTCAACAAGAAGATCAATAAAAGTAGACAAACTCCAAATTTTAGATTTTGGAAAAAGCTCCATTAAGCTTTGTACATATATGCATTTTAGTTTGTCTTATTGCATGTTTGTGTGTTAATTGAATAAGTGGCATATTTGAATAATGTATTAAAATGTGTAAATATGAAATGAATTGAGTGCTTAACCAATGAAATTTCATGTTAATGCATGTATAGACATATGGATGAATAATTGATTGATAAAATGTAGAAAATTTTGGTTTACAATATGTTAAATAATATATTTTTTAATATAGATTAGTATATGATTGATTAAAAATGAGATAATTATTAATGGTAATTATTGAATAATTAGGACAATAAAAGTGAAGTTAGAAAGTCATGTATGACATATGTATTTAATATGAAAAGAGAGGTTATATTGCATACTTGGACTCATAAAGTTATTATAAATTTTGGTTTTGCATTAAAAGATTTGTTGGTTTTGATTGTATAGAAAACTAATTAAAGTATGTCAATATTACTTAAATAGTTATATATAATGAAATATCATATGATTATATGATTTTAAAATTTTATAATCATATTTTTCATTATAAATGTAATGAGAATATTGATTCCAGCAAATTAATATATATAAAGAAAATAAATAAGTAATAACATTAATTGTACAGTTCTCAACCTGTGGACTAATTAGGGATAGATTGTGCACCATTGCGATGACATTATGGTACTGATATTGATATAGTTTAGGAATAGGGTGGTATTAGTTCCGAGAGCACCCATGTCCTAATTGTACACAGATGATGTGATTATACTCGATCATGAAGCTTAAGCTCTGCGAACGCTCTTGACTTGAGACTATAGTGAGTAGTGTGCTTAAGCTCTGCAAGCGGCCTTACTATACGCCATATATCCGGACAGTCCGATAATGAGATTTGGGCTATTTATATTAAAATATTATATATAAAATAATTAAAAGACATACATGTACTTGTTGAAAGATAAAATGTGTGAAATAACATGAATTATAAATATTTATTAAGGTAAGCTAAATTTATAATTGAGTTATATATATATATATATATATATATATATATATATATATATATATATATATATATTATCAATGAATTTGGTACTATTGTATAATCATGTGGTTGTATCTGTATAATGTATGTTAGAATATTGTGTACTGTATTATAAATTATCTACCATGCATTTTGGTAATTGTATGTTAAAATATTTATGCTTATATGGATTGAAATTTGAGTTAACTAAACAATCATAATTTTAGGGAAATCAATTAAATTAAAATGAGTTATGGAAACATGAGATGAGGTAGAATGCTTAATATTTTATATATTACATATGACTGAATATATACAGTTCATGTCCTGATACAAATATAATGATAATATAATGGAATATAAATTTTATTTTATTATAATATTTTCTAAATTTTATGCAATAATTTATTTAAATTATATCATGATTATTATAACTCATGTTTGTGTGACTGCATGGGAAAACTTAAATGTTTATATGTACCACTAAGCTAGAAATGGCTTAGCGTGGATTTTTCTCGCTCAGGAATTAGAGCTTGCAAGTAGTAAACTGTGAAGTTGATAGAGGAAGTACAAACCCATACTACAGAAGATGCGCCAGAACTTGTTGAGAGTCAGATGCATATTATTTTTAGGCGGATGCATACCATGGTACAATTGGTAGTCTCTTACTGAGGCTAAAGGGAGGTTGGGGTTTCGAATCCCAGCTCCAACAACCTACCTCATTTAAGGAGGAGATGGGTTGGAGGTATTGGGCCATGGACCCCGGCAGCCCGTTGGTCTCAGTGAGACGGCGGGTGGGCTCAGGCCTGTGGACTTCGGGTAAGGCCGATGCTGTGGCAGAGCCCAGCCATTACATAATAAAATTGTAACACCGTTTACCATTCCGTACACCCATCCGTATACCGGACGGATAAGAGGTGCTACCTTTAAACAACTCCCCAAAAATATTTCTTTAAATTTTAACATATTTAATATAAGAAATCTAAAATATATACTAAAATTTTATGCATACACACCCTTTTTATTTTATTTATATACATGCCGAAATAAAATTTAAAATATATATATATACATATCAAAATATAACAAAAAGACCAACCCGCTCTGATTGGCTTCCACTGCTACTGCTATGCTCCATTTAGTGGGTCCCCAGTCAGCGTCCCTTATCTACACTTCTAGATGCTATCTGCTGCTCTTGTAACCTACGCGAGAGAAAATAAACTCTCACGCTGAGTATATAACTCAATGGTGCAAAAACTCTTATAATAATAGTCATTAAAATAAAATATACATTTTTCTATAAATACAATAATATAATATTTTTATAAAACTCAATATATCGTTGAGTTCTCAAATATAGAAATTTTTCATATGCCCACATATTATAACATTCTAGACTTGCTCCTAGGGAATCAAAGGGGTATCATATTACATCTCAACTTAGGATCCACAGAAATGCACAGGATCCAAATGTAATATGATTCAGCCCACAGAAATGCACAGGACTGATAATTTTATCAGGTGATCCACAGAAATGCATAGGATCACAATATTTTATTGGTCCACAGAAATGCACAGGACCATAATTTTTACCCTATTGGCATGCCAACAATACCCTAGCTCATATCTAGGCTAATATGTGGGAAAAATTCTCAAAATCATAATTCACTTCATTTTTCAGATAATGAATAAATATTCTTTCAATACCAAAATAATTATCATCATAGATAATTTTTAACATATAAATTTTCTGGAATACAAAAATATATATATATATAACTTAATAATTGCAAAAATTTCAATTTTCACATAAAATATTTTCATATGACTAATATTATAAGGATAGTTGCACTAACCTTTTTACGCTCCGCCGGCATCTGCCGGCTCTTTCACCTTATCTCGGGGTGGCACCTGTCCCGACGTCGCACCTAGAGATAGAAAATTAATATTAGCTATTAAACCCCTTACGACATAAAATCTAGTAAAAATTTAATTTTTTGTTCTCACGGACATCCAGATCCTATAATTAAAAAATTTCTTATTATGCACGTTTAATGCATAAATACCGATTTTGGTCGTCATCATGCTTTCCGGTGCGACCAAAAATTCAAATATTAATTTCCTTTTATAATATTTGATTTTCTTTATTTTTCCACCTCCAAAACTATTTTTCTCTATTTATTTCTTTTATTCTCCTAATGTCCATTTTCAATTCAAGAATTCTCATTAATTCCATAATTACTCTAAAAATTCCAAATAAATTTCTATCATCAATTTAACTCATTTGCTTTCATTTTCCATCATCAATTTTACCAAAACAATATTCAATAACTCCCAATAAATTTTTCCATAATTAGGCTAAAAATCTAAAAATTCCCCAAAAATTCTATTAAATTTTTCTTCCATCAAAAAATTTATTTTCCACTTTCATATACTCTAATTCACTCCATTATCTTCAATTTAAGGCAAAATTCCTCCAAAATAATTTTTGTAAAATTTAGCCATAATTATGGAAATTCTCTAAAAATTCCACAAAAATTCCTAAAATTTATTTTCATCAATTCTTCACTCAATCCATCATCCTCAAGCCTTATTCTCTTCATTTCCTATTTTTCTCCAATTTTTCAATATTTTTGCCATAAACCCTAATTTTTCTACCAAGCAATTCTCAACAATATTCAACCACAATTCAATAAACAATTATGGCAATAATTAAATCAACAAAATCATATGGAGAAAGGAACAAAATCTCACCTTCTTCAAATGGGTATTAAGAAATTCTTTGATTTCTTTTTTTGCCAAATTTCCACCCTTTTTCTCTTTTTCTCCACACCAATCTTATTCTAATTCTTTTAATTGATAATTAATATGATTTGAAGAAGCAAAAGTGAAGAGATTAAGGAATTTGGGGCTTGGAGATTCTCGGCTATGAGGAGAGGCAAGGAAGAAGATGGGAAATTTGATATTTTAATGAAATTCAATTTAATTTCCTTTATATACCCCAATTAAATTAATTAATCACACTTAATTCCTTAATCAACCTCCTTATTGGCCAATAGCATAATTAACTATCTCTTAATATTGACACATGGCCCAATCAAAATCTAATTAATTTTGACTTAATAAATTTTCAACCAATCAAAATTTTTCTTCATTTTTCTTCATAATAAATTTTAAATTTTCCAAAATTCAACCTCCAAACAACTTAATTTCATCAATTTAAATATTCCAAAAATTATAAAATAATTTTCTCTTCGAAATGGTCTTTTCGATTTTGCAAAATGACCACCGGAGCAAAAATCGAGTTTTTACGGGTTAATCATTTTTCTTAATTTGACCCGTAAAAATTCATATGTCGTCCGATTTCTAATTTATCAGTTTTAAAAATTTTAAAATTAAATTTCGATCACATTGACTCCATTGTGATCATAAACACATCTCTCTAGCTCCCGATTCGAAAAATCAGGCTGTAAATCTGAACTGAGGATCAGTTTTCCATAATTCAAACTCTAAACTTTAAAATTTCACCTTATAACTCCACCTATGACCTTAAAATAATATTTTCTATATTCCGGTATGTTTAAATTAAAATTTCACTACCGAGCGAAAAATCCAATTTCAACCTGTGCTGTCGTCTCGATTTGCGTGCATAACACAAAATTGTATTGTCTCATTTGATAAAATTTCTATTCATTTTATCATATTAATATACTTAAATTTTTATGTATTTATCCGTATTTAGACTCCGATCGTACACCTCTATACTGCAGTATAAACGACCGCAGTACACGTATACAGTCAGGGTCTAACTCGCGGATGTGACAACTATTATATCTATATAGTTATATGTAAGGTAAAAGCCATTAATTTTGATAGTTATAATGAAGTATAATATTTATTTAACATGATGATGTATTTGATAATTGAATCCATATGTATATTCGAATATAAAAAAATGTCAATTTAATTATTAAATGAAAATTTTAAATTCAGGCTAGTTTCATTCAGATTGTCTGTGTCATTCCGCTCGTAATGAGATTATTCCTATTATATAGACGGGATGTCACATCCCCCTTTCTTACCTGTGTCATTCCTTCCTTACTTTTCTTCAAAATTTATTTATTTTCCTTCAATTATCACACCAAAATCAACCACCCAAAATTAATTTCAACCTCTTTAATAGCTAATATAAGTTTTTAATCTTCATTTGGGAGGCTAAAGTGGAAGGAAATCAAAGGAGAAAGTTTAGGATATTAATTTGACGTAAGTGAAATTTATAGTTTTAAATTAATTTAATGGTTCAAATAGGTAGTTTAAGATATGTAGATAATAAATATAAAGTTTATTTGAGCTTAAGAAATAAAATAATGGTGGATTAATGAAGGAAAATTTTTTTCCATAGTAGGTTCAAAGCAGGGTGAAGGTGCTTCCAAACGAAATGAAAAGGAAAAGGAAGATTAGGAAGACTTAAACAAGAAATTAAGGTTAATGATTCCATAATCTAATTATTTTCATTAATTAAGTATGATTTACTGTTATGAAAATTGTGTATTTTGCATGTAATTGTTAATTAATGCTTAAAACATGATTAATGGATTATGAAAAAGTGAATTAGAATGATTAATTTACATTAAAAAATTAATTAGTGAAAATTGTAAAATGTGACCTTATTATGTGAAAAATGAATATTAAGGAATAAATACATTTTAGTGTAATATTATGATATATATGGAATAATGAATGTATTAATTAGTGAAATGAATAATTAGAAAGTGAAAGAAAAATTTTAATGATGAAAATTAAATATAGGCAAAAAAAAGGAGAAATTAATATTTTATTTGCCAATTAAATGAAAAATTAGTTATAAAATGTAAGAAAATATGATTTTAAGTGTGTAGAAATTGATTGAAATTTTTTAAATTAAATATTGAATATTTTTATATTTATTTATGATATTATGTATGAAATGAAAAATAATGAATAAAATATATTTAGTGAGTTTATAACTTAATTGATATATTAGAATGAAAAATGTGAAAAAATTTGGTAATGATAAAATTGTTATGAAAGAGTAAATTATTAAGTGATTAATAATAAAATTTATGATTTTAATAGAAGTTGAATTGAAAAAAATAATGTTTTTAGTTATTTTTCTAATAGTTAAATTTAGCCCAGGATATACACTATTTCTGCGGTATGGGTCAATGCGACTCGTTTATGTAGGCCAATAGTCTAATTCAGTGATTGTAACTCAGTGATTCAGTATACAGTGTAGTGCTCGGGTGATTTTTCCGAATTACTCTTCAGTGTAGTGGACTCTTGGAGTTCACGTCCTATATATCCGGTCCGAAAATTTTCTATCGGATTAAATCTAGGGGCAAATAATAAAAAAAATGAAATGATAAAAAAGACATTTGTGAATAAAAAATGAGAAAAATGATTAAAAATGAAATAAGTGGAAAATATGATAAAAATGACATAAGTGATAAATTTGGTAAATATGATAAAAGTGATGATTGTAACAAAAGAAAAAAAATGGAAAATGGAAAAATAAAAAAAATAGGTGAAGATAAATATTAAATTGTGTAGTAAAAAATAAAATAAAATAAAAAATAAATAAAAAATAAAAATATTAGTGGCAAAAATGAAAATAATATGGTGTTAGTGGCATAATTGTAAATAAATAGAAATTTAAAAATTAAAGTAAAATTGAAGCTAATTAAATAAATAATTGAAATAAATAAATAAATAAATTAGAAAAGAATGGATAATTAAAGTAAAAATGGACTAAATTTAGAGAAATTGAAAGTTCAAAAAAAATAATAATAAGAAATAAAATATATTAAATAGTGAATTAAGAGTAATTAAAAATAATGTATTGATAAAAAGAATTATATATTAAAGAGAAAAATTGAATAGTATATTAAAAATATTTTTACAATATACCTTTTAGATTGCAGAATAGTCTTAGATTACTATCTTCAATTCAATTCAATTCAGTCATCTTTTTTACAAGGTGTTATGTTTGTGAGTAGACGGCTCGTGAATAATTTCCTGACATATTTTATGCTATCACATATCATTATAGGCATGACAAAGAATTGCTTTGGATCTTTCTATCCTATATCACTCAATGAGCCGTGCAATTATTTTGAGATCTCAATATCATATGATACTTTCATATGTTTAGATTTTGATTGTGAAAACCAAACAACTTGAATAAAAGAGCTAATGTAATTGATCATTTGATTTTGGAGATGGATATGCAATTTTGATAGAAGTAGAGGTATTGCCATATGAAAAGATAAAAGATAATGCATGAAATTTTCTACTTAGTAGAATATGTAGGCAAACAAAGTTAATTGAAATGCTTGTGGTGGAATATGGATAACTATGCGGAAGCTCTTTCAGGGGCCTTAGCAAGGGTATTCGGCAGAAGAAAATTGATGCTTATGCTGCAGTGGTATGTATCTAGAGATAATCTCCTCATACATGAACGATATTGTCATATGCAAATTATACTCCTCATCATTTTTCTTCAAATTTCTCTTATTGTTCACTACCATTTTATGTTTGCAGATGGTCTTAGAGAGATACTTTTTCACATCAGGGGAAGGAACTGAACTTGTAGTACCAAAGCAATTGGATTTACAAGATAAACTTCGGAAAGGTCCACCCGCGGACATTGATTTTTGTCCAGAGTAATTTAGTTGTTTTGACTTTAATGTCTTAGATCCAGTAAGAATCAAAGTTCCAACCAATTCTCTAATATTGTTAACGTGTTTGGTTGATTGTAACAGAACGACTTTTAAATTCATTGTTCTCTTGAATTTTTAATTTGATTACATTCCATTACATTATATTCTGCCGCTAATGTTTATAGGGGAAATGAATTTTCGACGATGTAAACATCCACATTCAATTCATATTGCTACGAAGTTGCTTTGTAATTTTTAACGATTATCCTATTATTGCCCATGATTTCGTCGCTAATGTGGAAACAATGCAAGAAGGTTGGTGTGGACAATTAAAATTTTGGATTAGAATTTACAACATGATTTCGTCGCATTTTAATTATCTTGACCCAAGATTTCCAAGAAGTCCATGCAGATTTTGATAAACTAAACAAAGATTAACATAATCTGCAACCAACTTGATAAATGTACTGTAACAAGTGACTAATTGTAAATTACAGAAAAGACCATCTGTAATATTTTCGTAAAGCTACTATGACTAACTTTTGCAGAAAAGAACGAGTTTCTTCACGTGTATTTAGACAAGTTCGAAACACAAAGGCTGACCTTGGCTTTTTTATACTAAAATTATAAATATAGTCAAATGCGTGTCTCCATTATTTTGAATTTTGATTAAACAAGAACAAACATGATCTCCGATCCTCCACCCTACCGGCTCATAGCTCCTTCAATCGGTGGTGCTTCAGAAGCCATCTCCAAGCTACGATTCTTTTTCTCCGCATTGCCATGCCATCCTAAATCACACACACACACATATACAAACGGAACCCAGAAAATTGAGGAAAAACCTACAAAAGAACAATGATTTACCTATAGACAAGTCATATCCACGGGTTTTGAGCTCTCGGTATTCTTGACACAAGGCACAATACTCGCAAAAGCAATGAACCAAACAATCCTCACAAGGGCTTTCCTTTAAAGCATACAGCTCCCTAATTTCTCCTCTAAAGAAGCACGAGTACCAACATGCATTTCCAGTCACACATAACATTAATGTGTATAATGCTACATTGACACCGAAAGCTGCATTACATATTCAAAAACAAAATGGTTTAATTATTCTTTTTTTTTTTAAAAATAAGGTCAATTTTTCTGAAATAAGATAAGGTCAATTTTTCTAAGTGGAATTAGATAAGATTAAGTAGTTGTATAGTCCGTTTGACATTGCATTTGAAAAAAACGTTTTTGGAGAAAACAATTTTATTTTTAACTTTTTAAAATTTTGAAAATTGTTTTTGGACATAAACAAGTAAAGAAATATTTGGAATTGCTGTTAGCTGTTTAAAAAGTAGGTTTAAAATTTTTTTGATTTAATTGATTGATTTTTTAAATTTTTTATAAACTGTTTTTTTTAAACATATTTTTGGGAAAAACATCTATTTATCTACTTCTTTCCAAAAACAGTTTTCAAAATTAAAAAAACTTAAAAATAAAATTTTTTTCTCCAAAAACACTTTTGGCAAACTCAATGTCAAACGGGTCATAAATAGATGATTTTTCTAAAAGCAGATTTGATACAAAAAGTTTATAAAAAATTAAAAAAATCAATTAATTAAATTAAAAAAATTCTAAACCTACTTTTTAGGCATCTAATAGTAATCTCAAACACTCCGTATACATAAATACTCTAGTCCAAAGCTATTAATTTAGTGAATCAAAGTTTTTATCAATTGAAGTTGATGTTTCTTATCATAATTAATTAATGATAGAAAATTAGCATCTACCATTAATTTTAGGAAAAAGAAACATATTTTGGTCCTTAACTATTGTCTCTCTTAACTATCAAATTTGTTTTAATTGACTTCCTTAACTATTATTTTTGAATTAGTTCAGTACTGATTTAATCAATATTAGTGTCTATTTGGTTCAATTTTTACACCTATTTTTTTGCAGAGTGCCTAGTTAGTTCAACTGTTTAGAGGTCTAACAAACTTAAAAGCAATTGGATGTTTGGCTAAACAAAAATAAAAAAACAACTACCAACTTTTGAAATTTATATTAAAAGCTGGTTTTTTTATAAAAAGTTATAATTTTTTTTATAGCAAAATCTAGCTTTTAAATTTTTAAAATGAAAAATGATTTTTTATTTTTTTTATTTATACTTAGATCAATTTATAATAATTTTTATTGATTAAAAAATTATATATTTTTATTATATTTAATTAATTACTTTTTTACATTTTATATGTTATGCATTATAAATAAATAAAAAGATAGTATATGTACTAAATTAATAATAAAATACAATTATCAATAGCTATTTTATAAATTATAATTAATTTTCAACCGCTAAATTAAAAACTTTAAAATTGATTTTGAATGATCAATTGCTACAACTAGCCACTAACAATCATCACTTTCATCCACTAATAACTAATAGCGAATAGTTGAGTGCTGCATCTAAAACAAACATACCCTTAATTGAAGGGGTTAATTTTATAATTTTTTTTGAGAAATCAAATTAATTCAAAAATAATAATTAAGAAATTCAATTTAATATATTTTTAATTAATTAACTTAATTGCATAAATTTATAAAATTTAGAAACTAAAATATAGTATTATTGTTTTTTTCTTTCTCCCTAAAATTCATTACTTACACGATGATCCTTGGTCTGCAATGTCAGCAATTTGAGCAAAAGTGACACAGGGGCACCACAATGTCATGCAGCCTGAAAATCCCACCAAATAAATAGATGAAACCATAAGACTGCAAATATCCCATTTCTCAAAAGAAGCGCGTGCAATAAAACGCGCCACCCAAAAGAGGCAGCACGGTCAGTGCAGCACTCTTAAAATCTTGAGGATTTGAAGTTGAACTTACAGTTGGGGCAATCGGAGAAGCAGTCGCAGAGTCCAGTGGACCAGGGTTCCTTATACTTGGATTGAAGAGGAGGAGAAGATCGAGAATACTCAGAACGGTAAAACTGGTTTGTTTTGTTCACGGGAATGCCAGTTTTGGTTGAATCCTGAGTAATCATTGGTCCGCTGGCCGATTTCTCATCAGAATTTGGGACAGTAGAATACATGCTGATCAAAATGAAATTAAGCAGAAGAAAAAAACCAAAATGAGGAGAGGATAGAGAAAAACTGGAAAGAGAGAAGAAAGAGTTGACTAAATAAATGGAGAATACGATGAAAGGGTGAGAGGACTTTACAAGACAATTCCACCAAGCTTAAGCATAGCGCCAGGAAACTACCTTGAACTAATAATTTATAGAAAATTCAAAACTACCCTTTCTTAATTTTATTTTCAAATTTTCAATTCAATTCTAAGCATTCTGTATAATTTTTTGTGATTTCATTTGTGGCTGAAATGAAATATCCTTTTTGCTCTAAACAAATTAGTCAATTTGCTCTAATTGAGTCAATTGGGTTATTAGGTCATGATCATACAGGTGAACTAATTAAAGCATGATGGCTTACATTTATGCTATTCTGTATTTAGTGATATATTTTCCTTGTAAGTTAAGCATGACCTGATGTATCTAATCTTATTGCTTATAACTATATATAATGGATTCTATGTAAGCTTTGAATATACTCTCTCATTTTTCTTTTGCTTAATTATTTTCTCTCTCACGTGCTTTGCTTCCATCCATAGATCAGCTACACTTTCAGCCATTTTAAAGCAGCTCTGCTTCAACTTTTATTGGAGGTTGGCTTCTTTTTGGTTAGCAATTATATTTGCTCGATCACTTGCTGATTTGGAGTTTGGACATCCAATTCTTTTTGCATCCATGGAAAAAAAGCATTGAAACGTTTTAATGAATTCATGTTCACAAACATTGATTCTAAACTCTTTATGTAGTAAAAAAAAAAAAGCTAGTCTTATGATGATGTATTATGTGAGAACAGTTCATCGACCAGTATTATTGACAATTTGACATAGTCCTAGGAAGTTGACAAACATCATCCAGTTATGTTCCATGAATATGTTATCATTATACTGCTTTCCCAATCCAGTAAAATTGTTTAACTGGTCAAAATCAATTTTACAAAAATTATTATAATATTCCACATTATTAATGAATTAAATTACAACATATATAAGAGAGTAGTAATTCTCTACTTCTTCCACGATTAAACTTCTGTACCCAATCCATATAGAATTACATATTTTGTTCGCCATTATACACATGATGTTACAAACAATATGAGGTAGAATTATAATTATGGGTGTAATTAATTATATCACCCTCGGATAAATATTTACTAATTCAACAAGCAGAATGATATGTCAAATCTTCCACTCTACCGGCTCATACCTCCTTCAACAGTTGGTGCTACAGAAGCCATCTCCAAGCTACGGTTCTTCTTCTCCACATTGCCATGCCATCCTAATTAATAATGACAACCCAAGAAAATCATTAAAAAAAGAGAGAGACTGTCAATAATGAGGAGCCAGAAAAATTGAGAAAAAAAAAAACCCACAAAAGATTAGGATTTGTACCTATAGACAAGTCATATCCACGGTTTTTAAGCTCACGATATTCTTGACACAAGGCACAGTACTCACAAAAACAGTGAACCAAACAATCCCCACAAGGGCTTTCCTTTAAAGTATACTGCTGCCTCATTTTTGCTCTATAGAAGCATGAGTAGCAACATGCACATCCAGTCACACATGCAATTAATGTGTATAGTGCTCCATTTACACCGCAAGCTGCATCCCGTATTAAAAAGTTTTAGATTTTCATATTACAACTAAAGGGAAGGATAGGCTGAACGCCTTTAATACTTGTAAGAATTATAAAAAAAAAAAATCATTTTTTTTTTTATGTTGAAGGATATAGATTTTGAACACTCAAACTGCTAATTAAGCTATTAAATTATAGTTTTTACGAACTGAACTAAATATTGAAGTTGATCTATTGTAACAAAATATGCTATACTTTCTTCATCCCAAAAAAAAAAAATTAATTTTTTTTCCAAAAAATTTAGCCACTTTCCTTTTTTTAAAATATAACTTTTGTTAATTTTCTATTATATTTTTATTTAATGTGTTTTATTATTAATAAATATATATTAAATATATATATTTTTTAGTTTTCTAGTAATTCCCTAATTGAATTATAATCTTCTCATGTTCTTTCAACATGAGAGGCCCTGTTAATTAATCTAAGAGTGCATGCATGGTTAAAATTAAATTTTATTAAATAATTCCTCTTTTTAATTTTTATGAAATTTAATATTTAATTATTCATAAATAAATGAACAATTAAAATTAAACTAATTATAAATTACTATATAATATTTGAATTATTATAATGTTTGCATGAATAAGAAGAAATTATAATTCATGTAATAAATAAAAAAGTAAATTAATGAAAAATATATAATTTTAACTATATTAACTAATTTTTTTTAATTTATGGGATAATAGAAATGAGGCTATCTTTCTTAAGGGAGTAATAATTATCAAAGTATGATAGAATAATGTTAATTAATGGATAATTTGGTGAGAGTTAGAAGAGATACTGAGTTCGGAGTCTTTTCGCAATTATCTAATAATATTAATAAAAATTTCACATTTTTATGGTATATGGTGAGTGTGTATAGCTCACTAAGCCTCTTAATGAGCCAAAAAAACGTATGATAAGATAATCAGTAAAGCTGAATAGTTTATTAATGATACAAAATACTCTTTTTAAAATTATAGTTAGTTTTTTTTAATATTTGCATAATCAATATAAAATTATACTAAATACAAATACAAATAAGGTTATTAGTTATTACTTACATGATGATCCTTTGTCCACGATCTCAGCAATTTGTCCAAAAGTGACACACGGACACCAGCATGTAATACAGCCTGTCAACCCACGAATAAAAAACATTAAATAAATGCATGAAACCATAAGGACATTCAAATAACCCATTCTCAAAAGAAGCGCGTGCAGAAAAAACGCCACCTGAAAACAGGCAACATGTTCACTACAGTGTTGTTAAGTCTTTCAAGATTTGGAATTGAACTTACAGTTTCGACAATCGGAGAAGCAGTCGCAGAGTCCAGTGGACCAGGGGTCCTTATTCTTGGATTCAAGATGAGAAGAAGATGCAGAATTCTGAGAACTGTAAAATTGGGAGGTTGAGCTCACCGGAATCCCAGTTGTGGTTGAATTCGGAGTAAAAATAGGCGATGTTGGAGCTCCGCCGGTGAATTTCTCATAAGAATTTGGAGCTGCAGAGTACATGATTGGGCTGATAAAAAACCAAAATTATATGAGAGAGTAAGAAGAAATTAGGGAAGAAACAAGAAAGTGAAGAATTTATGAATGGAGAAATAGCAATAAAAGGGTCAGTGGGACTTTACTAGTCAATCCGGCCTTGCTTGCTTACCTCATGGTTGCCACGAAACTTCCTTGAAGTAATCTAGTCAAAAAGTCAAGTTAACCTTTTTGTCTAATAAATAAATGATTCATTGATAAACATCAAATTATTAAGAAATTTTATTTTTATAAAAAATGATTGGTTAGCATCTCAATCTTTTTTTTAAAAACAAAATACACATCAATATTTTCTCTCATTTAATATCTTTTAAAGATTTTAAAATGATTTTTTTAATTTTTAACTTATTTAATTCAATGAAGACATAGTAGAAAAATAATAGAATAATGATGTAAATAAATGACTTATATATTTTAATATATTTTTTAAATATTCTTTCTAATTAATATAAATATATATATATATTAGAAAAATATAATAAAAAATTATATTTTTATTTATATTAATCAATTTTTTTAACTATGTAAAATAATAATTGGGAGCATTGTTATATTTATATATATATATATATATATATATATATATATATATATATATATATATATATATATATATATATGATTTCGACTCAAAATAATCTATAATTATATAATTTTTTTTTATAGTTTCAATATTTCCGAATATTGATTTTATCATTATATCTTTATTAACTATTATTAGAGTAATCATGCAGACTATCACTTTAAAATCTAATACTCATAATCTTATTGATGGATGAAAAGAGATAGAATTTAAATTTTAAAAATATATTTATAAATTTGTCTCTCTTATCGTCAACTAATGAATGCTTTTGACATTCATCTTACCTCGACTTATTTTCGTACCACTTCAGTTAAAAAAAAAATTAATAAAGTTACATCTTAAGACTTAGGTTCTAAACTTTTTCTCCTTTTTTTTTTTGGGGTTTATTACTATTATTTTGACTATTTGTAAAATAGTATTATCACTTGTTTATGCATGATTCTGAAAGTTTCAATTATTTTAAATTTTTCCAAAAATAGTTGAATATTGTAAATTTTTTTTATATATAATTTTTATGGTATCAAGATATTCTTTAGTAATCAATTTCTTTGATATATTTTTAATAATCAATTTTATCTTTTTATACTTTAAACTATATATTAAAATAAAGAAATTGTTAAGAATTAAAATTTTAAACTCTTACACTAGGTGATATGGTTTTGATCACTATGCTAGTGATAATAATCTATCTATACAGGGTTGGAATTCATGACTTCTGCTGTGGTTTGAAATGATAGGATTTTGTATTTTGATTACATGAAAATGATAGAAATTACACATCAACTAAAACTGTCCTTATGATATACGATATATATAACTCACACAATTAATAAATAAATTAAATATAGATTGAATCTTTTGATAGGAAGTGGTATAATTACAATCATCTTAATATATATTTATGATTCTTTAACAATTAGATATAAAATTTTGTAATAATTAAATAATATATGCTCTAATTTAAGAGTATAAAAATAATAAATAATTTAAAATAATATTATTTTATATAATTTAATATATAATATAGCAAAAAAATATTATATAGTAAATCCATTTAAATAAATAGATTAAATATGAATTAAAAAATTAATATAAATATTAATTGGATTCACAGCTATAACATTAACTAAGAAAATTATACAAAACTCCAATATATTGACTGAACTGCTCATGGATGGACCCTATTTGGTTCACTAATTGCAAATTGTTTCTCAATCTTTCCCAAGTGGAATGATATAAGGACCCACATATGGCTTTCTAATTACATAATTCTCAATCTTTCACCTACAAGTGAGATGATATTTTACTTATGACTGAGAGAGACATTTAATAATTAAAATCACTTCAAAAAAGAAAAAAAAACAAAAGAGGATTTTTTTTAATTTATTTCATTTTTTATATAAAAATTATAAACTATTTATGACCTTTTGTTTATTAACACACAAGTTTATCAGTGTGTGTGATTATTCATTATTTAAGTTTTTATACTAATGAATTTATTTTTTTACATATAAAAATGATTATTGATAAATTTATATTATTACCTAAAAATATAATTTATTGATTATTGGAGCTTGTGTTTATATTATTATAACTTGCAAGGTCCATAAGGCATTATTTGTTAAAGAAACAATATATTCCCAAATTTTCATGTACTTAAAAGAGAATTTCTTTATACAATTTTATAACAAATTAATAAGTTGTTGCCTAGCTAGAAAAATTAGAAGAATTTTCCTCATCTTTATGTTAACTTTTAATAGAATATGATTTTTTTAATATGTTCATTATGACTGTTACAAAATCTTGTTGCATCCATTAAAACTTAATTTTTCATTAAGGATAAAATATAACAGGAGTATAAATATATATAACATGAGTATATTAATTTATATAAACCCTTGCATATTAGGAAAAAAAAATGAATATTGGGTTCCATGCACAACCGCTCTTCATATAACAATAGCCTCACCTAATTTTATGACACTTTTAGCCTTTAATTAGGACATATTTACAAGGCATAATGCATAGGAAGTTTCTGGCTAATTTTGGTTTGGTACAAATTACTCCTTGAATATACATTTTTGTTACAATTTACCCCTCAATTCTCAATTTAAGTGTGCATGTGGCTACAATAATCTGAAGTGGTAGGAATGTTAACTCTAACCTAATTTGAGTGCGTGACACCTATGAAATAGATAATAAATTAATTAAAAATTTTATAAAAAATCAAATGCCTTATTTATTCTTTTTCCTTCCTCATTTATATGGACTTTCCTTCTTCTTCTTTACATGATCTTGCTGGGATAACTCATGTTCGGTAATTTTATTATTTTCTTATGAATTCTGCTCACCTCTTTATATATATATATATATATATATATATATATATATATATATATATATATATATATATATATATATATATATATATATATAAAGACTTGGACCATGCCTAGAAATATCCTCTAAAATCATAACTTTTTCGCCCAAACATGAAGTATATTACTCATTTCACAACAATTAGTTCAATTAAATAGAAAATTTGAGATGTGGTAGTATGTTTTTTCTATTACAATGATAATACGAAAATATGTTGTGATTTGCGAGGATGACATTTTGGGAAGAGAAAGATTAGGGAGCGAAGCTATGTAATTGAGAAGCCAGTGGCGGATCTCAAGAGGGCATCTACGGGCCCAAGCCCCCAATTAACAATAATAATAATAATAATAAAATAGATTTAGATTTTTTTTATTTCCTTATTTTGTTTTGGATACATCTTTCTTCAAGCCCCCAATTAGGCTACATCTTTCTTCAAAATTTATTATTTTGTTTTGGATAGTTCATTTAACTTTTAGCTTCTTTAGACTTATATTTTTTTTATACATTAATTTTTTTAACTTATTTAGAAAGTATTGTTTCTTAAAAGCAACAAAAAATGGTCTCTCAGTCATCTCCAATTTAAAACATTATTTTGGTGTAATTTTTATATCAAAATAGTGTAACTACAGTTAATTTATCTTAAACTCATAACATCATTTTTTACACCAAAAAATTCTATATATATTCTTATTTATACTTCATTTTATATTTTTTTATTACTTTCATACTATTTAATTATTTTATAAAATAAACCTTTTTTTTACATATTCATCCAATTCAATAAATTTTAATAATACTACAGAAATTAAAATTAATTTTAATATCACATGTCATAAAAAGAGATTGAAATTCTGCATATGATAAATTTTTAGTTTTTTTTTGAAAAAATGAGAAGGTTATACAAAATAAATTACATATAACTGTCAACAATTATATAAAAAATAAGACAAAAGTTTTACATATAACTGTTAGCAATTATATGATAATATCTAGAAAATAACATATAATTGTCAACAATTATATAAAAAAACATTGCAAAAATCATGTAATTGCTTGCAATTATATGTTAATACATTAAAAATGACATATAACTATAAGGAGTTATATGAAAGAGCAATGCAAATGTTATATAATTGTTAGCAATATATAGTTATACATAGAAAATAATATATAACTGTTATTACTTATATAAAAAAATAGTTATAATTATAAAAAACAAAACAAAATGATAAGTCTTTTTTTTAATTGTACAAAACAAAAAAAAAATTAAAAACATAATTATAGTGTTACACCAAATATAGCATGATACAATATCTAACGTTATTTTTGGCACTAAAATAGTGGCTAGTTGGATATCACTAATTTCTACTGATATATTTAAGTTTATCCCCAAATTAAACTTATGATTTTGTCAATGTTGAGAAGGTTACTTGTAAGGCGAAACTTAATTAAGGGAATTGAGAAGAGAAAAAAATGGAGATGGGGACACGAATTGCCTCAATTATTTATCAAGAAATCCTTTAAAAATTTGTGTGGACAGCAATGATAGATGTTTATAAATGCTCCATCGCTAAACCATCAATATAGGGACGGATACTTTTCCGTCGCTAAATACTCCAACGTTAAATCTTCGTCGTTTCCTAGTCAATAATTGTCGCCAATTTTAGCGACATATTATTTTTCATCGCTAAATTTTCATTATTAATCTCTCACAACTCCTTCGCCGTACATAGCTCCAATTTTAAACGTGAAATTTAGCAACCAAATTTAACGATAGAATAATTTTGTCTCTAAATATGTCGCTAATCTATTGCTATTTTTAAAATTTTTGTTTATTTAATTCTCTTGCATTTCTGAAGTTGATCCATCACTAGAATCTATCCCAAAAATTAGCTATTCAACATTCTTCTTGCAGTGTTATGGATTATTGACGGAAAATTGGAGCAGATTCCAATTTAAAGATGTTTTACATTGATAATTACTCTTAAAAACCTTTTCACATATAAAAGACGAAAAGTCTAAAAATTCCTACCATTGAAAAAAATAATAAAAAAAACTCTTATAAATTCATCCATAGAAAGGTAAGTGAGAAGAGGGGGGAGATGAGTAACTTTGTAAATTTATTTATTTATTTTTCATATGTATAAGCCTTGCTGGTGCAAAAAAAATCAAATCAAAGGGCTTATTAAACTACAAAACTAAGAATTTAGGGGTTGCTTACGACAAAAGAAAATCCAGGGATAATTTATACTAAGGATACATTTGGAATTACATTTGAAAAAAACATTTTTAGAGAAAAAAATTTATTTTTAATTTTTTTGAGTTTTGAAAACTGTTTTAAGAGATAAACAAGTAAATAGATTTTTTTTAAAAATAAATTTTAAAAAATAATTTATAAAAATTAAAAAAATAGTTAATTAAATAAAAAAATAAAATTTATTTTTTTAACATCAGCAATCTCACCTAAAAATGAGTGTAAAAGTCAAAGTGACTTGTATAGGGACTTCCTATGTATTAGGCCTATTCACAAACATTAATATTCTGCAATAAAATTGAGCCACATCAAAGACAATAAAAAGAAAACAAGGAATAATTCATGTGTAAATAAAATTTCCTGTTTGATATTTTATAACTCATTCATATGTATTTAAATTGAATTTCATATAATTTTATTAGGATTAGATGTAAAGTTGAAATTTGAACTTTTTTATATCCTATTACCTTTGACATAATAATTTTATAAAAACAAATAAAAAATAACTTTCACATTTTTTTTTATTTTAAAGTGCTAATGGAGATGCACACCCTAAAAGAAAAACCCTAAGCAATTCAATGTTGATCATTATAGCGACGAGTTAGATTAAGGTAATAATTACCTTGAGAATAAAAAATTTATAAAACAACAAAAAAATGATCAGAGAATTCTAGCTTGAATTTAAGTTTTGAATAAGAAGGGAAAATTCAACAAGAAAATAGGATCTGAAAATAGGAGTATAGGTTTCGGGTTGAGTGTTATTGCAAAAAAAAATAGATGAAAAATTAATAGACCTATACAGTTTTATCAGTTGCTATTGAAGAAGTAAAAAGGAAATGAAGTTCGAGAGCCAGAAGGTAATTTTGTATTACATTTCTGTTGTTTAAGTTCAGAGAAATTTATTAGAAATTCCACTTATTTTGGTGCAAATTGTAGTAATTATATTGAATTCACGTACTTAAATCGAGATTTTTTATTTTTATTTTTATTTTTTCATTTAAAGTATAAGAAATTAGAATTGTAATTGAATTTCTCTAAGCTTTTGTGAATTTATTGGTTGCAAACACTATATATATGTCAAGCTTCTTTCTTTATTATCAATAAACATGTCACATGGCATTTGATAGAAGAAGAAGTCCAAACCTGCTAAAATACAAATTGGCTCCACATGATAATAAGATAAGTAATTAAAAATAGAAAACACAGAAAATTCAAACCACACCCGAATGGTACCAACATGGTCTTCATAACTTAAACATCTTCTAACAACACTAATTAAGCAGAGACAATCCATGTAATTATGTGTATTCAATCTATCGAGTCATAACTTCTTGAACCACCAGTGCCGTAGGGGCTGCCATTGCCACTCCACCATTCCGCTTCTGCATATTCCCATGCCATCCTGCACATTTTCATAAGCTCGATTTAGATAAAATATCGTTCGGATATTGATTTAGACAAATTAACCGAGGAATTAAGGATTAGAAAAGGAGATGAGTGAAGTAATTAATTAGTGGTTACATACCAAGAGACATATCAAAGCCACGTTGTTTAAGCTCATTATATTCTTGACAAAGGGCGCAATATTCACAACAGCAGTGGACCAGACAGTCATTACAGGGGCTCTCCCTTAGCATGAACTGATGCCTCAGTTTAGACCTATACAAGCACGAATACAAGCACCCACACCCTGTAAAATATGCTAGTAGGCAATAAATTGCACCTGTTGCTGCACAAGCTGAACCCACCAAAAAAAAAGTAAAGTAATTAGCTATAATTAATCACTTCGCACAAGAAAATAAATCCTTGGTCAAATGAAAAAACTAGAGTTCGAAATTTAAGAAAAATAAAATAAATTTTCAAATGAAAAAAAAATGTTGAGATTCTTTTATACAATTATTCCAGTTAATTAATTAATATCATCTCATTGCCTACAGGTTGTTCCTTGGTCTCCTATTTCAGCAATCCGTCCGAAAGTGATACATGGGCACCACCATGTCAAGCAACCTGCAAACTCACAGCCATTCTTGTAAGAATTCAAGGGAGCGTGATCGCGCGCTGCGATGAAAAGAGAATTTTGGAGGCGCTACTTACAAGTTTTGCAGTTGGAGCAGAAGCCACAGAGGCCTATGGACCACTCTTCTTCTTGCTGTTGGTGGTGATGGAGGGGATGGTGGCTTATAGGAACTCTGGTGGTTGGTGCGGCGGATGAGTTTGAGTTGTTTTTGCCATCAGATAAGCCTTGGTTTGATGGGTACATAATTGATCAATCGGAATTTAGCCAACAAAGAAAAATCAATGCAGCCAAGTTTTGCGAATTTCTTTTGCCTTATGGTTTATGTATTTATATTTGATTTCAAGGGATTTATTATTATTATTATTATTATTATTATTATTATTATTATTATTATTATTATTATTATTGTGGTTTATATTTGATTTCAAGGTCATAGATATTTTACCCAATCTTACATATTTAAGAGTTTTTTCTTTCTTTTTTTTTTTTCTTTTGAAAAAGACAAGAATTATGAACAAGATTAGCAAACAATCTGGAAGCTCTAGCTAATGAATGAGCCACGGAATTTGTCTGCCTCCTCACTCTTCTGACAACTGTATTTTCATATTGTCGAATTAACTGCTTCCGAGTATTAATAATAATTCCAAGAATCGATAAATCCTTCGACACAAAATGGATCATTTGAACTTTACATAACCAGACATCACAAGAATTTAGCAAAGTAGTGACACCAAAATAGCGTCGCTAAATACAAATAGCGACGCTGAGACTGTCTCTAAAAATTGTGTTGCAAACCGATATAGTGAGTCCATTGAAATAGGCATCACTATTCTGCGATGCTATAATTAGTGGTATACACGGTACGATCCAATTTGGAAATTGAAAAATCTCCAATATTGTTTTGAAAATTTAAAATCTATAAATCTAAGTCTTGTATTGTATTGAAAAAAAATATCAGTATTGTATCGTCTTAAACTTCAGAATAATTCAGTATAATTTTTCGGTTCTTTTAGTACTAAATAATATAATACAAAATAATTAAATACTCGAATATTTTAAACTAAATAAAAAATTATGAGAGTATTTTCTTTAAAGCATTAAATTAAAATTAAAAAATGCAATATTTTCTTATATAGAAAATTTATAGATTAAAACGTTTAATTATAAAGTATAAGTATGTAAGTTTGTGATTATTTAAATTATATATATGACTATAGTACCTATATTAATTATAAAGTATATAATTATATAAGTTTATTAAATATATCAATTTTATATATTATTTATCAATATAATTTAGATTACAATATAAGTTTAATATAATATAATTGTTTGATTAAAAAATTAAGATAATATATATAGTAAGCTATGCAAATAGTAATATTTAAAATTTAAATTATTAGGTATATAAACTCAAAAGTATAAATATATAATTATAAAGTATAAGTATGTATGTTTGTGATTATTTAATTTTAATATAAATATATTATTGTGTGCAAATTAATTATAAAATATATTTATATATATGATTAATTATATATATTATTTATTTATTAATATAATTTAGATTAGTACAAAAATTGATATAATATAATTATTTTGATAAAAAAAATCATATAATTGGTAGCTCACTTTTTCTAAATAATGGAGAAAATAACAAGTTAAAAATGTAAAAGATATAAAATTGATAATTGGTCAGATTTAGCATTGACAATTGGTCAGATTTAGCATTGACAATTGTACATGAAATATGGTTGAAATCAGCGACTTTTCTAAAATTCTTAAAAGAAGTAAGATTGACAATTTGTCAGATTTAGCATGGATTATACATAAACGATAATTGAAATTAGTGGCTCTTCTAGAATTCTCTCTTCTGGGTCCTTAAAAAAGAGAATTAATTGGCATTTGCGAACAACTTGGTATATATATAATATTATTTAAAAAATTTAAATTATTAGATATATAAACTCATAAGTCTAAGTATAAATATATAATTATAAGTTTATAATTATAAAATATGTAACTTTATGAGTATTTATTTTTAAAATATATAATTATAATGTTTTCACTAATTATAAAGTATATAAACAAATAAATATATAACTATAAGTATATAATTATAAAGTATGTAAATTTATAATTATTTAATTTTAAAAAATATATATAATTATAATATTTTCACTAATTATAAAGTATATAAATATGTAAGTTTATTAAATATATCAATTATATATTTTTTATTTAATAATATAATATAGATTAGTATTTAAAATTAAAATAATACAATTATTTTGACAAAAAATTATATAATATAATTAGAATAAATCATAATTTATATTAATTTATCATATAATTATAGTACATTTATTATAAATTAGGTTACTTTATAATTGATTCACTTAAGTTAATTTATCAAATAATTAATATAAGTTAGATTTATTATATAATACAATTAAAATAAATTATAAATGCTAAAAAATATAATTAGTGATAAAAAATTTATAGTAAAAAAATGAAACTCACAATATATTATAAATAATTTTTATTTACATATTAATAACAAAGATAGTTGATTAACTTGATGAACTTATCTTAGATTTATATGGAGATTATAAATTCAATTTTCTACACCACCATTATAAAAAATTTAGTATATAAAATTATTTTTAGCATTTAAAATTTTTAATTATTTGAATTCCTTACTATTATAAATGTCATATAAATTTTATTATAATTTAATTTTATAGATTAAGGTATATTTAATAATAAGTTTAAGTTATATTATATTTGTATAATAAAAATATAAAAAGTTATAAATATTGTTATATATAAATTATTTCATTCTTATAAGTTATTATATATAGTAAAATTATAAATATTTAAATATCAATTTTTTTAATACAATTCAGTTATAAAATAATTCAGTACAATCAGTATAGTTTTCGGTTCAGATATCACTAAAAAATATAGATATATCAAAATTAAAGTCAATAATACAATACAGTTCTAGTCAATAATACAGTTTAGTTATGAATATTTTTTTTGGTTATTCGGTTCAGTTCGAAAAGATCTAGGATCCGTGTAAAGATTTAGCTAGAACAATATAGAAATATAGCGACACCACCACATCGTCGCTATATAAAATTTGCGTCGCTAAAAGTTGATGACAGGAATTAACAAATGACACCAGTAGAGACACATTAGCGACGAAACTGAGTGTTGCTATATCAGCGACGCAGATTATCGTCGCTAAATTGTGGTTATTAATGAAATTAATTATTTTTTATATTTATTTTTCAATTGAAAAATTAAATTGATTATTTTAGCAACACTCAAGGGCGTCGCTAAAGGCAACACAAAATTGTGATATTTATTTTTTTTTTCAATTACAAATTTGAGCTACTCAATTCCTCTCTCTTAATAAATTTTGTCATAAACTCTACCTTGAATATATTGGAAGTTTTATTACAACCAAAACCAATGTGACAAACCAAATAAAGTATAAATTACCAATAGGTATATATATATATATATATCCACACGTGCTAATATTTGCATTAAAGTTACAAAAACATGAAATTAATTACCATGAAACCTCATATATAAAAACACACTGAAGAAGATAGTAAAAGGAATGATTATTCTTTTTTTTTATTATTATTATTATTCAGAATGAAATCGGAACAAATTCTCTTTAAAACTCTTTGAACTCATAAGAATCTAAGTAATAATAGATATAACTTATTATTTATGATCTTATAAATTTTAATATAACTTATTATTTTAAACTCATTTTAATTGATGAGTAATATTATATTCTTTGAAGAAATAAAAAATATGATTAATAACAAAAAATATATTTTTAATTTTTCTTTTGTAAAAAAAAATTAATTGTGAAAAATTAATTCAAATATTTTTAAAAGAAAATTATAAAAAAATTTCTTTATATAATAGACTACAAAATAGAATAAATAAATAATTTTGTCAAATAAAGAGACAGTTATGTGTTTTATTTTGGTTTCGCTCATGAACTAAATCTGATTGACTAAGGGAGAGGTGGGAACGACTGATTCCCATTATTAGGGTAAAATATGGTTCATATTTTATATTGTTTTTTTACCAACTAAACTCTAGAAATAAGAATTATCCATTTTCATTTCATTTTTTGGATTTTTTTAACCTAACCAAACGCCTCATAAATATAATAGTAATATGAGCGTTTACATTCCTATATTATCCAAATAAGATCTCTTCATATTTACCCGAATATGATATTTGATGTTAGTTTATTTACAGTAATTTATTATTAAATGAATAATTAAAACTAAATCTCATTATATAATTTTTTTCTTAAAAAATTATTAAATTTATCTTAATAATATTCATAAATGATAGAAAATTTATAATTAGTCTAATATTAAAATTATTTTCAGTGAACATGAGAAGATTCTAATTCTATATATATATTTCTTACCTAAATCAAGAGAGTAATTGAAATTTAAGTACAAATAACAAAAAAAAATTAAATATTGAAACTCCAATTGAATACAATATTATGAAATTACAAGTTTGATTGCCACACAAAATGTTTTGATGAAAAAAAAATAGAGCTTGATGTTATCACAATAAGACACAGTCAAATAAAAATTTAACACAATTTATTTATACTTTGAGTCAAACTTGTAGAAACTTTATTGCAAAACAAATCAACGAACATAGATTCTGCTCTATCTTTGCATTCCACCTTGCATCACAGGAGGCATTGCCACATGCCTATTTTGCTTCTCCATGTTTTCTTTCCATCCTACAATCATCAAATATTCCGAAAACTATAAAACCCATGAATAAATTCAGTTTAATTTGTTGGATATATATATAAATGCATAATTTAACAGAAAAAAAAATTAAAAGATCAAATTTACCTAAATTCATATCGAATCCTTGGTTCTGTAGCTCACGATATTCTTGACTTAAGGCACATGGCTCGCAACAACAATGAATCCAGCAATCTTCACAAGTGCTCCCCTTCAAATTATATTCCTTCCTTATTTTGGAACGATATGCATTCGAATATAAGCATGGCCCTATCAAGCATGCCAGCACTGTATACATCGCTCCACTTGCAACACTAGCTGTAAATTGTAAAATCGCAAAGGAAATTACTTATTTAAATCCGGCCCATAATTTTTTTTTTGGAACCCAATTAGTGATAGAAATCCACGTATATATAAATTAGTAGCCGTCAAATCCCCTATTCATTAATAATTATGTGGTATATCCGGATAAATCGTGGCCCGATCATCAATTCTGTTCGATATTCAAGATCTATAGTCTGAGAAGAACAGTTACAGGTTTGTCCTTTGTCCACAATATCAGCTATTTTGCTAAAAATGACGCATGGACACCAACATGCCATGCAACCTGTAGTAAAATAACATACCAAATCAATCAAATAAGAGAAACTGAGGAAATTAAATGGAGCAAGATCGAATATAGGTTCATTCTACTTACAAGTTCCCATATCCGAGAAGCAGTCATATAGTCCGGTGGACCAAGCGACCTCAGTTTTAGGGTTATGTGATGAGGACGGCATAGTCATGGAAGTAATTCAATGAAGGAGATTTAATTATCAATAATTAAGTATGTGTGATAATTGATAAGCACCACCTTCATGGAAATCTAAGTAACAAATATCGCTCTTTATAGAAGATGGTTAATGCATATGAGATGAATTGCTTGCTTTCTAAGAAACTCACTCTTTACTATTCAAAAACATTAAGACGCCATTGTTGAGTTTTCTTCTTCTAAGCTTAATTATTGTATAATTTAATTTGATAGTCTCCATTTATAATAATTAAAGGATAATATATAATTGTTTGACTGACCATTTAGCTTTTTTTTTTCCACCTTTTTTCTTCTCATGGAATATATGTTAAAAACAGAGAATTCAATATCTAGAAGAAGATAAGAATAAAGTAAGAAACGTAGTACGGTCAAAATAAAACGCTATCGTTTGAAATGAGATCCGACTGGTTAATTTAATCGACTGTTCTCATTGACATAAAAGAAAATGACTTGCCACGTTCAAGGGAAACCCATCATCTCAATGGCTAAAGCATGTAAGGTCATATTGGCGTGTGACAATGCACATTTTTGCAGACCAAATTCCTCACACTTATCTATTGTTCAATTAATGGCATTGATAGAGAAGCCCAGGGCCAGAGGAATTTTTTTCTTTTTCAAGAAAAATTGAAATAAACTAATAAAGTGAGAAATGCAAAAGCAACTTTCTTTTCTTCATTAGGAACGATTGGAATCTTTGACAATAATAAGTAGGCAAGTACATGCAGTAGGGTGACCATTTTTGCACACCACTAAGGCACTAAATTCATCATTCATCATACACTTGTATATTAGTCGCCGAAATCAAGAGTGGGCTGAAAAGTATGCCAGTAGGCCCACTAAAGGAGCACTGATATAAGTTGTGGGTTCGGACTCTTGAAAATAGGGCCTAGAATCTGGAAAAGCATCTGAGACATTGGGCCCACCAACAACTGCTCCGATTAGCACATTCGGGTTCGGATTTGGACTCAAGAAATATCGAGACCCGGATTTGCACCCTATATGGGTCGGGTGGGCCTGCACTGATGGTAAGGAACTCCCTCTATGGTGTATCCTCTGTGGATACCGTGCCCCGTACCCAACCATGTAGGACATCCTCAGTGGATTATCTCCAAGAATGTAGTCAACCTGCATGTAACCCCACATATATTATTTCTTATCTAAATTTAATTCATGAAAAAATTTAACTACGATTAATCATATTTTGTTATGTATTTGATGAGTTATAATTGACTTGATTCAAGCAATTTTTTTTATTTATTTTAAAGATACCCTTTTTCCTATATCACGTGAAAATTAGATGCCCATTCATAATTATTATTATTAATATAAAGTAGAGTTAATGAGATGTTGATGTGACCCTTTTTATGATGAAAAATGATATTTTTTTATTTTTTATTTTTTTATAAAATTTTGATTTTTTATAATTTTTAGCAATTAAATTAATAGTTGAGTTCTAATAAAAAAAATTATATATTATTATATACATTAATAAGAAGTTTAACAAAAATAAAATTATTAATTTTTATCTTGCAAATATAAAGCTTAAATATTATAATATAAAATTATGAAAAATCAATATATAGAGCCGTGTACATGAAAATTGAAAGTTACATGCATGGTATGGAATAAACATAATCTTACCCAAACATTAGTCACAAAACTTTTTTTTTTTTTAAATCCTTTCGTAGCACCTATATCTCTTTTCTTTCTTCTTTTTTTTTTTAAAAAAAAAAAAGAATAGCAATTCTTTGTTTTAAGAATTTTAGTTTGATCAATATTATTTTTAAACTTTAATATTTAATTTTTTGAAGAAATTACTAATAGGGTTTATATTTATAAAAATAACATTTTTATAAATAATTTAATTTTCTTATCCACGAACCACGAAAACATCACTAGTTATCTTATAAGAGACAAATTTATAGGGGTCAATTATTTTATTTCTGGTGGGATGGATGGTCCCCCTTTATTTAAATGGTAACGTGGACACATTCATTTTTTCAGAAAAAAAAAAAAAAAGCTATTACCTGACGTTTAGCCAATTGCTTGAGGAGGGCCGGGGAGGCTGAGGTCTCTCCACATGGCACAAACTTATTGGCGTGGCTTAGATAATTAGAATAAGCCAGGAGGAGGAAAGAAAGTGTCGTTACATGCTGCATGTTACTCCCCCCAGCCTTGAAGATCAAGCCGCCTTTTCCAACCAAAGACAAAAACAAATTAATTATATTTTATCACTGTAAATATTAGATTGAACAAATAATTTCAACTTTTAATTTATCAAATCTATTAGCCGCATAATTGGGTTTATATATATAATATACAAAAACAAAAGTTCGAAAAAAGAATAAAGCACAGTAATTCTCTGCTGTTACATAGTTGACAAACTTAGCTAGTCCCGTGATCTCTCTAAATAATGATATGCTTTTTCTCTTTGAAAGCTAACGGAACAATAGCCTGTGTGTTGTGATTTAGCTGTCATAAATGATTAGGGAAATTATATTTATTAAATAGTTTGATATAAAATATGTTAGTGGGGATCGAAATACCTGGAGAATATTGAACTTGAGGATGAGAAATTCCAGGCAATAAAGAACAAATGAAGCCATCTGCATTTTGCTTGAAAGACTCAAAATAGTTTGCTTTTCCCATTAGCACCTCCTGCCAACAAGTTAAGAAGATAACATATATATACATAATGCATATTCATACTTCGTCCTATACGTTAGTTTCAATGAACATATAGCTTCTACCTACTTGCAACATGTTACAAGAACCCAAAATTTCGTTCATGTTTTTACATGTTCCATGAATAGAAATTATATTTATTAAACGCGTGTCCAAGGAGAAGATTTTTGAGGGACTTTTTTTTTTCCTTTTTCAAAGTAGAAAAATTTTAAAAAGCATCTTATGAAGAAGAGAGGATCACTTTCAAGAATAGTAAATGTGGAAAGAACACTATGGGAAGAACAGAAGCGCCAGCCTTTAGGTGACACGGGGACCCACTTAGAGTCAGATCTAAAATGAAGTATGACTTTGAGGGCTATTAACGTTGCCACCTTTTCTTGGAGCTAATTGGTACTGAATTGAAGGCACAGGACCATTCTCAAATCTCAGACTTGCCCTTACAAAAAAAATCCCCCTATTTAATGGATTTCCTTGACTTTTGGTAACCTCTTTCTAATAAGGAAATTTCCACATTGAATTTAAAGAAAAACTAGCCCTCACAAGATAAAAATAACAAAGAATCAAATTCTAACTTAATCATGTGCAATCATCCAAATTCTAATGCTTTTTATCAAATATCTATAGATTATTTTAATTTCACTTCCCAACTTTTATGTTCCCCATTTTGATTTAAAACAGCAGGGTCCTAACCATTATTACAAGTTACGACCCACAAAAATCATTATTCAAGTTTTCATAACCCTTTTCCCTTTGATCTAGGCTTTATCTAATTCAGTTTTAAAGTGTTTCATTTTATCTAATTAGACGAGTCCAACATTATGTAGACGGTAGACCCACCCAAATTGTCCCCACCTGTCAGTCATGTTATCTACTTATTACTCACCATGTGACGCACATCCATTTTCTACTTTACAAATTTGTAGATGAAAAAAGTTTGCATAGCAAACAGAAGCCGCAAGACAGAAGGAACACTAACGCTAGGACAAAGAAACATATTACTATTATATAATGTAATTAAGATCTATGTAGCAAAATAATATATAAATGTTATATGAGTAATTAAAAGCTTAAACTTGATTAGGGTGTTTGTATTATTTTTTTTTTCATTTCCTTTTACCTTGGAAATAAGGACGTTAATGCCAGCATGCTTGTTATCCCAGCCAAACTCATTGATGGTATCTCCAGCATGCAACACCATCTCGTTTTTCACTATATACTCTCTGTATTGGCGCCTGCGTGAAGCCTTGTGCAACCATGCTGCTCCCCAGAGCAACTCATCCTGTAGTATTATATTGAAAATCTCCAAAATCAGTTATATATTCTTGATTCTTATGCTCATCTAAAGGCTGGGTTTTAGAGGCGTTGTTACCTGGTAACCATTCACATCACAGTAAAAAGGGCACACCGCAGAATGCAGGCTACTGCTGTACGCTCCCCGGTGTCTATCAGCAAACTCGAACACCTACAACAAAACCGTTTCGTACACCAACGGTCAGATTCACGTTGTAAGTAGTCACTCTATTGCTATAATATAATCTATATCAACCCCAATTATTCAAAACAAAACAAGGTGAGATACTCTGCTAAACTTGCTAATTTGATGGAAAATTAATCATGTAAGAGGGAAATCAGCTAATACAATCACGAATTAAATAGCTACCTGGCCATAATATTAAAGATAATACATTCTAATAAATAACTATGATGCTGTTTTAATTCATTAAGCACATAACCATGACCTCCAAATGCATAAAGTTTTGAAATTTTTGTTTATATAGTTGCAAGTTTCAATTTCAGTGAAAAAGCACTTATAAATAATTGAAAAAAAACAAAAGCCATCAAGAAAAGAAAGTTTCCAACATAATATGATATGCCCCACAACGCAATTTAGGACAAATTTGTGTTCACATCAATTCTCTTAAATTCTTAGTAGTCCTACCTCTTAGTTAAATGTTCAAAGATTCCAATAATTGCAATTTCAAGTTTCAAAAGAAACGCATTCCCAAAATAAGAACATTAGAAGACACCCACTAAAATAAAATTCTAAAAAAATAAGACTGGTGGGAATTGGTAAAGCTTTTTAACGTTGCGTTTTTAACCGTGAGCAAATCCGGTAAAAATCTAGTACCTGTAGAATTAGTAGAGGGCGAGTTATCCAACTACAGTCCTATAAAGGGAAACAATTCAGTGACAGTGACGTACCCTAACGGCTCGATTGAGGAGCAATCTGGAGTAGCCGGGGTCACGTGAACGAAACACAATAGAAGCAGCGGCCAATGCAGCGGCAGTTTCGCCAGCCACGTCGGATCCCGGGTGGGAAACATCAATCTTATACACCGTTCGAAGCGTATCCATATCCTCTGGTCTCTCCCAGCAGTTGTGGTCAGAGTAAGCATCACCAACCTGAACATAAATGACGCCGGGGTCTACCGTTACTTTCAACAAGTAATCTGTAGCCCATTTCACTGCTTTAACGGCGTGCTTTAGCTCCGGCCCCATGTTCCTCCCGAAGTCGATAATGGTCCATGACAGCAATGTCGTCGAAAACGCCATCGGAAACCCGAATTTTACGTTGTCTCCCGCGTCATAGTATCCTCCCGTCAAATCCCTCTGCAACAAAATAAAAAAAAAAAAAAGCTAATAGAAAAAGGAAATAATAATCCACAAATTAAACTTGGAATACAATCACAAAAACAGTTGCCCCAAAGAGCAATAATTTAATAATAGGGAACAGCTAGGAGATAAAGTCACAGTTCGACACAGTATTCTAATTTAGTGCAACAATGCGAGTGAGGAGTTTTATGAGGAAGTTACGCCGACGGAGGCTCCGTCGTGCAAGGCTGAATCCCGGCGCCATTTGACTCGTTGATCGGGAGGGAGCTTGCCTGAGCGCTGACCTTCAAAGAAGAGAATGCTCTTGCGGAGAGCGTCGTGGTAGTCATGGCCGCCGCAGGAGACTGGAGGGGAAAAGAGGAGCAACAGAAGAGTGGCAACGCCAAATGCAGTAGAAAACTGGAAGAAAAGGTTGGATTTTGGCGCCATTTTTTTCCCCCGTGTGGTGGCGAGTGGTGCAAGGAAAGAGGCATCTCAGTTGTGGGTTTTATAACAGAAAAAAAGCGCCTTTGGATTCCAGAGAATGGACCAGTTAAAATAAACACGTGGATAAATATTACTGGATGCAATTTGGATTCCAATGCAAAACAAGCTTGACCGGTTTGTTGGGTAAAACAACCCAATAAACTACGATTACCCAAATAAACATATCGGTAAACCAATTTGACATCGCTTTCTAAGAAATCCTTTTTTTTTTTTTTTTCTGAACATTGTAAGACATCCAATTTCCAGCCATGTTTTTAAGATATGAGGGGATATCGAGAGTGATTTCGTATTTTTAAAATTGTTTTTATAAGATATCATTAAATATTATGAAAAATATTCTACTATGCAAAGAATTTTCAATATAGCAACGAATTTATTTATGTTCGTAATTATGAAGAAATTGGGACAAATTATTAAATGAAATAAAATAAGAAAAAAAAAATAAAACCGTATCCGATGTTTTAATTAGGATAAATTAAATATGTATCCTACAATGAAAGTATTGCGACTAGGACATGCATGTGCCGATGAAGTAGTTGCGAGTACATCACTGACGAAATATTTTGTTGTAAATTTAACATGTTTCAACAGCAGGCCTAAAGTTTAATTGGCCGAACAAAGAGGAATGGTTTAGAAATTCCAAATTTACACTTCATATATAGTTTACTAGAATAGTACCATTAAATTAAATTTATTCATTCAGTATTTATTTATTTATTAATAGGGATTTTGATAACTATCATTATTGTCATACCAATTGAATCTTAGTAAATGTTATACATTCTAAATTTCATTCACTTTGCAAAAAATCATTGCTTCTATTTACATTTCAAATGGGTTCAAGACATCTATAGATTTTTTTTTTGTAAAGAAATTATTTAGATACACGTAATTTTTCAAAAAATTATATAAATACTCAATTTTCATGTTTTTATATTTAAAATATTTTTAATTGACATATTTCACCTATTAGAATTTGATGGTTTTATATAGTTAGGCGAGATAATTGTATATTCACTATTATTTTAAAAATATTTAATTTAATAAGAAGTTAGTTGCATCATGATTATAAATTCTTCTTCTATCCCGTAATCTACTAATGTGGAATTCTTCTTAACATTCTCTATCTAGTACAACTAGTTTTTACTTAATTGTCATTTACATTAATCTTATATTTTTATGTGTGTGGACTTTTTCTATCTTTTTGAACCACATATTTATTTATTTTTTGATATAGATATTTTCTATTTTTTGGATCTTAAATTTTCTCACATATTCTACGGTTTTATGACAGTTAATCTTCACATGGATTTGATATTATATTAAAATTTGATGTACTTAGATAGTTGAGTTAGATAATGTAGATTTATCATTGCTTAAAAAGAACTTAAATTAATCTGAAGTTAGTTACATCATAGTTATAAATTCTTTTTTTCTATTTCAATCTTCGGATGTGAAATTTTTCTTAATATTTTCCCTAAAGTGCAAATGGTTTTGGCCTATTTTTTTGATATAAACCTTTCTATTTTTTAGATTTCAGATTTACTCATAGAGTTCACAGTCATACAACAATTAGTCTTCACATAACTCTGATACCATATTAGAATTTTATGAGAGATAATTGAATTTGATAATTGTATATTTACCATTACTTTAAAATGATTTAAATCAATTTAAAATTAGTTACACCTAAATTATAAATTTTTTTATATCTCAATCTCAATGTGAAATTTTCTTTTAACACTACCAATATAATATTTATATAGCGAAAGACAAATGTTATAGCCATATTAGCTTGAACATAAAAGTATTTTAAAAATAGCAAAATATATAAATTTAATTGTATATATAATTTCTTAGAAGATTTCAATTGCTTTTTTTTTTATTAAATACAAACATCTCGATATATATTAATCTTTTCAAATAATTGAACCACTTCCACTACCTATTCCAATCCTTTTTATATATATATATATATATATATAAGAAATTAAGTTTTTTTTTTTCCTTTTCCGAACATAACTCAAGACATTTGAGAGGTCGAACTCAGTCGAACAAGTAGTCATATCAAGAGCATCTTACGAACAGACTAATGATATCAAGAGACTGCAACTTTTATTTTCATGTAACGAATAAATAAACTAATAAAGCTCATAGTTGGGCCAAGCATAGCGAAGTTTAAGGATGGGCGATGGTTATAAACTGGCAGAAAGGCAATCAACACATACTGCGAGACCCCAAATCCGAGAGGCTTACACATAGTTAATTACTATCAAATTAAGCCGCTGGTTGAGCTTGCATACTCTTCATTGTATTTTTCCCTGTTAATAATGACTTTTTTTTTTTTTTGCCAAAGTTGGGGTATGGTTAAGTAATAAAAGACAATATATATATATATATATATATATATATATGAAGTTCATCGAGTTGCTCAATTTGGCCATTTCCATTTCTTTATTAGTTCATTCAGCTTCGACAGCTAGTCGCTCCTATCATTCTTTTAACTTTCATTTATAATGTTATAATGACTGAATATATTTATTTTCTTGAGTTTATTTTTAACATGATATTAGAGTTCAATTTTGAGATATAAAGTCATAAATAAATGTTCAATCCTACAAACTTCACGATATAGATTTTTTATAAAAATAAATTTAAAATTACAGTTGTATGTTGTTTATTGAATTAAAATATTTTCAATACTAAATATTTCGGGAACCTTTTTTGTATGATAAAAATTGGATCCAAAATACATACATTTACAGACACTTTTATGGTGCTAAATTGCTAATAGATATTATATAAAAAAAATAAAATATTTTACTGAAAAGAATACTAATGCTAAGAGATTTTGTTGGTGAAGTTATTATGCAGCGTTGACGTAGAGGATGAGGTCGTACGGAATTTTTTTTAAAAAAAAAATTGGGAATGTAAAAATTTGTTGGGGCTTGCGGTGCTGGAATCAAGCTCAGTTCAAATTAGGATTTAATTACTAATATGCTGATAATTGGCCTGAACATATATTTTCTGCTTTTCCTAACTTATTAGGGTCCACATTACTAGGTTGGACTAATTGGAAGCCGAAGAGAAAAAGATGATGAAAAAACTTTAATTATAATTTGATAATTTAATTAATTTTTAAAATTTTTACAATAAAGCCAAAGTAAAAAATAAAAATAAAAATATTTTTCACTATAAAATGAAATAATTTGACTGTAACTTAAAAATTAAGTTCTAAAAAGGTGTAAAAGGTTAACTTTGGAATGATTTTTGAGCATCAAAAATCAAAGTATAGTTTAAAATGTACATTGATCTTTTATATGAAAAGAAAAGGAAAAAAGAAAACTAATAAAGTGAGAGAATGAGAAAATGTGAGCCCAAGTTCAAGCAAGGGCTTACAAATCAAGTATAAGTAGGCCAATCCAAGGGCTTTTTTTACAAAGCCATGCATACAAAATCCATCCTGTTTGGAACATATCTTATCTGTTCCCACATTCTTGGCCCCAAATATCATGATTTTGCACGTATTAAATAGAAGTATTTTTTTTTCTTCATGATTTTGCGTGTATTAAATAGAAGTATTTTCTAAAGTATCACAATATTTATTAATATTAAATTTATCATTAACATAATTAAAAAAGATAAATTTAATATTGGATGCAAAAGCTTACTCGAAATTTTATTTGATTTCAAATAAAATATTTGTTGGCCTAGAACAAACATATTATTATATATAATAGTCATTATTTAATTAGCAGTTTATTTCATGAAAATACTTTATAGACCGGGTGAAGATAATAATTTTCAGAATTAAGTAACGAAAGCATATGAAAACATTTGTTTTCCAAGCATCTTGAACATAATTTACCAAGGCATTTACACAGAACATATTATATCCCACTTTACGCATTTTTTTTTAAGTAAAACTGTAGATGGGTATATATGCATGGTATGTGAAGGCTGTCGAAAAATAAGATAATGATAGCCTACAAATATCTATATATTGTCATAAGTAAGTCAAAATCATATATATATATAACAAATCGTGACCTAATTTACAAAACCTTCTCTCACCACTTATGACTTGACAAACAAAATCTAAGGAAAATCGTGATAAATTAATAATGCTTCATGCAATTCACAGTTTGAAGCTTGAAAGACAATAAAAAGATTGAAAAATAAGAGATCAAATCTAAATCTAATAATGCACCCATCTTTATGTGCTTTCTTTCTTTAATGGAATCTTTACATGCTAAGTTAATTATATAAGTTGAACATTTTCCCCTCATTCGATCGCCTACCTTCTCTCCCATGGGGCCAATTTTGCTTCCATAAATGTCTCATCCATTGACATCCCTTTTCTTTTTCTTCCCTTTCTCTCTTTTTTGGCTAATACGAACATAGATTCTCTTTATTCTTTGAATGCTTTTTATCTAATTATTTTAAATTTTATTTAAATTTTGTTACATGTGTGTATATATATATATATATATATATATATATATATGATTTACCGTTAAAATCTGTAGATTGAGAATTCTGGCTGATAATGTTGAGGATGAGGTTATTTATTTATTTATTTTTGAAGAAATTAGATTAATTTTCTTTTACGATGAGTTAATAAAAAAAAATTTATAAATAAATCAAATCACAATTAAATTATTTATACAAAGTATTTATTATTATTTTTAGACATGATCGATTGAATTGATTGATCATATTGTTTCAATTACAGCGGTATAGGATAAAAAATTGTACAAGGATTAATAAATGATCATGATTTTATTAATTAAGGATTATTATATTCCCTAATTCCCTCCATGTATACCCGTTGGAGACTTGGAGTCAATTACGGCAATGAGGCCGTGAATCTGCTTTTACATTTTATTTTTTGCTGAAATGATTTGCCCCATTTAATTGGTTCACATTATCTGTTGCCTTGAAGTAATACAAACTCAAAGATGACTGCAAATTTCTCACCAGTGATTTCTACGACTTCTTTCAAAAGTCAAAAGACCCATCTGTATTTTGCTATTTTACTGTTTCATGAACTTTCAAACTTCACTTTATTCTGATTTCTTTATATCATGCATAATCTATCTGCTTTTTCAGTTTATTTTTATTTTATTTTTCAATATGGCTCTCTTTCCTTCATGCAGTGCACAAGTCAGTCACCAGTTAGGGTAATTCTCCTTATACGTAGGCTCTCTCCTTCAACCTTGGAAGATTTTAATTTAAAATTGATGCATTTGACTGTACGATCTTTTGGACTAAAATCGTATTTGTACTTAATTATTGATATTGATATTTTATGTATTTCTTTTACATGAAGCGCAGCTCTTAATTAATAGATCTTCATTTTAAATGCATATTTATGTAAATGGAGATTATGGAAATCTCAAATTTAATGTTGAGATATGTCTTGCAGATCGTAGAGATTCCATGTATGGATTTTGAAATTAAATGCATATATCATAGCCCACAGCTCATATGTTCAATTCTTAGAGGGTGTGTTTTTTTTTTCAGAAATTTAGAATAACTTATAATTTTTTATTTCAAGCAATAGCTATCCAAATAGATGAAACCTATTTGATAATGTTTATCATGAATTAGCTGTTGATAATAGTTTTTACTGTTTTAATTAACTGCTAATTTCATGAATTATCATTTTTACTCATAAGTGTACAAGACGCTAATTTGATTATATTAATATTATATTTTAAAAATTTATTAATTATAAAAATTGAGTCTAAATTAATTTTTATATAAATAATTTTTTTATAATTAAAAAACTAATAGATTCAATAAAAAAATTAATAAATAATAATTATATTAAACTAACTACATAATGTTTAATTTCATATAAAAAAAATATTTTTTAAAAAATAGTAATATTTTTTTAAAATATTAAAATATTAATTAATTCTTATATATATTTTGTATACATATTAAAAATAAGATATAACATATATGGTTATATATTTAAAAATAAATTATACCTTAATGATCACCATATGTACAAATATAAAATATTAGCAAGTTTTTGTCACCTATGAACAATCAGTCTATCACATTTTTTCTAACCGCGGAATAAATAGGCCTTTAACGTGATACTAAGGTCATGAAAGCATAGGTTTGAAGTTGGAAAATAATAACTCTTTGCATACAAACCCTCCTGTAGAACTACCTTCTGTACTTGCTGCTCATGTTGGTTATTAGTAATGATTCTAATGAATTGAAGTTGGAAAATAATAACTCTTTTTTTCTTTTTCCAATTTGATCAACGCATGCATTATGTACATAATTCAAAAAAGTTCTGGAAGTTTCCTATTTGCATCACATCCTTCCAAAAGTTAATAACATCAAGTCTTAACTCTGGAAAAAGCATATCCATTTCCACAGTGCTGAGAACTTCAAGAACTGAATTAAAACGCATTCAAAAACAGAAAATGAGCAAGAAAAAATCCATAGAAGAGGAGAAATTAAAAAGACAAATAAAATGGTGAAGGGGACCCATTTTTATGGTAAAAAGCAAAACAAAAAGGAGCACGCTTCACATCAGTAGTGGAGAAAATGGCCAAAGTGAGAAAGCTTCTAACTTCCTAACCACCCAAACAAAGAGTCCCTCTGCCCTCATTGATGCCATATGCTTTCTTAAAGTAGGAGATATCCTCATTGATGTCGTATGCTTTCTTCAAGTAGGAGATATATATATATATATATATATTATGCTATTTAACTCTTTCCCTTTTAAAATACATGAAAATAAATCACTCTATAATTCTTGTTTATGATTTTTGAAGTCATCTTTGTACGCCCTTTAAGAATCTAGAGAGGATAAATTTTGATTATTGCAACTTTTTTTTTCATTTATTATTACAATAATAAGATTATTACATTCGATTATGTATTGTATTATTTAATTTATTTTCGTTTGACCATTTGATTTTTTTGTAAATAAAAAATTAATATTGTATAAAGAATTGCATACATACAATACTATTATTGTTTGACGAACTAGGAATGTATTATGAATTTGATATTCTTGTTTGAGATAAGATCCATGAGTAAATGTTGGAGAACAAAATAGGACTGATTTCAATGCATTAGTATAATTAACTTGTCGTAAAAAAAAATTAAATTATCTAGCTAGATGCTCTATGAGATTTTCCATTAAATTAGTGGATAAATTTATTTATAAATCTAATTTAGGTAATTATTATTTCCAATGCCATTAGCATATACCATAAAATAAAGCAAACATTCTAAAGGGGCATCATAATAAACCACAAAAAAAAAAAATCCATATTTACTTCATACTCTAAAATAAGTTAACATAATATCCCTTTATTGGTAAATATCATTCTTATTTAGGCATTTTATATCTATTTAACTATTACATCACTATAATAAGAATATAATCTCTAATTTATTTTTCCACAAAAAAAAAATCTAAATAAAAATATAAGTTCTTAACTTTTTACATGACAATGGTGTTTTTTCATGAAGATATTTATTTTAGCATAAAATAATTTTATTTTTATATTTTTTATATTGCATGTGAAGGAGATGATGCATGATATTTAATTAAGTGATTCAAATTAAGCACGTCCGTGGTACTATCCACATTCAAAATTGGCATCCTTTAATAAAGCCAACCCTATAATTATTTCTTTAAAGGATACAACAGCCAACTCTGACAAAAAAAGGAAATTAATTAAGAAAAAGAGGGAATTGTTCAATGCTTGATGGAAATTGAAAAGAAATTCAAATTATTGATGCTAATTGTCTTATTGTGGTAGCCAAAAGAATATTAGATTGGAATGGACCATCCTTACTCTTTATGTCGAAGTACAATCCGCTCACTTTGTTTTTATTTTTTATTTTTTATTGTGATTGGATATTTTACCCGACCCACTATACATGTATATTCATTCTTTTATTTACACATGCCTTTCTATATAAATATTCGTTAACACATATTTTAAGCCCGTAAAAAATATAAAACTAATAATTAATCTTTAAATTATTAAATTAATAACTCAATGGTGGAGTATTCTCATGGTGTTCCCCATATCACAAAATAAAACAAAAAATTTTGATTATTGTATACTGACTGTGGTTGAATGTTGAGTGGCAATTGTGTAATTAAAAGAAATTGCGATAACCAAAGTATGATTGGTTTGGAGTGATTTACACATTTTTCTTTTAAATAAGGAATCGAGTTCGACTCTTATATATAGATAAAACATACATGAAAAGAGTTTTATCTCGTAATAAACCAACAGTTAATTCGAACCCAATTAGTCAATATTTATAAGTTTATGGAGACCAGTTGAGAATGCAAAAAAAAAACATCATAAGTATACGAGTAATTTCATTGCTAAAAAAATTGAGCATATTTAATCATATAAATACACATGCTATATTAGAGACGATAGAATTTGTCACAGTATAAACAAATACAATTTATTAAAGTGACATGAATAATAAATGGATTGGATTGAGTACGTGATATGATTATATTTCATTTAATATCTAAAATAATATTTTTATTAATTTTAAATAATTATTTTAATATAGAATATAAATTATATATATTTTTATAATTATTTAATAATTAAATATATATATTTTTTAATAATTAAATAATATATATTCTGATTTAAAAGTATAAAAATAATAAATAATTTAAAATAATATTATTTTATATAATTTAATATATAATATAAAATGAATTAATTTATTTATAACACAATAATAAATGGTGAAAGAAAATCTATGAATGTATAGAAAAAATGACACGGGGTTCTTTTAGTTTTCTTTTGAGAGATTTTGAGTTCGAAATTACTTTAAAAATTATGAAAAAAATACCGTTAAAATCTTATCGGCACAATCGGGATTAGTATTATGATTGAATGAGTTGTGGTCTAACAAAAAAAAAAAACGGCACACTAATACCCAGCTCTATATGAGGCACCACATCAATCCCAAAGACAGAAGCCACCCTCAATAGGAACAGAGAAGTAAGAAAATGAAAATACTAACGCAAGGGCGTCCCCTCCTCTCCCTCCTCTTCACAATCTTACTTTTCCATCTCCAGCTAAACTCCGCCACCGCTTCTCCGGAGCCTAGTTCCGAAGCCAACAGCACAGATTACATTCGTACAAGCTGCGGAGCAACATTGTATCCTCAAGTATGCTACACTTCCCTCTCCCGCCACGCGAGGGCCGTACAGCAAAACCCGGCGAGGCTGGCTCGCGTGGCAATCGGCCTCAGCCTTTCCAAAGCTCAGCACATGGCGGCCTACGTTTCCACCCTCTCCCGTCAAGCCGACTACGGCTCCGACCCTCGCGCTGCTTCTGCTCTACATGATTGCTTCTCCAACTTCGGAGACGCCGTAGACCAAATCCGCGGCTCACTGAAGCAGATGCGGCAGCTCGGAGCGGCAGGGTCGTCGGGGGAGGCATTCCGGTTCCAAATGAGCAACGTGCAGACGTGGATGAGCGCTGCGTTAACCGACGAGGACACGTGTACGGACGGCTTTGATGATGTTCCGGATGGGCCGGTGAAATCGGACGTGTGTGATCGTGCCACGGAGGCGAAGAAGTTTACTAGTAATGCACTGGCTCTGGTTAACAGTTATGCTGCGAAAGGGATGCCTTAAATTTTTAGATTTAGTTTTGATTAGTAGATTAAAAAAAAAATGTGGGAGTGCGATGAATAATATAATATAGTACAAGTAATTGAGGAAGACGTTTTTGGTGTTGAATGAGTTAGTGTTTGCAGTACATGCGCCTTTTCTTTGTATTAGATTTTGAGCTTTTTACTTCTTGTTTGGTGTGGTAGAAATTTTTTTGCTCTTTTTCTTTTCACTTTTTATTGGTTTGAAATAGTAAGGATGTAACCGAGTTTAATGAGTTAGGTAACCTCAGTAGAAATTCAGGCTGGGTAACTTTCACAAAGCTGTTTCACATTTGTGTAAATAAGACAATATCCATTTAATTGGTGCAATTCTTAATATTGATATATATAACTACTAGCCTGAGTTTAAATATTAATGGTTAATTATTGACTAGTGATTATCAAATATTTGGGAGGATTCAAATTATTGAATAAATTGACTTTTGGTTCAGTCTCTGCTTCATAATACTGCTGATAAAAAGAATCTAATTTATGGTAAAATTGTGTGCTAAATATTGCTTCCTTTAGTTGGACCCCTTTATATATATATATATATATATATTGCCTCTTTCATTGCCTTTCTTCGTACAATTTTTTTTTTCAATTGCCAAATCGTCATATAACAGACATCATTTAAGACTGGGTGTTTAAATCAAACCATCGTCGAATTTCCATTCCTTAAAATTTGCGAAAAAAAAAGAATGAGAAACACCAATATTTATTAATTATTTACTATTTTTTTTATAAAAAAATCCTTCATACTACCGTTACAATAATAATAATAACAAACACATGGGTAAATTCATCTGCAAAACAAACAGTCAAAGTGGTCATGGTAGCCGTTGAGAATGTGGTTATGAATTATGGTAGATGGACCCATTAATATAAAAGGAAAATTAGACATGTTTTTTTGTTTAATCCTGGGCATGTCTTATAATTAAATATATGTTTAACCATGTCTGTCACTGTAATTGTTATGAACCAACCCAAGACGTCCAAAAAGCCCCCAAAATTGTGTAGTTAAGATTAGAATGGATTAATTAACTCTTAAGTGATAGGCATATGCATCCACATTTAATTCCATAATGATGTTTCTTCAATTACCTTGATTGTAAATGAAAATTATTAGAACAAGATATAATCAGTGCCTTATATTGGCTTTTTTAGACAAACTTTATGGTCTAATGATAACTAATTTTGACAAATCTAAGTATATAGATCCTAGTGATCATGTGTACATATTCCTACTTTTTGTGAGGGAGACAAATTACTCGAGAGCCCCTTTTCTTCCTTAAATCTTTTTCTATTTCTTGAAAGCGAAGATTAGTATTATATGTCCTAAAAGTTCCAATATATGCATTATAATCAACTAAATAATATCAAAAATTCAAAATACATGTGTACGATAAAATAAACCAACCAACAATAAAACCACATAAGCTCATTCATTTTAGTTTAGCGTTAAACTAAAATCTTCTTGGTTAGCAATATGTCGCTCTAACAATTCATGCAAAAGAGATAAGATAACTGACTTGATAAAATAAGTTCATGATTAAGTCATAGAACTCGCATATAGTAATCCAAATTATCTTCTGTTTACATAAAGAGAATTAGTGTATGCCAAAAAAAAAAATTAATCCTACAATTAGTAGGCGAATAATTGGATTACAAATCTGAGGAGAACAATTGTCTAGGAGCTATGTAGCATGCTTATGTGTAAATGTAACAACTCAAACCTAGCTAACTAATATTCTGCGTTTATCTGGCTAAGTAATTATATGATGACAATGTTTGTTTAGAACGCATTGTTTAATTAGAAAGATGCTCATCTTATGGTTATGAGGAAGTGAAACCTAAGCATGTCATCAGGAATATTTTACTTGCAAAAATAAGCTTTGGATTTATGCAAGAAGACATAATTAAGGAGCAACCCGTGAGGATATCAGAAAAGAAATTAAGGGATTTGCAATTGCATGGCTAATGTGATGACTAGCAGAAGCAGACAAATGGGAATTCATTTTCATAGCCTAATATTACAAGTTTTTTAATTAGGATTCACGACATGGCCTCAAAATTTATAAGGTAAATGGGTCCCAATTAAGTTGGGTTTTGTTTCCATTTGAACAGACGCATTATTTCTTCATGGACTTGATTGAAAAAGATTGCTTCTCCCACATACCTAAACATAGCGACCCCTGACATTCAATATACAAACTCAATAGTTAGGGTTGATCATTGTGATTTTATGACTGAATTAAAATGACTTGGATCATTTTGATGCCAGAGGCCTCTAATTTTCGCCCAAAAACGGAGTCGCAGAGCTGTTAGCCCTCTACTATATATATTAAAATTGTGCAAGTCATTTTAATATTTGCTCTACCTCTTATTATATCACTTGAATTTCTGATGTGTAATTGTTGGCTTTGTGCATCATTAATTGTGTATTTTTTCCAAAAATATATTGAAACATTGGGAAACAAATAAAGGGAGAGGTCTTGTGGAGTAGTTGATCATCACACCGGTCCTAAATTGGATTGAATCCATGGCCTAATTGGATGGGTTGTTATATCATGAACTTAAATTTATATTGCATTATGTATTTCATTCTTTTATAAAAGTGTCTATTTTTTCGAAATTGGATTTTAGTAAACTAATGAATATGAAATAAGTTAATTGGTTATAATTTACAATTTTATCATTTTTGAATTTATAAGTTATCGTTTTAAACTTACAAGTTCATCATATTAAACTTAGAAGTTCATTGTTTAAAATTTACAGGTTCATCGTTTATAAAGTTACATATTCATCATTTATAATTTACAAGTTCATCATTTTGAAACTTAAGGTTCATCATTTTTAACTTTAAGATTCATCATTTACAAATTATAGGTTCATCATTTATAAATTGTTGTTTTATCGCTATAGATTCATCATTTACAAGTGGTAGATTCATCGTTTTAAACTTGTAGATTCATTGTTTTGAATCTACAGGTTCAACATTTACATCTTACAGATTTATCGTTTTAAACTTACAGATTTATCATATAAAAAACATCATTTACAGATTCATCTTTTACAACTTGCAAGTTCATCACTAATATGTTCATTATTTCTATCAAATATATCGTCTTCAACCTCCATAAATACTATTTTCTCTTTTTCTATTACTTATTTTTAATTCAAATATTTTTATTTTTAATTATTTTATTTTACAAAAAAATTCAAAATTAACGTTTTTATCACAAAAAATAATAACAATAGTTAAAATATTCAAAAATACTAAAAATAAAATCAATATGCAAAATTAAAAAAAAATCTCTCTAAAAACATACTTAAAATTTTATATCTGTGAACAAAAACAAAAGGATAAAAATAAGAACAAAAAGAATATGCTAAAGAACAAGGAGAATACCTAGTTAAAGAAACAACATCATATCATTTAATGGTATACGAAATATTATGCACCTGAATCCATAATATAATTTACGCTAATTGAATTCTCATATTAGGAAAACCTTTTAGAGCCCACTAATGCGAATAATTACTCTAAGATCTTCAATCTGAACAGAAATAGGCCTATTTTTTTACACAGCCCATTTGGCCCACTATTCAGCAACTAATTATATGGCAACAACATTAAATTTTAAAATTTTGCATTTATTTATTTATTTATAATTAGTACTGATATTTAAACTTGATAATTTACAGGCTCCATTGTAAAATTTCTACCATTAAATTTTATTTATTGGTTAATTTTGTGCCATTTAATGACGCACAACGTCGTTGCTATATGGTGTGTCTCTTCAACGGCAAAAATTCACCAATGGAGGACATTTCATAAGATTTTAATTCATTTTAGACATTCAGAATAAGCAGTAAAATTATTGTATAAATCAAATATATATAGACCAAAATAGTGAGAGAGTGTTATATAAATAAAATAAATTACATGATGCTTTTTCGTTGATTTGGTCTATATAGTTTCAGTCTATACAAGAATTTCTTGAACAAACAATATTATCTCATTAAAAAGTTAATTAGACGAAATTACATGGGATCCAATCGGGCAAAAAAAGGTGCATCTTAGGAATATATTCAGTGATGTTGCTGATATAGCAAAATATTTTCAAAATTGAAATGGGATCATAAAAATGCTCATGGACAATAACATATTGCTATTATTGAATTAATTCATATATTTATTTATAGATTTATTCCAGGTTACAAAAATTATTTGCAAAATTATGAGACAAACCAAAGCACTTCCACAAAGAAAGAGACTAAATTAAGAAAGTTACTTGTATTAATGAGTCAATGCATACAGTCATAGACCATAGCAACTTTTCTCTACATACAGCAGCCCACCTTTGTTAAATATTAACATCCAATTATTATTATTTTGATTTTTAAGTAAATAAAATAAAATAATTAATTATAAATTAATAAAGAAAGCAGATAATATGGTCTGAAAATTGGTAGACAATATATATAATAAATTTTTAAAAAAATCCACAATAGGAACAAATCGTCTATTTTTTATTTTTTTTAATCAGAAGGAATAAAAAGAACTTTAAGGATAGTCTGCATCAAATTATGTATAAATATATATGAAAGAAATTGAGTAAAAATTTTGATCGAGTCATTATCCTATATATCAACGCAATCATTAATTATAATCCTTGAGAAATGAGAATACTTGCATTAGGTACGTACAAGAAGGATAAGAATGTCACCTCAATAAATCTCCACCATAATCTCTTTCTCAATAATCCCAATTTCTTTTTGTCAATAATAGCCTTGAACTTATGAAATTGAGATAATGCAACCCTTATTTAACGGCAGTGTCTGCTAATCAAATGGTAAAATGAATTTTTAATTATGTGGCACAAGGCACGTGGAGTTACAAATCCATCTGGACATTTTAGACCAAATTCTGATATTTCCTCCCTGCTATCCTGCTGCTTCTTCTCCTCTTCCTCAATGTCATACTCCACCAAATACCCACTCTTAGCCATGAATTCATAGCTTTGCATTTTTGCAAATCTCAGACCACAAATTGAACACATCAAAGAAGGATAGCTCATACAACCCAGAAATTTCCAACTCTTCAACTTATCTTGAAGTTACAAATTTAACAAAAACAATGCCCCCAGTATTCAAAATTAAAACAAATTAATCAGATATCCAAAAAAATAAACCAATAATTCAAATACCCAAAGTGAATTTCTAACTTGTTATAATCTTTCGAGAGTGAATTTCTTGACCAAACTTTAAATTTAAGCATTGCAAGAAATAGAGAGTTGGAATTATTTGAGATATATAGTTAACGTTGATTCGAGTCAGAGAAGTGGAAGATTGATTATAAATTAAAAAAAAAGGTTTTTATTTACCAAAATTGAAGCGATGTTGTTGTCTAGATGAGGGAGAGAAACTTTTTCGTGGCGGCGCCAGCAAAAGGATGGTGAATACTGCTGGATTTGGTACTCCTCAAAAGAAGAAGAGGAAGAAGAGATGGGTAGAATAGTAGAAGAATGAGATGCAATTTGTAATCTAAGTAGTAACAATGGGGAATTGGTTGAGGTGGCGTTGCTATAGTTCTCATAGAGATGGAAGTTCTGCGATGGAGATGAGGTATGCTGGGAAAGAGGGAGGCGACTGATGGGGAAAGAGAGAGGAGGGAGGCGGATGATGGAGAAACAGGGAGGAGATCTATGCAGCAACGATGGATATTTGGTTCAAGTGGTGCTGCTACTTCCTCATGGAGGTTCTGCAATGGAGGCGAGGTCTATCAGGAAAGAGGGAGGAAAGGAATTTAGGGTTTTTATTTTTTATTTTCTTAATTATGAATTTGAGTTGGATTTTAGAAGGATGACGTGGAATATTTATAATTAAAATTAACTTTTGTCTGCTTTTGTCACACATTTGTTAATTTTAATTGGATGAAATTGAACCGATTTAAGAACAATAAGGGTCGAATTAACAAAAACAAAAACAAAAAAATCTAAGCAATATTGATAGTTCAGTATAACCTCAAGGCCAATTTTATATCTTAACCCCTTTTTTTAAAAATGCAATGAGCTAATTCATTTGTATTAGATAAAAATATATTTTTTTTTTCTAAATAATTGCACAAACAACATATTGATGCATGCATATAATAGCACCCATATTAAATAAATAAAAATTCATAACCGAAACTTCACAACCCGTTACAATAAATAAAATAACTATTTATATATAAACAATTTTCATCTATAATTTTTAGTTTGTTTGTTGAAAATATAAATATGATAGCATAATTATAATATTAGGGCTTCTGCATACTAGATAGAGATTGCTGTACAAGCAGAGATGGGAAAAAAGCAGCCACATCATTTTAGACATATTTCAAATTGTTAAATGCATAAGCTCTTTTGATCAACTCATATGTGCGCATGCATTAGAGGAATATTTTTTACTTCTAGAAATTCATAATGTAAATTTTTAGAAATTCATTTACCAAAAACTAGATATTTACTCTTTAATATTTATAAGATAAAAATTAAAAATTTTATTTGCATTAAATTTCTTATCGATATATGATATTTATACTTGAAAATAATAATATATAATATTTTATTAGAATTCAACTGCTAATTTAATTAATTGCAAACAATTCTAAAAAAATCTTCAAATTCTAAAAAAAATAATAATAAATAGAAAAAATGTTTATTTGTCTTCATAAAAAGCATCATATTAGCATCTTTTTTATTCTACTTTATATGATAAATATGATTGAACCAAAACTTGGTTTAAGTTAAAATTTTTATAATTATATTTTTTTGTCAAGTTATAGGTATTTCCAATCAGTCAATTAATACCATATTGTGAGACTAATCGTACTTGTGTCAGGTAGAACTTGAAGGGAGACAAAACGCTCTTATAAAATTTAAAATATATGTATATTCAAAACTTGAATGCGAGACATTCGATTAAACTGGAAGAAACTCATATCATTTCATCTATAGGATTATGTTTCTCTTAATTAGCATGTGACATGTCATTTTTTGAATAATCAAGATACAACATTAACTTGCATTCAAATATTTATGTTGAGACATTAAATAGAGCTGCTATCTAATGATTGACATTGAAATCTAACTATAATAAATTGTTGGTAGAAATTAATAGGAAGGAAATAAAATATATGTGTGGTTATAATTAAGGAAGTATGTATAATGTACATATAATATAATGGGAGCTCCCATATTGTACCAAGTAATTAGGCTCTGGCATTGAACATTCAGCGGCCTATATATGCAGTCTATCCAATGAAAAAGAGAGCTTCTTGTTTGACCATATACATTAAATTCAATAAATGAGGACACTTTTAGAATGGTCACAAGTCTAATTTAGTCATATCATTTTTTGCGTAAATAATTTTTTGTGGCTTAGAATTAAATTAAATTGTATAGAAATAAAAGAACTAGAGTTATCCCAAGCCCAAAATATTATGTGATCCAGTGCTTGCAAGACAAAAAATCATAGCCAAATGACGCTTTTTATTTATGTTTAATTAGCGACTATGTTTTGTTAACTCAAATGGTTCCTAGTTTCAAAATTTTGTTATTAACAATTATAAAAGTTTTAGAAAGTGTTTGAGATTGACGTTGTATGTTAAAAAAATAAGTTTTGAATTTTTTTTATTTAATTTATTGATTTTTAAGTTTTTATAAACTGTTTTTTAAAACTTTATTCTAAAAAAGTATTTATTTATTTTTTTCTCTAAAAACAAATTTTAAAAAAATAAAATAGAAATAATTTTTTTATGAAACATATTTTTTCTAAATGCAGTAACAAACGTGAGGTTAACATATTTGCTTCATGAGAGTTTAGAAAGATAGAGTTAGCGGTAAATTATTTTTCCTGCCTTGCAAATTGCAATATGTATTTTGTTATTGAAGGAGAATGAACTTTAGTACAGAAACCTGTCCATTATATGCGTAGACACACAAGTTTTGATTATTATTGAAAATCAAGTTTGAAATTGTATTTTGTTTAATCAAGATGAGGTCATTTCACAGACTAGGTCAATAAGTTCATTGGTATATTAAAAGTAAACAACTTGCACTATTCAAAAATGAAACACAATCAATTTAATCTATACAGACAGATATGAAAAATTATGGGGACGACTCATTCCTATCCTATTCCATGAAACGACTTCATCTTAATCGAAATAGAATATGAAATTCTAGTAATTGAGACATTAAATTAATTCTTGATTTGGCACATAATCTAATTCAAATGTTAATATATATAAATGTAAGGCCTTATATGAAAGCGTGTGCAAAATCATTGAAGACTGAATCCAACCAATTGAATTTCATTTATTCTGTTTTTGGTTTAATCGGTTCAATTGTATGAAAAATTTTTAGTTTATTCGATTCGGCTATTAATATTAAAAAATCGATTAAATCAAATTGACCGAAATTTTTATATACATATATTTTTTATAAATTTTATGGTAATTGATTCTAATTTTTAAATAAAATAAATAAATTATAGTTTATAGTAATTAATTTTGATTTATGGTAGTTGATAAAATAATGAACTATAATAATTTATTCTAATTTGTACTTTTAATTTATGTTAATTGACTTCAATTCATGATAATTATGGTATTGATAAAGTAACGAGTTATGGAAATTTTATGTTATTTAATTTTAATTTATAGTAATTAATAAAGTTATGTTAATATATTATATATTATTTATATATGGTAATTGATTTTAATTTATAGTAATTGATAAAATTATAGTTATTGATTCTAATATATTATAATTGATAAAATTACGGTACTAATTATAATTTATGGAAATTAATTAATTAATTTATAAAATCAATTGAATTGAATAAAACCTTACCGTGATATTTCAGGTTGGTTACATTCTGATCTTAACAAATTACGGTTAAATTCGGTTATCTCGACATATATTTTAAGTTATTCAGTGCATGTAACTTCGATTTAATTTAAATCCGAACTGAACAAATTAACACCCTATAAATTCAACTAGAAATGCCGGATTGGAACACGATTATACGAATACCCTTTTGAAAATGGGACAGAGACATGGACTATTAATTAACTATGCAATTAAAAGAAAAATGGGTGAAAGATAAGAAATGCATTTTAGGTATTAAGAAATATCAGGACATGAATAAGGTAGGTCGCCATACACGTGTACATGCAATGGAGTTGGGCTAAATTTTGCCTAAATTTGCTTTAGGCTATACAGAGAATTGTTAAAAAATGAAGTCACATGGAATTACGAGAACATAATAATACACTATTTGCAGCTCAACAACCATTGTCTAGACCACAGCCCTATTTTTATTTTTTTTCACCTAAACTAAAGAAGAAAAGAAAAGGGTTAATCCTATCATAATCAAAGCCTAAACTTCACGAGAAATTTCCTTAGAAAGCCACTTTGATAGCTATATGTGGTAGTATTTAACTATTCTATTAACAAAGTTTCATTTTCATATCCACTCCCAATCAACGTATTGAGCTAATACCTTTGATTTTGAACCTTCAATCCATTTATCCTCAGATTTTTATTTATTTTCTAAATACGAAATATCAAATCTTAAAAGATAAAAAGAAAAATAAGAAATTCTTTTGAGAAATTAAGAAAGTGTTTTGTTCAAAGACTTGAATAGCTTATAGTGTTTCAAATCCAATATTTACATGTTTAAAAAGTGTTTGGTCTAATATTTAAATCAATCATTATCGATAATTGATTATAATGCCACTTAACTACTGATTTCAAAACCTTTATTTTAAAGCTTATTTTTCATCGGTTACTAGTTGATTTAATTTTTATTATTTATTGAAATTATATTACTTTTTTTAAAATTTATTAACTATAAAACACTTATATCTATAATATCCTTAATAGTTATTTAACACAAAAAAAAAATTAACATTATTATGTATTGTTGTTATACCCGCGGCCACATAGCCAAACAAATCCTTCACAATGAATAGAAAATATTTTTGCTTTTGGGAAGGAAATAAGCGATAATAAGACAATGATATATAATGATTAATGATAATATAATACAATTAAGTAAAGAAATGTACGGGTGAATTACATCCACTTGCAATAATTGTCTTTTTATGGCTGACTCATTTTGGCAAAAAGTCGTTGATTCCTGTACAAAATGTGCAAAGACTATATATATAGGATTACTGATGAGTCATTGGTCTTCCATTGTGTTTTTTGTGTAATATATTATATATGTAATATGTTGTTTTCACTAATTTTCCTAATATATGTTATTTTCACTATTATTCCTAAGTAAAGAAACGAGAGGACCATTTGGAATTGCCAATAAAAACAGAAACGAAATGTCGTGATGAATATGCATTAATTTTCAAAGTTAGAACCCTAATATGGGATTCAAAAACAACCATCTATTACCTCATAAGTTGAGAAGAAATATTCATTTTTCACGTAAGCATCATTGATGCATGCCCCTCAACATGTTTTTGAATTTTTTTTATATAAAAGTTAAATCATATCTTGAGATATCTTGAATTTTTCGTACTTCGGCTATTAAGTTGTTGAATTTTATTTTTAAATTCTTCAATTATTACTTTCTATATCGCATTCTTACTAAAAGATAAGATATATTAAATATTTTATATAATTTAGACAAAAAATATATTAAATTGAGCAATTAATAGCAGTATTTTTTTGGGGGCAAATTATTTATTTAGTTACAGTGAATGACATTTATTTTCATTTTCACTATCCAGTAAAGACTTAATATATGTATGGAAAAAAAGATAATTGTATAATTAAAGACCCAAGAAGAAAAAAAAAACAAATTTTAAAGACCTAATAATTAAAATATGAAAAAAGTACATATCTCCATATATGATTTAGCTAAAAAGAAAAAAAAATGGAAAAACAAAAATCTAACGCGTTCAAGATTCAAATATTCTTGTTCCAACACTCACGTCGGGGCCTCATTTGTCTCCTATACCAAAAACTAAACTTTCCTGTATCTAAATTATATAGTTGAAAACTTAAAAATCTTTTTTTTTTTTAAAATTAGTGGCCTTTATAAACAACCCTTCTCTACCAATTCTTAGATCATCTCAAACTAGAAAAATTTTAGTTAATATCAATAGATCTTTAACTTTCTCCCCTCTCTCTCTCCATGAATAAGATTGCTCTACCCTTTCTTTATGCTTTCTTTCTATTTTATTGGGAAGGGACTTTTGTTCATTCTGCTAAAACAGTAATTTCATGCACCCAAACCCCTTACCCTGAAGTATGCACCAATTTCATCAACATTAATTTTGCTCAAAACCAAGATCAAACATTTTTCTCTTTTCGTGATAAATCTCTTCTAGTAACTATGAACCAAGCCATTCAAGCTCATCAATTGATTTCAGCTATGAACCTGACATCACTTGATCACAAATCAAAGCTAGCCTGGGCTGATTGTTTAGAGCTCTATGAAGATTCAGTAGACCACCTTAATCGATCATTAAGCTCCACTAATCCCATAGACTCTCAAACATGGCTAAGTGCAGCAATTGCTAATCAACAAACTTGTGAAAATGGGTTTCTTGATTTTAACTTAGCTACCTCTCATTTTGTGTCTTTGTCAACTAATTTCTCAAAATTACTAAGCAATTCACTTGCCGTTAATAAGGTTTCCATTTCAGCTTCATCGATGCCATATGACACCAAACAAGTTGGCGGCCGGAGATTATTGTTTGTCGACGGATTCCCTTCGTGGGTTTCAGCCACTGACCGGAAACTGCTGCAGGCGGCTGCACCGAAAGCTGATGTTGTGGTGGCACAGGATGGGTCTGGTGATTATGAGACCATATCGGAGGCTGTTGCTGCATCGGCTAAGAGAAGAAGTGGGAGCGGAAGATTTGTTATATTTGTTAAAAGGGGAGCTTATAAAGAGAATGTGGAGATTATGAAATCAATGAAGAATTTAATGTTAATTGGAGATGGGATTGATGCTACCATTGTTACTGGTAGCAAGAATAAGGATGACTCTACAACTTTTCGTTCTGCCACTTTTGGTAAGTTATTTTTTTATGCAACTTTCATCATAAATATAATTTATTTTCCTGAGGTAGTTATTAATTTATTTATTTAATATTTTAAAAATATTTGATTTCATAAGTTATAAATTAATGAGTTTAATGTAATTTTTTTCATTAAAATTACGTATACATACATATGCAAAAATTCTGGAGACTCTTTTTCATATAAAGAAGAAGATAGAAATTATTACTGTTACGTTGATGTTTACTTTTAGAAAAAGAAAAATTAAAATTCATTAGATATAATATTAGAGGGTTGACTTATAAGATTAATAGAGCAGAAAGTGTAAATAGGGAGGAGCAGAAAACATCTCAGTCAATCACAACAGCACTTAGGCAAATGACCACGTATTATCACTTCATTAGAAAGTTACTAAATATTCAAGAAGTGTCCAAAACAAATATTTCTTTTTTTTTTTCCCCTCTCTCACACACCACAATGACAAATTCCTCAATTCAAAACAAAGTAGTAATAATAATAATAATAATAATAATACTAATAAATTCCAGTTGTAAAGCACAGTACTTTCTTCATTTGGCTATTCAGTCAAAATCTTGCAGTATTCTTAATTACTGACTAACCAGCTAAAAACAATAGTTATAAAATTCAGTTTCAAGTGGGCATTTCTTTATCATCACATAGTTAATTAACTAGATAAATATAGAATAACACATTATTTTCTATATTAATCAAGAAACGTCGATATTTAACTCTATATTATCCTAGTTCTCTCTTTTAAAAAATTAATAAAGACGAAAATCAAATTAAAGAAAAAATTATAATTTTTTTAGATGAAAAATATAAATCTTTTATATATGATTTTATAACCATTTGACAGTAATATAAAATTAATCTGGATTAGTGCATAATAGAAGCATTTTAACAAACACAAATATGATAATGATATCTCAGCGGTCTCCGGCGAGGGTTTCATTGCGAAGGACATGACATTCGAGAACACCGCCGGACCACAGAAATACCAAGCCGTGGCTCTCCGGTCAGGCTCCGATTTCTCAGTTTTCTACAGCTGCAGCTTCAAGGGTTATCAAGACACCTTATATGTATACTCTCAACGGCAATTCTACCGAGACTGTGACATATACGGAACAGTGGACTTCATATTCGGCGACGCCGTTGTCGTTTTACAGAACTGTAACATTTACGTTAGAAAACCTATGAGCGGCCAAAAAAACACAGTCACCGCCCAAGGAAGAAAAGACCCAAATGAGAACACAGGGATAGTCATCCATAATTCAGTTGTGACGGCGGCTTCTGATCTGAGCCCAGTTAAAAGTTCGTTTAAAACCTATCTGGGTCGGCCATGGCAGAAATATTCAAGGACTGTGTTTATGAAGAGTAATTTAGATAGGCTTATTGACCCTGCTGGATGGTTACCATGGAGTGGTGATTTTGCTTTGAGTACTCTTTATTATGGTGAGTATATGAATATTGGAAGCGGAGCTAACACTGGAGGGAGAGTGAAGTGGCCTGGATATCATGTTATAACAAAGGCAACAGATGCCGAAGAGTTCACCGTCGGTAACTTTTTGGCGGGAAATTATTGGATTCCGGCCACCGGTGTACCATTTGATTATGGTCTATAAGTGGGTTTAATTGTCAATTCTGAGATGAGATAGTGAAAATTGTCATGTATAATTAAGTTTATGTTATTCATATATAGAAGCGGCCAAAATTATCACTTAAATTCATATAGTTTGTGTTTTATTAAAATTTATGCAAGTGGGTGTTACCCACTTTTCCTTACCAAAAAAAAATTCATGCAAAACCATGTATATAATATAATATTATAGTTTTACTCTCTTGTCCCGAAAAAAATTATAGTTTTACAATACTCTCTATTTTGTGTCTATAGATCCGAAACAAGTCTTAGAAGATGCCCTATAATAAGAAGCAAAGGCAAAAAAAAAAAAAAATTCTTTAAATTGGCTTAATTAGTATTTCTCATTTCTTAATTATTATCTTTTATAAAATTCGGATTTATAAAAAAATGTCAGTCACAATCTCACATATTTGTGCACGCTAGCTAGATTTCTAATTAACATAAAGCCTAGATAGAGACCATAAATCAAATTTCTTATATTTGAGTTTTAATTAATTAATATATTTTTTAGAGAAATAATATAATATTTTTTATGATGATGTGTTAAATTTGTAATATAGAAGTTCGAATCTGATCTAATAAGCAACCCATCAATTCATATGTCAAATTAATTATTAAAAGAAAAAAAAAACCCTAAAGAGTGAGATAGAATAATAACAATTTATTCTTCTATAACTAGAAGTTTTGAGTCAAATTTTAAATATAGAAAACTTTTAAAATATAGGAAGGAATACTTTAGATTGAAGGAGAAGAAAAAAAAAATTGCACATGTAAAGTTGAAATTGGTCTTGACAGTATCAGCCAACCGAAAGTCCGATGAGATTATCTTCCGTGTGAAAAAAAAAATCACTTAAATTTCTTGTTCTATTGTTGTTATGTGGGCAAAAGGATCAATTAGGCCATAAAATATTTTGAAAAAGGGTAATTCAGCCCTTCAATAATTCAATTATTTTTTCATCCAATCAGAATCTTCAGCCTTTATTTTAATTGGTTCCATCACATATAGGTTCAATTTTTTCTTAATGCTGCCCTATATTTTTTCAAATTTTATTTTTCACCACAAATCTTTTTAATTTTTCTCACGACGATATTAATTATTCATCCAAGACTCTTAATTAGAGGCCATTTGGTTCCAACTCCGGAGACGAATCGCAAATAAACTGGAGGAGCATAATCGGAAATAGAATGATTATTTACTTATTTTATTCGGTTCAGAACGAAATAGGAATCAGATTCCCTTTAAAACTGTTTAAACTCATAAGAAAAAATTTTAAAAAAATCTAAATTTAAGAAAAAATGAAATAAGATGAAAAAAAAAATATAAATTATCTTCTTCATATTTAATAAAAAAATATTAAATAATATATACATTTTTTTTCATTTATCGATTTTTTTTATTGTAGTAATTTTAATCTAATTTATAATCTTATAAATTTTAATACTTTCTCTGTCTCATTTTGATAGGCTTACTTTTATATTTTTCTTTTGACTCAAAAAGATAGTCCATTTTTCTTTTTAAAAATATGGTTATGTATTAATTTTCTTTTTTTTTCTCTATTTAAACAAATACAAGTTATTTTATTAATTTCTCAATAATGTCTGTAATTAATTAATCTGGGTTATATTAAGCAAAATGCATATTTTTAATCATATTAACTGCATTTCTTAATTTATGTGAGAATACAAACAAATCTATCAAAATTGGACGGAAAAGGTATTTTGCAATTATTTTAATCAATTTGATGAGTAATATTAAAATATGCATAGTAAATTTATATTCTTTGAATAAATTTTAAAATATGATTAATAACAAAAAAATAATTTTAATTTTTCTTTTGTAAAAAATGAAAAATATTTTATATATAATAGAATACAATGTAAAATAAATAAATTATTTTATCAATAAAAATAGATATACATGTTTTATTTTGCTTCTGCATAGGAATCAAATCTGATTGACTAGGGGAAGAGAGGAACGGTTGATTCTCATTTCTGGGATAATAATTATCATTCCTAAGTGTTTTTTTGACCAACCAAATACCAAAATGAGAATTTACATTCTCATTCCGAATCCTAAGGGATGTTTTACCAAACCATCCAGATGAATATGTTCTTTACTATATGAATTTATGTGAGACCCAGGCAAGATAAAAGAACTAAAGGATCTTTTATTTACTTTCTTGTAATTTCTAAGACTTCTAACTTCTCTTTTAATTTCTTATATTTATTCTCCTATTCATTGATATTGGAAAAACTAGCGACAAATCAAATTTAAATTCATTCTGTTTATAAGAAAATAATATTTAAATTTACTCCTATAGTTAGTTCTTCGAAATACTTAAAAAAAATTACAGAATTATTAATTTTTTTCTATAGATTCATTTACATAATTAATTAATATAATTAATGATCGAATTTAACAATTTAATTACTGGATCTATCATTGTGAACTAAGTAATTTAAATGGTAACAAAATCGCTATTCATTTGAGTAACACGCAGAATCACTAGATATTTCCAATATTACTATCGTAATTTGTATGATTATAATTTGTTGAATGTCAAATAGTAAAGGATTCCTACAATACTCCTATTTCTAACGACAAAAGGAAAGGAAAGAAAATGATAAAAGAGAGATTATTTGATATGTCAATGAGAGACTGTAAAAACAGAAATTAAAGCCTATTTAAAGGCTATTCGAAAGCACCAAAAGATAATTTTAAGCAACGTATAGGTATATAATAAAAATACGACTCATTTTACCTTTTGAAGATTTTTACCAAGTGTTGAAAAAAAAAAAACCTTTATGACTTTTTTCTTTCAACTGCTATGCATATAAATAAAATTCTTAAAAGATTTCTCTTCAAAACTTATATTAATTTTACACTTTAAATCTACATAAATTTCATTTCACCCCCTAAAATTTTTAATTAGCTAATATTCTTGATCCAAAATTTTATATATATTAAAATTAAAAAAATTATAGAACTAAGTAGAAATTCCACAAAGTTTATTTAGTGCATAAATTAGATATAATTTGAATAAAAAATAATTAAAGAAAACGCAGGTCTACTGCTATAGTTCGTGTATGCATTGTAACCCAGGCCAATTTATCAAAGGCTTCTTCATAAGTAAGAGTTGTATCGTATGAATAACAAACCGCATGAATATATATATATATATATATATATATATATATATATATATATATATATAGAGAGAGAGAGAGAGAGAGAGAGAGAGAGAGAGAGAGAGAGAGAGAGAGAGAGAGAGAGAGAGAGAGAGAGAGAGAGAGAGAGAGAGAGAGCGATCTTCCCTACTCACCTCCTAAGGTACTATAATATATAAAAGAGCTTTCCTTTTGGCTAACTGCCCCATTTACAACCTTCCTTCCCGAACTGTCTGTTAGCACTGATGCACATATTAATTAGAGAATTAAACATTTCATCAACTGAGGATTTTTAAACTTGCGGGTATGACTATAGTCACGTACTAAGATATTTCTATTATTTTGCACATCAAAAATTTAGATAGGCATGTGTTACTCTTATGCCTTGTAATAACACAGTATATGTAAAATACATGATCAACAAAGAACCACTCAAAAAGGTTCTTAAAACATTACACAACACTATAGCGCACCTCTTCAAGGAATTATTTTCTCATATTCAAGACAACATAAAATCTCGACTTTTGAATAAAGCACCGGCATCTATGTAATAACAGTTGGTGTAGATCGGCCTGTGAATTCCTGCATCTTGGAAAGCTTGAGAGCAACATCCACCTGAAAGCATGTCCACACAAATCAGCATAAATGACGAAATCGGAATGGCAAACAATTACCCAAATTTCTTTTTATCTTACAAGAGGACCAAGCGCTTCTTGAGAATCTCTTCCTGTTTTTGATGGATCCTTCTCGTACTGCTCGATATAAAGACGGATGGTTGCACCTTCAGAACCGGTTCCTGAGAGACGGAAGACCTGCATTGACGTTCAGAGGTGCGAAAAATGTAATAAGCATCACTGTGACTTCCACAAAAACAGTTCGTTCAAAAATAAATAAGCAGTCATAACTAGGAAAGTTAGCTTACCAGTAGAGAACCATCCTCGAACAAATATCGAATACCCTGGTGCTTTGAGATGGAACCATCCACAGGATCTTTGTATTCAAACTCATCAGCATGAACAACCTTTGATACATCTGATCTTATCCCTTTCACAATCCTGACGAGCAATATATTACTATGTCGTATTGAGTATATCATAATATAACACACAAGAATTCAATTAAAAAGCTAAACCGCATCATTACAAATTCAAGGAGACACATTACTTTAAAGAAACAACTGCTATTATCAGTCTGCGATTCAATGAAAGGAAGACTGCATAAACTTTTATGATGTAGAAAATGGTTTTAAACTTCAGCATTAAAAAACATACTCATTAACTTCACCAAGGAAAGATTGCAGCTTGACCAAGTGTGCCATTAGCTCCTTCGCTGCACTTGCATCAACATTCTTCAAGAAAAATAAGATGTTTAAATGGCAATCTTTGATCCAGAGCTAACAAAAAGAAAAAGGAAAATAGTACCTCATAATCATATCGGGTATAATAATGGCGGCCATATTTAAACCAATGACTGTGAACTATATCTTCAACAGTCACAAGCTTTCCTCCATCGAGATTTTCCTTATTTTTTAAAGCCAGAATAGATAACCAAGCCAAAACTGCCCAAATTCCATCTTTCTCTCTTATATGGTCCGAGCCTGTTCACAAATGTCATTACCACAAATGAAGATTTATAAATTGCTATCAATTCCAAATATAAGAAGTTTTCCAAACAAATGAAATTTTTTAAGACTAACCAGTTCCAAAACTTTCTTCCCCACAAATTGAACACATTCCTGCATCCATCAAATTTCCAAAAAACTTCCAGCCAGTGGGAACCTGGCATTGAATGGTAAGATTGAAATTAGATGCCTTGAGGATCAATTACCAGCAGCAAAGATGGATAATCATTAAGGTTTTTGCACTGCCAGATACCTCAAAGAATTTCAGATTCAGATGTTTGGCCACAACATCAAGGGCGGCTGATGTTGGCATGCTCCTACAAGCAGAAAAAGATATATCATTCTAAAGATTCAGGGGAAAGTGGGGCCAATAAATAAAGTTCAAAAACACAGAGAAAATAAGAAATAACATCAGTCAGAAACAAACAATAATCCCAAGATCAAATCAAAATGAAACAAACAGACAATATCCAAGCAAGAAGCAGGTGAATTAGTACACCACTTCCCCTCACAGAGAATCCCAAGCAAACAAAAACAAAAAAAATTGCAATTTAAAACCATTATTTTTCTAGATAATGAAACTTCAGAGGACTACTCCCAGCACATTAACTTATATTATGTGGATATATATGACAGAAGAAAATATTTCTTTGATATATTACAAAATTTTCAGCTAATATTCTTTTCTATTATAATTGGACAATGAAGGTTTCATGAGACAGGCCTCACTACTTTAGAAGCATGAAAATAACAAGTAATAGCATTGAATGTAGAATTTCAACAGCTTCAGCCTTGCAGACAAAAAAAAAAAAAAAAGCAACCCTGTCCAAGAATGTTCAGGCATTCTCTCAGCTTTACTTATGAGCTTAAGCCATTATAACTAATGGGAAAACCATGGGCTGCATGCATAATTCTTTATTGCTTCAGCAGGAGCACGTAAACCAATAATAGGAAAAAGGTATTAAGCGGCACAATGTGGTACCTGGCAACACCCTTTAGACCAGAAGAGAAGTAAGGTATGGCTTCAACTGCATTGGCAGCAATTATTGCAACAGAATCTGATGGAGTAACAAAGAACCTAACAAAGTAATAGAGGTTAAAAATGCAAGGTTTAGGAGAGCCAAACATTTCCCTAACATAAAGTAAGAGGGAGCTACCTTTTACCGAGGATCATGTTACGGTCTGCATCACCATCGGCAGCAGCACCAAATTCTGGTGGTTCGACTTCTGAGTTTGATTTACCCAATCCCATGCGTACAACCAACTCTTTTGCATAGGTAAGATTGGGATCTGGATGCCCTCCTCCAAAATCCTCCTGTTTTCATCAACAAAGTAAAAACAGCTAGAAAAAATAAATCCTTGTAACGCTTAAGATCTCATTAATCATTTATAATACCAATACAAGGTTTACAAAACCTTGGGTACACAGTTCAACAATGAGCTCTCTTGTGCACCAAGCTCCTCCACAAATATACGTTTTGCATAAGCTCCAGCAACTCCATGTAATGCATCATAACTTCAACATGATGGCCAATGGCAGTCATCATCAAAAGGATATCAATAAATAAAAGCATGATAATTGCAACAGATGCCAAGAGCAGGCCACCTACATACCAGAATGTGAATTTTGGAGATGAAAGCAGCTTCCTAATAGACTCAAAATCAAATATAGACCTGGAACAATTTTTAAGCATCATCAAATATTTTGAGAGAGTTCACAGTATAATGAGTTACATTGCACAGTTCTGAACAATAAGATCACTTAATCAACTGGTCTAATCAATTGCACAAAGAATACAATATAATAATAACACTTCGGTATAAAGCTTGTAAAGCAGAAGTGAACATTTCAACATTGCACAGAATTATAATCTTTCCTATCTAATTCATAGGTGAAACATTTCCTAATTCAGTATTAATGTGCAATGACAAATAGTCTTATGCAATAGTTACAGGAAAACAACTTTTGTTCTTATAGTATTTTAAACTAACAAATGCAAGTCAAAATGCAATGCTTAGCTCTCTTTCTCACTTTCATTTCATGCTTCTTGAAGAACACAGAATTACTAGAGGTTGAAATAAGAATCAGATTCTAAGAAAATCATCGCGCAGCAGGAAAATTGTCTTCATAACTATGCATATTAAGTCAATAACACATGGTGCAAAGCCTTGAAACTTCATTATAAAGAGTCATTTCTGCATTTTTAGTAAGCTCATAGCAATAATGTTTCGAAACTAAAGACAAAAATCACACCCCTTCATAGTTCATAATGCATATGAGTATCTTAAACATTATATTGGTGCTACATGTGCCTTGTTCTGTCTTGGTGTGTCAAAAAAACATTGATGCTAAAAATCATCACATTTAGCTGATCCTGTGACTGCCTAACATCAAGCAAATTCATTACTGTGAAGAAAGACCCTAAGGCCAAAAAAGCTCCTAATTTTGCGAGTTTTGCACACACACTAGTAAAAGTTCAAAAAGAAGATGAAGGAATCGAAACTCATGATAAATTTCAGCAGTATTGCATATCAAAAGCTATAATTAATTATTTATTTCCACCTCCAATAGGCAAAAGTATACATCCCTAATTAAAGAGAGAAAAAAGGTGGTGAGCTATGACAGAGAAAGAGAGAAAATGTCACTATTCAACACATTCAAGGAATTTTGCTCACATAAAGACATCTGTAGAAAGTATGGAAAAGCATCTTACTTCATTAACTTGACATAATCACTCGCTGAATCAAAAACCTCAACATCAAATTGTCCCTCAGGCCCACTAAAATTAGTAACACCAATCGCAGAAATATCCACCTGGATAAAAAGAAGAATTATGAAATGAAATTTTAGCAGCTTAGTGAAAGCAATAGTCATAGGATACAGGAAATACATCAGGCAGATCAGCAATCAAGTACTCCTTTATGGTTTTGGTGTTCTCATAAATCTTATCTGTGATCCCCTCAGGAGCTGGTCCACCATTCTCCATGTTATATTTGATACCAAAGTCCTGGAATTCAAAGGGGGCAATAAAATAAGAGAACAACATATAAATTTCCTAAATTTAATAATAAAATAAAAATACAAAGAATAACTCTGTCTATCTTAATTGTTAAGATGGGAAATAGAAAAGGAAATAAAATAGTAATAGATAGTAAATCATATTGAACTGCTATTCTTTCTTCCCATAAAAGCAAATTGAGTCTCCTTCCATTCCATCCAGAAGAAGAGGAAGTAGAAAGGAGCAGAATTTGATCACCATTGTGAACAAGAACCCAAGACAACACAGAAAAGAACCAATTACCACAAACCTCATGTGGACCGCCTGGATTGTGACTTGCTGTTAATATAAATGCTCCTGTTGCTTTAGATCCCTGACATTCAATTTTAAAAACACCAAGAATTATGCTTATCAGTAAAGCTATTATACCAGAATCATGAACCAGCTTGATGAAGCAGAAAAACTTACATCTATCCCAACTCTTTCACGAATTACAGCTGACACAGCAGGAGTTGAAAGTAATCCATTCTGACCAATCCAAACACGCCTTACTCCATTTGCAGCAGCCATGCTGATAATGATCTGCCATTTCAACAAAAGAAGATTAAACGACACATGATTATATCTAGGCATCTTGCATAAAAGCTATGCAAACAAATATAACAATTACAGCATTAATATATATATATCCATTACTGACACCCATTCCTCCAGACAAAAGAATCAAACAAATAATCAGCAAAGAAGGAGAGAAAGGCAGAATGAAATAGCAATTTCGTATTATGGAGCAATTAAGCAGGCTACCAGAAGCTTTGGTGTCACAATCAAAATCAACACAGTCAGGAACAAAATGTCGATCTTACAGCATAAACAAGCAGCCATGGTATTTGAATGGGCACCACCAAAGAATTTATAGATTGCACCCTACTGGATCAACTTAATATTATAGAACAATCCAAAGTTAGTTTGGAACTTGGGACCCTATACCCAATAGCAAAAGCATACATCTTATGAATAAGATACAATACTTAGTGTTCATGACCATATAAACAAAATCTTCTTTTTCAATCTACATTAAAAAATTTATGACTTGCTGGTCAAATGCAGCAGTGGAATATTTATTTTCGCACATTGAATATAAACATCAAATAAAAACTTAAATCCAGATGCTTCCTATCCTTAACCTTAAAACAAACATTTTCTGAGAGCGAGAGCGAGACTCTATATATATATATATATCAAATTCTTCATGGAAATGACAATTAATGTTGTTATTCATGCTCTTAACATTTCATATGCTACATCCTCTGGTTGGCCAGATTCTGTGCAGACTCAAGACTAATTCCTGCAGAATGAGAAACCAAAAGAAACTCTGACAGAGACGCACAGAGTGGAAAACAAAAGCATGCAAATACATCCCCAAATTCACTCCATTTGAGCAGTTCAAAGTTTTTTACAAAAACACAAGTCCATTCAATACTGGAAATATAGATAATAGAGGCAGCCTGAGGACCAAAACCAGGAACTTGCAGTTTGAAAAGTCATAGCTTCAGATAGCAATACATTCATGCTCTTATATATGAGGTACCTGAATGGCATCCTTTGAGAAATAGCGGCCATCACCAGAAACAACAAGCGTACCACCTGCATATGATGGAAAAGCAGAAATAAAAAAAAATAAAAAATAAAAAACCATAAAAGGCCAATCTAACCATCATCATGCACAAATGTGAACAAAAGAAATGCATATTCCATCAAGGAACAGATCCATGTGTCAAGATGTTACATCTTTTCAAAATTAAACCTCATGCTAAAAAGATCATTAGCTACTTAATCCTTAATGTTACCCAGCTGATTTTCAACTGTAAGTGCTTGGATCTTATTATTCCAACCACAGAGAATATAGATGAACGAGCAGAAACAGAAATATACCAAAGCCATAGCACAAACGATTAGAACTCTAACTCTTAATTATATTAGTAAGCTATAAGAGTAATGACCGAACCTTACCTCTGACTTTTTCCGCAGTCAGGGCATTGAATGTTGACTGAACAAAATTTTGCAAGTAATTAGGCTGCACAAACACTTTCACCTGCAAAGAACCAGTCACCATATTAGATGCAGAATAGCAACTAAACCAGATGCAACAAACCAACCAGAAAAATATTCTATGAAAATTGACAGAACTCCTTCCCAGACCTCAAGGTGCTAACTAGGGATAGTAAAATTATAATTCAAATTGTCTGGTTCAAACTAATATTTCAAATGTTTGTAGAAAACAATCTAGTTTATAAACAGGGTTGAAGAATTTACAAACAGTTTATAAACAGTTCAGGTTCGCATTTATATACCCAGGTATCTCAATCATTCCCACTAATTTTTTAAATAAATATTTACTCAATAAGAACATGATGGAAAAAATTTTAACCTATGCAAAACAAATAGCATAAATTTAATGTAATTAACTCGATTGTTTGAAAATATATCTTATTATTTAAACTATTTAAAAAGTCATACATGAAGGATAAACAAGTTAGAATTTTGTTTTGCTGACACGTTATTTTAGCACTCAAGCAAACCTACTGCTACCCCTATGATGAACAACATAGCCATGAACAACAAAAAAAAGAATCTTGGCAATGCATTAGAGTGTGTGTGTGTGTGTGTGTGTGTATTGCCGCATGTGGATTGTCAAATAAGATTTCATCCATATTTCAAGAATCTGAAGAGCCAGCTAAATGAATTCTGTAGATCCAAAAATGACATGAGAGCTCTTTATTATACAATTATGCGTTAGGCCTTAACTTCGTAACATTCGAATAGTCTGTTGAGAAGTGAAGCTCTTTGCAAGTTCAACACATATAGATCAATCAAAAGATTTGGCCAAAAATGGTACGACAAATACAATTAACAAGTATTATTTAGATACAAAACAAAGTAAGAGGATATTATATATCCAGCAGGATCTAGTGTTCCACTTTAATAATAATAATAATAATAATAACAATAATAATAATCATATTATTATTATTATTATTATTACAATACCATTTTTCTAAGCAACAACCACTAAAATTTAAAAAAAATTAAATATCAAACTGAAAACGAAATTGCGAGAAAACAAATAAAAAATGGAATCACAGAATTCAACCACAAACAGTGAGTGAGGATGATCACTGTGCGTCACCGATAAAAACGACTAATGATTCGAGGAGGACAGAAAGATCAAAAGATTTAACAAGCAACAGCCACAGATCAGATTCACGGAGTTCAATACACAATACGGATCTACTCTCATCGGTATAAAAGGGCAGAGCATTTGCCAAATCACAGTCAAGTGAACAGCAAATGATCGAATTTAACGGATCTGATTCCAGAGGATCCAAAACAAAGATACAGAGCTGAAAAGGAACTAAAATTGGATAAGTAATGAATTCAATCAAAGGAATAGAGAAAACCTTCTTGCGGAGGCCAGAAGTTCCTGGTTTCTGGCCATCGTAAGGCGTAGTCTCGACTTTGGAAATCTTGAAGACCACCATTTTCCTGAGTCCCTATAGTCAAAATCGCAGTGTGAGGCAGAGAGAAAGGGCAAATATAAAGGAAAATGAAGAATGAATTTGGAGTATAATGGAAGCGTACTAAACGATGTTGTATTAAAAAGAAGAAGGGATATTCACCAAAAAAAAAAGAAGAAGAAGAAGAAGGAAGAAAGAGACTGGGGGCTATATGACGAGGATTATTCGATCCCATTGGCGATTTAAAGCCTCACGTATAATTTGGAGCCACGTGTAATATGTTGCCCTGACGAATTGAGCAGTACATGGGATGGAGAACGCTTCCCCCGGTTTCTGTCTCTCTCTTTTTTCAATTTCATTTTAAATAATATATATTTTTAATTAAAACCTTTTTTTTAACAATTCGAACGTAGTTTTTACATTTTTTTAATTTAACTCCTCCATTAACTTTATATTATTATAGCATGTAATCCTCGTGTTACATAGAGGATATAATTCCATTTTTACTTTTTTTTTTTTGAACCTAATTCTTGATGGTCAATTCTTAATGTTTTAGATTTTGAACTTTTCTCTAATTATTACTCTTGTGATTTTATTTTATCAAAACGTTTTGATGGTGACTCTTTTATTAATCTGCAAAAAACTTAATCACAAAAAAAAATATTTATTTGAATTTTATGAATTTATGTAATAACATTTATCAATTAAAAATCTCTTTAATTCACTCTCTTAGTTTAGTTATCAATTTTAAATTAATGTAATATTTTTAATTTAAAGTTTTTTGATTAACTGTTATTATGTAAAGGTTAGATTTTTCATATAAATAACGTTATCACGCAAGAAATTCCGTTTTACCCTATTATAAGCCTTCTCCAAATCTACTTTGATGGCCATAAAGCCCACTTTCTCTGTTTTCCTCCTCATAAAATGAATTACCTCCTGAGCCACTATAATTTTTCTATAATGTGTCGTCCAGGGACAAAACTTGTTTGGCAGCATCACATGCTTCAATCAATTTGTAATAGCTTATATAACAGTTTTGTAAACAATAGTATAGAGAGAGATTGGTCTAAATTGAGAAAAAAAAAATGGGCACCTCATCTTTAGGGAGAAGGGAGATAAAAGTTTTGTTTACTTCAGCTTTCAAATTTCCTCAATCTAAAATCCTTTTAACCTTCCTACAAAAATCAGGACCCACCACTTGTCACTGTGATTGAAAAAAACCTGCTTGATAACCATCTAGACCAGGGGCTTGCCATGGCTTCATTTGAAATAGTGCATCCTTAATTTTCTCATGTTCAAAAAGCTTTCCAATAAACTCTAATAAATCTTGAGCAATGTTAGGAAAAGAACTCCGTAAAGGAAAAATAATAGAGTTGTTGCTATCATTAAAATAATTTTTTAAAGAAATTAACAGTCATATTTTTTAAATCATGTTGATCGTTCACTGCCCATTCTCATTTTCAAGAAATCCAATTTTATTTCTCTTGCGTCTTTTGATACTGCGCAAATGAAAAGAAAGTGTTTTTATCACCATGAGCAATCCATTCACTTATTGATTTCTGCTTCCATAAGAGTTCCTCCCTCATAAGGATAATTTCAAGCTCTTTGGCAAGATTTTCCTCTAACTCCATGAGGAAAGAATTATAGCATTTGGATAACGCTTTGTGCATGCCATTAAAACTTTATTTTGCCGAAAAATATTCCCAAAGACATTATTATTCTAGATTTGCACCTTCTTAGCGAAGATTTTCAAAGTCCATAAGGTTAGCATTCCCAACCCAAGCTTGCGAAATGAAGTTGTTGAAATCAATATGGGTCGGCCAACATTAAAGGAAGCGAAAAGGTCTAGTACCATTTTTACGCACCAAAACATTATTGCTCAAAAAGATAGGGCAGTGATAAAATTGAATATGAGCCAAATGCAATAGAGAAGCTTCAGAAAATTTAATGCTCCATTGAGTGTTGCAAATGACTTTATCCAATCTTTCATAGAGAGTATTATCCAATCTTTCATAGAGAGTAGCCATTTTCCAAGTATAATCCATACCTTTGTAGCCAATATCCAGTAATTCAAAATTTGAAAGCCAAGTGGCAAATCTTTTACACACTCCCAATCATTTTGTCGAGGCCTCTCTTTCTCTCTTTAGAGGATAAAATTGAGTTGAAATTGCCAATAAAGACCCAGGGATCAGAAATACATTGATTCAACTTAGTGAGATGCTCCTAAAGATCAAACCTTTTAATTGGGTTTGGACTTCAATAGACAGTTGTGAGATGGTAGTCCAGGGATTGACTGCATTTAACAACCACATGAATGAATTGTAAATTGTTAATCAACACTTCGATGTCCACCATATATTTCCAAAACAACCAAAATCCTTTGAAAAAACCATGAGCTTTGATCGTATGAAATAATACCATCAGCATTTTCCCCACTAATGCAAGGCTCCAAAAGAATAACATTATCAGGTTTGTAACTCTGTAAATGAAACTTGAGGATTCTATTAAAGTTCGTGCCTTTTACACCTTGACAATTCTATCAAAAAATAGACAAAATAAAAATCAGAGTTGAGAAGAACCTCTTAATCTCGAAGATGAATATCCTCATTATGCTCCTCATCATCTTCAACAAAGATGTAGTCATCTTCTTCATCATTATTTGCTCTAATAAAAGCATGAAAATCCATGGGTTCATTGTCTAAGTTCAAAGCTTTTCTACCATCAGACGGTGCCTTTTCAACTGCGATCCTCTTGCTGTTGTGACAATAGTTGCATTGTTGTTAGCAGAAATTGAAATAATAGAAAGAGAGGTTTTTTTTGGGACATTCTCTTTCCCAATAGTAGTGTGCTTGGATGGGTCCAAAGTGGTTTTCATAAGCATAATTGTCTCTTCATATGATGTTTTATTAATAAACTCAAAATTATCACCCAATATGGTAATTCTCTATTTATTTGCCCCTAAAGTTTCCCCTTGATAGTTTCTATATTGATTTTTCTTCACACGTGCACTAAAAGATTTTTTATTAATTCTCTTGTCCGAGATTTGTGGGCTCCATCACTTTTTAAGGAATCTTTCATAATTAAATTATTTTTCTTCTCTAAAAGTTATTTCCTTCATGATTTTGATACTCCCCATCAGTGTTTTCCCTTCCTAAAAAGTCTTCTTCATAGTCACTCAAAATATTGTATCGTGATCCCCTTTTCCTAAACTTATCTTTTTATTCCGCAAAATCTAGGATTTTTCTCACATTCCTTCTACGAGTTGGCACCACCATCCAAGGGCCATACGCTCATTCAAACTCATTCTCATCTAGAGTTTTTCTATCAATTGCTTCTCCTATTTCGTTCCTTTTTTACTCGGACAAAAAAATTCCAAGTGCCCATAACATCCGTAATAGAAGCATATTTCAAGAAGGTTCTCATACTCCAACCTTTGGACTTCTCCATCTATCATGAATTGAGATACTAAGGGTTCGTTCAGATTTATAGTCACATCTAATCTGGAAAATGGCCACATTGAAATCCACTTGTATTATAATCTATCTTGACAACTTCACCAATTGCAACTGATAATGCTCGAATCATATTCTCTAAGTAAAACCAAAGCGAAAGTTTTGGCAAATGAACCCAGACTGTGGTTATATTAACTTTACTCATCGCAACTCTAAACTTGGGGGACCGTTACCACCGAGAAGCGTTATTTGATAATCATTATCATCAATGAATTGAACAAGAAAAAACCCCATCTTAAATAACTTTTAATATGTTTCTCAAGGCTTTGTAACCAATCCTTTTGCCTAACAAATTAACCACAACTGATCTTTCAACAATCTTTTCTAGTTTACTCTTTAATTCCAGTGTCAGTGTTACAACAGGTCTATGACCTGACTTGTATATAATAACCTCTCTAGGGCCCATGAAAATACCAACAGGTTCCATAACATCCTCCATTGTTGCTTCTACCATCATCCCAGACAAAAGCATCGCCTTATATCCCTTGTCCTATTCGGATGATTCTCTATGTTTTACTTTTTTGGTTGCTCAATCTTCTTTTGAGACCAGACAAGTCTATCCGTAAGTATGGTGACAAAAAAAAATATTAAATAGTATATATTTAGAGTTGAGTTTAAAAAAGTGTTTTTAGAAAAAAAAAATTATTTTTAATTTTTTTGAATTTTAAAAACTGTTTATTTGAGAGAAACAGTTTAATAGATATTTTTTTTAAATAAATTATTTTATAAAAAATTAAAAAAATCAGTCAATTAAATATAAAAATTCTAAACATCAATTTCAAACACTCTCTAATTATAATTTTTTAATATAAATAAAATTATGAAATTAATTTATATTTCTATGTTTTTTTTGAAACCAATTCAATTATGATATATAATGATAAAATTGTGAGAAGGGAAAACTTTTGGTGAAGGTCAACAAATATAAAGCAAACCATATTGCAATGGAAAGAAACTGTAGATCTAGAAACCATAACAATCATCAAAAACATGCAGTAGATTTGGAAAGTCACGGCTAATAAAAGAAAGATCCGACAGATCTAACGAGCTGAGACGTCTTACCGTGTACGAAGACACTAAAAATGGATGGAACGGGAAAAAAACTCACAGAAAGAAACTCCCCTCGATGGGGCAAACGACGAATCAGCACAAGCCATCACGATTCTAGCTAACAAAGGCTTCGTTCAGTGTATATCTATCACTAAGAGACTCCATTCGACGACACAAATAAAAATCATCAAAAAAGAAGAAAGATAAAAGAAATATGAGAAGAAAAATAAGAAAATAGGGTAAAGAACTGAGAGAAAGGAGTGTGGTGGGAAAAAAGATGGGGGTGGCAGTAATGTTTGGGGAGAAAATTTTTTTTCGAGAGAAATGGATTGTGAGGTATGTAAAGGTAGGGTTTGGAAGAACAAAGACCAAAATAAGTTTTATTTTTTAAGGAAGAATAGCACAGGGTTGCTGCAAAGTTGGTCAGGAGTAAAACCGTCATTTGGTGCGCAAGAAAATAGAACTGGGGTAATACGATGCCATTTTTATAGTTGGGTGGGCAAAAAAAATACTGAAACAACGGCGCCGTTTCGCTGGAGGACATTTCAGTTCAAACATTGTATTTTCTATAGTATGTTTTGAATTTAGTTTTAATGATATTAATTGATTTCGATTCTTCGATGGCTAAAAGAATGAGAAACTCATAAGAGTGTGGATAAGATAATGTAAGTCTTTTTTAAGTTAACTAGATATCTTAACTTCAATACATAAGTATTACGAGTAAGAATAGTGTCAATGTGTAGTTTTAATTGATTGACTGAAAATATTTATGGTCTGAAAAAATTAAGAGGGCTAATGAAACATTTTCATTAAAAAGAAAAATATTGTTGGATAACAGTCTTAAAAATTAAAATTCTACCCATTGTATAGTTTTTTTTTAAGTATTTGTATTTCGCTAAAAAAGAAAATTATTCAAACACTTTAATTTTACAAGAAAATTCATGAACACTGAAATTTATCAATTTTATTATTTTTAAGTAGCTTCATTTGATGTAGATGTTTTTTTTTATAATTCATACATCTCACTGCGTAAGCGCCATAAATTTAAAAATAACAAGATATTCGTTTTTTTTGCGTTCATATAATTTTTGAAAAGTTAAAACATATAAATAATACTTTTTTCTCAGCCAAAAGTCCAAAGGCTAATGTTAGCAAATTTTTTCATTCATTTCTTGAACGCTTATAATTTATTTTTCTAATGCAATTATGATTGACTTCCAACGACAAAAAAACAACATATTTTTTGGAAAAACAAATAACATTTAGCGACCACATTTGGCGACAGAGGAATATTTAGGGACCCTTTAACTATATTTCGGTTTTTTTTTTAGTGGCTTTTCTTTCACGCTATATTTCCATAAGCTTCTGAGGTATCCTACCCAATCACCAATTTCCAATAAATTTTTTAATTTGTATATACGTCTAAATCACTAAGCTGCCATTAATTTTAAAAAAGAAAAATCTGCCATGTCGTTGATCTTCAATATAGACATATAATAATAGCTTTATACTGCCCTTGATTATAAAAATACAAAAAAAAATATTATATTGAATTTTTAATATATTAAATTAAATTATGAATCATAGCATTTTTATAATAATGAAGAATTATCTAAGAGATTAATAATTATCGGAAGTTTAAATATTACTTTTTTTTTTTACCTTAAGCTGACAATTTTTGCATATTTGTATTTTAATTATAATATGTTAATGTGTCTATTATTTAAATTTTTAGAAGTGAAATTAGACTAATGTCTATTTATGTATAATGACAAGTTATCTTGCATTATTTAAGTTATTCATTTTATATGGATATTTTTTTAATTATAATATTATTTCTTAAATATTTGTTGCTCTCTCTATCCTAAAAAATAGATTTGCTTATGTTTTTGCACAAATTAAGAAATTTAGTGAATAAGATAAAAACTATACAATTTTTCTAGCAGTATCCCCACATTAATTAGTAGCATATTGAAAAAAAATATGATAACTCATACTTATTGATAACAAAATATATTATCAAAGGTATAATAGAAAACTAACGAATTGACTAGTAGATAGATATCGACTCTAGTGACAAACAATTATAAAACAAAGAAATATTATCATTATAATTTAAAGAGATGAATTTTTATAGTACATGAAAAATGAAAACTACTATGATCATTAATTTTGTGAGACAATAATCGTAGTAGTGTCACATTTTTATTCATTTAAAATTTTCAATTTACATAATTTATAAAATAAATGGGAAAATGACTTTCTTCTAATTTAGATAATGCAAAAAAAAAAAGACTAAAAATATCATGGTGTAATTAGAATAATATTTTCATATATTATCAGTAGACCAATAATTCAAATTTTTTATATATGAATTGTTGACATATGGCCCATGTTTGAAATCATTGGTAAATTTAGTGATATGGGTTAGAAATGTTTGGGCCTCTTTCAAACAATCTTATCAATTGAAACTAGGCTTGCAGTTCATTGTGCAAATGTTGAGTCCAGCAAAGCTAAATTATATTCTTCTTTGTTATGGTCTTTAGTAACTTGGAGGATTGAAGACTTGATCAACTCATAGCGAAATGAGGATTTAGAGTCCATCAGTGCAATGACACAATCCTAGCCTGATGAACTCGCTCGGCTTTTCCGTATTTGGTAAGGGCTAAGATAATTTCACAACCCCACTGTTAACATTAAAAATTGGCTTCTGAACTTGCCTCAATTTTAATATTTAGGTTAATAAGAACTCAAATATCGATTTTGGCCCATTTTTACTCAAATTCATTTGAATCAACACTTGTGTTTCATGTTCAATAAATATACATATATATTTGATAACATATATAATGAAATGAAACAAGTAAATAAACTTAATTTGTTTTTTTTTAATCTAATTATGAAGGCTTATGTTAGTAATTTGTTTATTTTTATAATTTGAGATTCAAAAAAATGATATTGCAGATGATTATCATTATACAATCACCAATCAAATTTGCAATGAGTATATATATTAAAGAAATAAATATAAATGAAATTCAAATGAATAAGAATGATTTGATATTAAATAAATTTGAAAATGAATACCGCTCCTAAATTATGCTAGCATCGAACCGTGAATTTTCGGAAACATAGTCAATAATATGATAAGAAAGCAACAAACAAACGAGTGAAGAGGCAAGTCAATATTGAAACCAACAAGAAGCATAGTCAAAAACTTGACAGCCTGCAGCAACTGCACAAATGTGGGAAGGGACTTGCGCCCCAACTCCCACCTCTCTCTATATTTCAGCTTGTGTCACAGTGCCAATACTAGGGATCAGCAATCATAAATTGAATGATTTCCCAAAATTAGTCGAATCCCGCCTAAAACTTCTCTACTATAATAGAAGAATTCCAAGTACCAACCATCTTTTGTCTTTAATGCAAAAAAAAAAGGCCCAATTTAATTCAGATTCTTGTCTAGTTAATAAATTATTCACAAAAAATAAAATAAGAAAAGCAAATATAAGCATGCTATCCAAAAGGTAACATGCTGGGCATACGCTAAACAATAATATCTGTAAAGCTTCCACATATTTAAAAAGAAAAAGGACAAAAAGCCTAATCGAATGGCACTTCGACAATGTTTTTAACCAAACCATGTTCTGTTTTATGAAAAACCTATAAGCAAAGATACCTAATTTTAAAATGAAATTCTTAGAAGTAAAGAGAAATAACATGGAGAAAAAGCAAAAGTAAAGGGGTGGATGGGGGAGGGAAATTATTAAAAGTGAGCAGAATCGGTCTCATTTTTTCGAATTTTTTTTTCCTTACCAAATAGAGACTTAAAAAAAGAGGGTTAAAGCCCTACTCACAGCCGGTGATTAATTTACATGCAAATTACAGTTACACTAATCCTCCCCTCCTCACTCACAATTTAAATTGAAAAAGTAAAAAAAAAAAATCTAAAATTAAAAGATAATGCTACTAAAAGATAAAACAACAATTAGTAGAGAGAACTAACACACCTAAAAAACTATAAAGAATTATTTTTTTTAAAAAAAACTCTCTTTTTCACCAACTCCCTCTCTCTCTCTCTCTCTCTCTCGTCGCCGGCAACAGTCAACCTGCAACTGGAGCCACCGCCGGCTTCACTTTAGGCGGTCTACCTCTTCCTCTCTTGACTTCTTTCGGCTGAGACGACGGAGGAGCTGAAGCAGGTACCGGACCAACTTCTGTCTTGGCCATTTTCGGTGGACGTCCACGTGGCCTCCCGCTTCCAGCTGAGCTCTTCTTGTTGGACGGAGCTAAAGAAGCAAATGTATCCTTGGGCTTGGGTGGGCGGCCACGTGGTCTCGGAGGTTGCAAGACAGCCCCAGGAGGGGTCGGCTCTTTGGGTTTGGGCGGACGGCCACGGCCTCTTTTGGGTGGAGCGTTAGGGTCCGGTTTCATGTAGTTGTTTTTGACAAGAACAAGCTCACCGCTTTGCGTCATCCTGTTGAGGTGGTGGGTGAGCAGAGTGGTGTGAGACGGCGGGAGATTAGGGTAAACAGTTTCAATTTGTTTGGAGATCGCTGACTTGTTGGAGCCGTTTTTGTCGTTCAAGGCCTCAATCGCTGCCATAATCATCTACAAATCAAAGCAAAAATTCACATTTTACTAAACCCAAAAAAGAAATTACATTGTCTTAAAAAATCTGTTACCTCAGGATACTGCGGAAAAGTGGTGAAGTGTTGCTGTAGCGGCTGCTCTACAGGAGGCGGAGGAGGATTAGTGGAATCTTCAGGAGTAGCCATGAAAGCTCAAAATTGACTGTAAGAAAATGGAAAACAGAAGAAATGAACTGTTTGGTATATGAAAAGAAGAGAGATTTAAAGGGGAGAGATTTGTCGAGGATCGGACAGAAGGTAGAGAAGCGGAGAATGAATCCAACGGTCAGGGGATAGTAATTTTGGGTGAGGATCCAACGGCTTATGTTTGCAATCAATTTTATTACACGGATTGATGAGGTGGCTCAAGAATTGGCTGGATTTTTGAGATTTGAGAATAGGAATTGACCATACTATCCCTATCGCAATCGTTTCAAAAATAACATTGTGGATTCTTTCGCCTGTGATATCATAACCTATGCGCATCACTTCGTTTCAAATTCTAATTGGGTAAAGAAAAGGTCAAACAGAAAAGTCCCATAGCAGAACTAATAAGACAGCGCCACGAAATAAATCTCACGTGAGAGCCAGTTGATTTGATATTTAAAAATTTTGGATCAGGATCATCATCCTGCGCAAAGTGGGACCCTCCTTATTTCGGGGGGAGAGAGAGAAGTGATTGTGTGTATTAACGTTGTACATATTTGCTTAGGCAGTGGAAGGATCAGTCAGCTTGAGTTGGGCCTACGAATTTGGCGAGGAGGAACGGAGAGTTAAGGTAACCATTATGTTCTCAGCTAGTTAATTAAGATTATACACTAATATTAATTTTATTTATACAAAATAGAATTTAAAAAGCAATAAAACTCTTTTTAAAGGTAATCATTCACTAACACAAAAGAGAATATATATATATATATATATAAAAAGTAGGCCTACATGTCCATAATAATAAGCAACTGAATAAGGTCACCAACAGAAAATTCCCTTTGAGCTTCTGCTGCTGCCCCTTACCCCGATTCCTTTTTTTTTTTTCTTTTTTCTAGAAGAATTATTCAGGTGATAATAATATATTAATTAATTTAGAATTTTTTATCTTTTACATTTTAGATTTTCAGTTTTACTTTTAATTTTTTGTTACAGAAAAATAGATATTTTTTATTAGTACACTGGATTTTATAAATATATTGTTAATCTAACCAATTAAATTAATTTATTACCAATTAATCGATTTTAACAATTAGATTTAAATTCCTTTTTTCTCAACCGAATATAAAAGGAATTCTATTTTTTTAACAGAATTCTAAATTTATTCAAATCAATGACGCAATGTGCACGGTTTATAAAGTTATAATTCTAAATTTCAAATCTTTTTTTACTATCGAAAATTGTGGAGAAAAGAAAAACGTATTATATTTAATTATATTTACAATTTAGCACCAAAGTTTGCATGTGTTGAACTTGTTATCAAAGTTTTCTGCGTCCATGGAGAAGTAAAATCAAATTCTTGAGTTTATTATCTCAGGTCTGAACAAGTTGATAAAGATGAAAGAATCATCTGCTCATTGTCATATTATTCACATTCTACAAAATATCAGAAAATTCATAATAAAGCCAATTTTTTTTAATGCACTTTCTCATGTAAGCAGCAATATCTCCTATTGACCTACTTATTTTCCGCCAATATTTACATACTAAAAAAGTAAATTTGATATAAATATACTAGTATATAATTCTCGCATTGTATCAGAAGGAATACACTTAGACAATAAATAAGAGAATAAATTTTTAAAAATAAAATCATTATATTACTTTATAAACAAAAATAGAAAAATAGATAATCAAATCTTAAGTTAATAGTTAAAATAAATATTAATTCACAACAAACCTTACGATTTTATACTAATTAAAATATAAAAGCCTAAATGAAATGTGGAGATTCAATGTTGATTATTCAAAATTAAATAAAAGGAAAAGGTAAAAAATTTCAAGATTTGTAAGTCTAATATGTAATGAAAGATCAAAATTATATAACACTTACTGAATTTTTTTAAGTATCATAAGGTAAATTAAATATACAATTAATTTAATATACAATGAGTATTATTTTGGTTTTTCTTGCTAAATAAATAATTTGACATTTTTTTGCACATCACTAAAATCTTTAAACATATGTTATTTTATTATTAGTTTAATTTATAAATAAAACCGTAATACCATATCAATTTTATTTTTGAATTTTTTATGATGTTTTAATTTTTTTATTTAAAAAAAATTAAACTTGACATACAACTTTTAATTTATCAAAATTTATTCATTTCAATTGTAAAAGTATTTTATTTCATACCTTCTTTTAATATAAAATTTAATATATTTTGAAAATTGGTAATTATTTATTAGTAATGTTATGGTGTAAGTTAAAGATATAAACCACATCAATATCTGATTATAGTATTTATATTATATAATATATGATATTTATTAAAGAGTTTAATATTTCATTCTAAAAGTCCTACGATAAATTTATTCTTTTTGAATTAAAGCTTAGTTAATTTTTATATTTATTTAATTTTATGATCGATTTTAACTCAATGAAAAAATTCTACATAAGCAAATTTCATCCTTAAAAATTGAGAGGATAAAAAATTAAATTAAACTCATTGTATAATAAATTAAGAGGAAATGAACAATTCAATTAAATATTAATCATAAATTAATATTTTTGTTAATAGTTTAGAATATTTTAAAATAACTTGACCATTTTCTTAAGGTTATGGTGATTATCTGCAACATTTATCCAAAATGTAAAATTTTATATGGAAAGACAATATAGTAGTATAATAATTAACTCCTCTCCACTCCACAAACACACGGACACCAAAAGAGATTTAAAGAAATCACCCTCCACATTCACAACATAATCTCTCCCTTTCACTCGGTCATTCTCTGCTCTTTTTACTTCCTCCCGTCCAATCACCATAACCTTCTCTCTTTTGTATAAATAGAGAGAAAGCTTGTAGTCAGTGTAGAAATTAGGAAGTGGACGTAACAAAGCCTCTCCCTTCACGTCTTTCTTCACTTCCCCCCTTTCTTCCTCTTTTTTCTAATCGAGAAGAGCTAAATTGATGGTCCAGTTAATCTTTTGTTGATTTTTTTTTCTTTTTTAATCTCATTAGGTAAACTCTTTATCCCAAGGTTTGTTTGTTATAGACGGTTGTGGGTTTGATCGAATTGGTGTTATAGTCTGTTTCTTGGTGTTGGCATTGCTTGCTTTATCCATTTTCTTCAACTTGAATTGGAATTTGATCTTTCAGAGGTAAAATAGGAATTGGGTCTTTGCTAATTTCTTTGCAATGCTTAATAGAAATTGAACTCCTCAGATTCTTCTCTCCTTGACTACACACCTCCTCTTGGGAATAATAAATGGCTGGATGCTTGTCTTTCTCAACATGGCAAGGGGAAAAAAACGTCATTTTAATAATGTGGGCAAATTTGGAAGAATATTGTTAAAAGAACAGTAACTTTTCATCCCGTTATAGATATTATACAAAGAATAACAAAAAATTTCAATTGAATAATCACCTTTAGCTTTCCGCTGGACGTTTCCCATGAGGATCTAATCTCGGGCTTGTACGAGTTGAGGTAGATGCTGTAGCAGTGTTAGTGTTTGAGCTCGAATAAGATGAACGGGAATCAAAATCACCAGATGTTTCAGCAGTCGAGGTCCTCGAGGACATTCCTGGCGCTCTGCGGGATCTTCTATATCTGGAACCAGGTACTCCGGGCCTAGTTGGTTCTTCTAGATTGCCAGGTTTCCTTGATAACAAGATGACTACCCTTCGCATAGATGGCCGCAACCCTGGATCACCCTGTGTGCAGAGCAACCCTATATGAATGCACATTTTAACTTGGTCAGGAACTGCTGATGATGCCAACGTCGGATCCATAATCTCCAAACTCCTATCCCTTTTGTGGAGCTTGTATGCCTGCACCAGCAACAAAACCATGGTTAACACAAAGTGAATGAATCCATTATTATCGGTTAAATTAATCCTTGCCTATAGATCTTCCTCAACAAAAAGTGATCTATCTTATGATGGGAATCATTGTCTGTTTTTTGATTTAGTATATCATCAGAAACAGACAAGGGTTGCATCATGGGGAAGAAATGTTTTATGACTTTTATCATTTCCAACTTTTGACTTTTTGGTTTCTTTAGCTTTGACCTTTTCTTTTAGCAAATTACTTCTGACTTCAAAGCTCAAAGAGAAACTTATCCGCATTAAAGATTGTCATAATAAAATTCCTCTAAAAGAAATGTTAAAAACATTTTTCACTCTCAAACACTCACTTTCTAATTGGTTGGTGAGAAGAAATAAATTTTCTTTTTTCTCACTCTTTTATTTCTTTCCGCACTAACCAATCAAAAAGTGAGTATTAGAGAGTATTGAAAAATTGATAGTGTTCTTAGCATTCCTCATTTCTCTAATAATATTATATAAATTATCATGAGAAGACAAAGTCATATTGTCATTATCACTCTCACACAATTAAGGGCCAAACATAAAAATGAGTACAGTGAACAACATGAATCAAATTTTGATTGGGCAACAATAGCAGATATCGATACTTAGCTAATAAAATGAATAACATAATGATAATAACCATATTACACAGGAATCAAAGTCTTACCCAATCAAGAAGATTCTGAGCCTCAATTGATTGGCTGAATGTTGAATTCCTCTGGCCACTGATAAGCTCCAAAACCAAAACCCCGAAGCTAAATACATCTGCCTTCACTGATAGATGCCCATGCATGACATATTCTGGAGCCATATACCCACTGTTACCAATTATAAGCATATCTGTTATATTGACTGACCAACTATGTCCTAAGCATTTGCACTAATGTTATTATTAATCTTAAAAACAATGCAGCATATGTTATGGTGGTAGAAAACATACTTTGTACCAGCCACACGGGTATTCACATGAGTTTGATCTTCGGGGAAAAGGCGAGCCATGCCAAAATCAGCAATCTTAGGAACCCACTTATCATCAAGTAATATGTTGCTGGCTTTGATGTCACGGTGGATGATGCAATTGTGAGAATCCTCATGAAGGTAAAGCAATCCCCGTGCAATGCCAATTATTATATCATATCTCCGCTTCCAATCAAGCTGCTCTCTTTTATTGGGTTCTGCATCAAAATCGTCAGTGATCATTTTGTTGGACAAAATCTAGAACACTAATGATTTTTTTCAAAACCAGCAGATGACTATCATATTATGTCATTTTTCAGTCTATGGACAAAATAGTCAGAGAAAGTCTGAAAACTAGAGGGGTCGAGGAACTTTCCTTCCACTCTCAGCCTCCAAAACCGTGTTACAACTGGTCAAATGAGGCAATATTCATAATATGCGGTTGCTTAGCCCATAAAAATTCAGAAATAATATTTCAGAGAAAGATTAATGAAGGCTTCATTAATTTCTTCTACTGAGGCTTTAATCCCTCTAGGAAATAATATTCGCATTTGAAAGCAAGATAGGAAAATTTTCAGGGCATTGATCCGGAATGTGATACTGCAGATAATGAAAGGAAATACCCGTATTTAATTCTAAGATCACAGGTCATGATCCTCCATGGATAAATGATCAGACAAGAAAATATAGTATAAACACTCTAAACAAAAATTAAAACTAAATGTTGAAATGTCCCGTATTAAAAGATAAGGAAATTAATTTTCCTTTCTATTGTTAGTTTCTTGATACAAAATTTGGATCATATACAAGTCAAAATCCTGTGGCATAGGTAATTCCATACTTGGCAATTCTTTCATCAACAGAGCTTAGCAGAATCATTAATAAATCTTTTTCCACCAGTTAAGGACAGACTATATCTTCATTTCATTTTTATCATCTTCCATCTTTACTTTTTCTATCTCCTCAGAGGATAGAGTTTTTTAGAGAATTGATCCCTCCCCTCACTATCATGATCGGGTCAACCAGGCCAGATAATGAGTGAATAGAAAATCAAAAATATCAATAGCAGTTGCTGTTCCAGCCATTTTATTTAACTAGGTTTCAATGTCAGGGTTGGAGGTTAAGCATACATTGTAATATCAATTTCAGTTCCCTTAAGATTGATTATATGCAGCCAATTTTATCTTTAGATCATTTTTTTACAAATAACTATACTTCTAAGTCACCATCTAGGCTTGCTGCTACAATTTATTTTGCAATCCACCCCAAGCAATGTGCATTGAACTTACCAATTACAGATATTCTCTAAAACAGATGCCAGCACAGAAGGAAAAAACTTCTGTTCTTTTTAAGAAGTACCAGATATCCTAAATTCAGCGAACTAATTAAAATAGCAGAACATTCTCTGAAATTTGATAGTGCTTCAATAAAAGTGTTCAGAAATTCAACACAATTCCCAAGCAAATTTAGATATTAGTATATTACATGGTACAACTAACATGAACCTAAAAGAAACCATTTGAAATACAAAGTATAGGCAATTCAATGGACTTGTGGGATATCCAATTTGTGGGAAAGTAGATCATAATGCACAAGTTCCTTAAAAAAAAAAGCTAAAAGTACTAAGCAGCTGAAACCCAGTAACCTAGAAACGTTTGTGTTATCAGATTGAACTTCTTTCAATTTCTTAGTATAAAATTAGAGAGATAAGGGCCAATAACATGAATAAAGAGAGCAGGTGCTGTACTTACTGAAGAGAAACTTGTCAAGGCTTTCATTAGCAACATATTCATAAACCAATAGCTTCTCTGTTCCATGAGCACAATATCCTAATAAATTCACAACATTCCGGTGCTGGACACGTGCTAACAGCTTAGCCTCATTCATGAACTCTTTCTTCCCTTGATTTGATCTATGTGACAACTTCTTCACCGCAATCTCTCTCCCATCAGGCAATTTCCCCTATTTAAAACATTCCAAAATTCAAGAAAGAAAAGCTTAACTCTTTCTGTGAATACCAATGAAACACGGACACTCCATTTATATAGCATATCACATTTCCGATACCAACACTCGCTCAACATCGACATGAAATGTTCTAGGTACGATTTGTAATTTTCTAAAAATTAGAAACATATTTTTTTAAGTTAAAAACATATTTTTCCTTTCAAAAAACCTAAAACTTACGTGTAACACAAATCGTTGTTCAATATATTTGATTGTATGTCATTTTTGTTTAATTTTATATCAAAATAATAATTTATAATTATATCTTTTAAATTTAATTATTTATAAATTTATTTCTATATTTTTAATATTTATATATTTTATCTGAGTGTATATATCTTATAATTTTTATAAAAGTTATTTTACAATGTATGTTTTCGTGTCCATATCGTATACGTGCTTTATAGGTGAATACCAAGAGATCTATCAACTTTGAACTATTCGATATTTAGGAATTGAGCTAAGGAAAAATTAGAACTAGGCCATTTGTCCTTTTGACACCCGTTATGTGCATTAAATAGCTAAAATCCCTAAATAATCACAAACAATATTGAAAAAATATGGTACCAAGTACCATCAATTCTTGAAAAAACAAAAAAACCCACTAAAAACCCCCATCAAACCTTCGGCTATTATATTCATTAATTTTCTTGGTAACCAAACGTGATTTGAAAATCGCTAACACGTCAAACAGTGAAAGATGCTTACTCTGTAGACTGGTCCAAATCCCCCTTCACCAAGCTTGTGAGTTGGATGGAAATCTTTGGTGACAGAGGCTAAAATATCAAATGAAAATTGCTTCTGTTCCTTTGCTGCAATCTGGTCCAAATCCTCTTCAGGTTGGCCGTCTAATTAAAGCAAGCATAAAAATCATCTATTGAATCAAATATAGCAGCAGATCAACAAATATCACCAAATAAAAGGAGTGGGTTTTCTTACTTACCTCGTCTTGAACTCCACTTGAAAGGCTTCATCAGATTCTGAAAGAAATTATTAGAATTTATCATGCTTTTTCAAGAAATTGAGAATACTAAGCCCATGGGATAGGAAAGTAACAAAATTTTTTGAGCTCTAACTTTCCAAATCGAAACTATCTCAGGGAAATTTTGAGATTCTGGGAATTTGAGAAAAAACTCGAGTAAATAGTTATCTTTCGATTATTTTGAAATTTCCTGTTGTATTTCTGCTTGTAATGAGAACATAGATTATCTCATCTCACATCCTTAAACAAATAAAATGAACGTGTTCGCTGACCTGTCTGACTGACCCAAAGGGGATCTTATATATTGCTGTTTTTTTTTTTTAAATGTTCTTTAAATTTCAGTCAAAAGTTAAAAAAGAAAGACAATAATAAAGAAAAATGGAAGAAGGACAAGAATTTGTGCTAGGTGTGGTTTGGAAGAAATATAGAATTGTTCCAATTTTGCTGAACAAAGCAAAACTTGAAAGTTTCAATGGGAAAAGGCAACTTCCTTCATCACCATGAAAGTTTTCGCGGTTTTTTTCCAATAAATAAGATGATGTAGTTTTAATTAATTGATTGTGTTAATGAAAATTGACAGATCCAACCGAAATATAGCCATGAAAGACGTTCCGAGTTGATGTGACTTGTCTGAATATTTTAATATATTTTCTGGTATATGATTCATTATTATTTGACTTTTTTTTTCCTATTCTGATTAATTTAAAAAAGTCTTCTAATATATGGAATTACCATTTCTTCTCGAAGTATTTATAATAAATAAAACAATAAGGCATTGCTACTTGTGTTGGAATTGTGATAACTGCACGATTAAGAGAATTTATACCTAATAGTAAACAAATGTATGCTTGCCTTTGGAAACATATTCAATAATCATATAAATCAATTTCGGTAATTTATAATTTTCCCATTATCATCTATAATTATAGCTAACCAACTAAAAATATTTGCAAATAAAATTTAACCAATTTATGTTATAGCTTAGATTTTTTTAGTTATTAATTTTATCTATAAAATATTATATGTTTGACATTAGTTTTTTTTAGATATTGTATTATTTTATTATTGTCTTAATAACATAAGTGGTATAAACTTTTATCGCTATGTTTCAAACTGGTACCAATTCTCTTAATTGTTGTAAATTGATATCAATTTTTAAAAAAATATTATAATCTAATATTTAAGTCCAATTTTCAATTAAAAAATGAAATCTTAGGCAGAAAATGCAATTTCCATTATGCCTGTTAAAGTGTAATACTCTATCCAAAATGGGATAATTTTTTTATAATTTTTATCTTCCCGCACTCAAATATTATTTATATATATTTATATAATAATTATTTATATTTTAACATAATAAATATTTTTAAAAATAATAAAATAAAAAAATTATTTAACAATTTAACTAATTAATAAAAATAAAAAAATACTTTTTAATATTAAAATAAAATAATTTAATAAAAATCGGAATCAGAAATTTTCGTTCCAGTATGGTGTAGGGACGGGGATGGAAATCAAAAAAATTTCCAGCAAATAACAAGACCAGATCGGAAAATTCTATATCAAACTCATTTCGTTGTCATTTTTACGACTGTCACATCATTTTTTACCATAAATTGAACTTAAATATCATATTACAAGTTTATAAGAATTAATATCATTTAGGTTATTAATTCTCGTATGGTCCGTTTGACGTTAAATTTGGAAAAATCGTTTTTTTGGAGAAAAAAAATTATTTTTAATTTTTTTGAATTTTAAAAACTATTTTTATAGAGAAATAGGTAAATATATATATTTTTTTCAAAAGTATATTTGAGAAAAATAGTTAATTAAATCAAAAAAAATAAGTCAAAATTTTATAAAAAATTAAAAAAAATCAGTTAATTAAATAAAAAAAATTTAAATTTATTTTTTAGATAAAAAATAGTATTTCCAAACAATCCTTGTTATTCTATGCCATTGTTATTATTATTTTTTATAATAATAAATGACAAGATATAGCCCACCCTCTCGTTAACTTTTTGTTTCCAAATCTACCAAAAACTCTATACCTACCGCCGCCTCTGTTCAAAGAAAGAAATGCTGCTCCCTCTTTCTCTTGCTTCAACCAATGATAAAAATATTCTTATGGTCTTGGCAAATACAGTGCAGCATATATTTTTTTCTCCCCGATAACTCTTAAAATTTTGTATTATTATCTCTAGCTGCTCACTAAACTAAGAGATCTGCCCTTTATCCATTTCAACTTTTTCTGAAACCTTCGCAAATTACTTCTCACAATCTGCAATTTTTCATTATATTTTGAGATTTTTATATCCTGCTGAATTGAGTGAGCCCTCAATTGATTATTCTTCATCTACTTTTTTTTAAATTCACCAGATTAGTTGATCCAAACTTTCTTCTTTTTAATTTACTTGAAGTCTTTGTCGAATATTTTCATTTAAATAATCAGCCAATATCATTATTTTTATTTCTTTTTCTTTGCAAATTTTTGAGTTGGATTTTGTTTAGATATAGATTCATTTTATTAACAAGAAAGTAGTGTCATATTTTTTTAAAAACCTTCTATCCGAAAAGAAACTTTAATTTGTTTTTTTTTTTAAATGGAATTTCGGTACTGCACTTTTGATTTCGACACTGCACACCTCTCGGCCTACTGCATAACTGCAATTTGTTTTATTTTGGTTTCCATATTGTTGACCAACTACTTAACTTTGAGTATTATTTGTTATTAGATGAATACTAAAAACACTTTTCATTTTTTACCCTCGTTATTTTTGACACTCACATTCTTATTGGTTGATGATAAGAAAATCACCTTCCTTATTTTGATTATAATTTAATTATTTATTTTGAGATGAAGTGGAACATTTAATATTCAAATTCTTTTAGCAATTTATTACTTCTACATATTCTCAATGCTAGTTTCTTCTAAGCTTTTTATATTATTATTATTATTATTATTATTATTATTATTATTATTATTATTATTATTATTATTATTATTATTATTATTATTATTATTATATACTAATTTTTTTAATATACAGATTTTTTTGAAAACTATATATATATATAATATGTTAGCAGTAAGTGATTTTGTTCCATTTATAAAACTCATGATATCATTTTCTTCTTCTTGGCCTATTATTATTTTATACTTTATTTTCCTTATTTGTATTTATATGGTTTAACCATGATTTATGTATTAAATATAATAAGCTTATTTCTGTTTTAAAATATTAAAATAATTTTTTAATATTAAAATTTTCCAAATTAAAGCTTTAGATTATTAGTCATTTTTAGATAGTTTGGAATTCTCTTAATCAATTAAGATATTTGGAGTGAATCATTTGTTTGTCTTTATTTTAATAGGAAATATTAAAGTATTTTATTAAATTGATGCTATTTTTTCAGAATTGAATTTCTTAGACTATTTTATTTCTTTACTACTTATTAGGAAATTCAGATACTCCCATCGATACAATTTTGGATTCGATTTCTGTTTAAATTTCAGGTGAGTAGTAATTATAGTACACAACTCATTTTTTATAAAATAATTACCATTTTATATTTTTGGAATGAAAATGAATTTCAATAAAGGTAATTATTAAATGATTATTTTTAACTTTTATTTTAACATTTTGATTTTAATAAAGTAGTTTACACTAATATTTTTTCTATGTATTATTTTATTTAATTATTTTTGTTTATGTTGAATATATTATTAATTTAATTATTGTTAAATTATCTATGTGTTATATCTTTAGATATGGGGACATATTTTTGATATTTGTTGCTTTAAATATAATTAGTACTGAGATTTTGAAATTATCTAAACTGAATTAGTATGTTTTTTGCTTGGAAGACTATTAAGGAAATTGTTACTTGTGAAAAAAGTATTTGATTATATTATTTGAAATTAAATTGATATTGTTTACTGAATTTTTGCTTATGAATACTGTTTTCAAACTGGCTCCATTGTAAGTAATATATTTGTTATTTGTTACATGGACTTTCCACATATATTACATTATTAGGATCACATTCATTGCATTTGTATTAAAAATATTTATATTAATATATGTGATAGATGATATCTGTTATCTGAATTTATTACTGATGAAGCGCTTACCAATTATTAGAATTTAGTAGTGTGAGGTATCACTCCTATCTTGTATCGTATATTTTAAATTTTTAATTGATTTGATTATACTACAAATGAAATAAATATTATTTTGTTTATCTGTGCATATTTTATATTTTTTTTTGTGAAATTCTAAATTTTATAGTATTTGAAATTCAAATGAATATTGTTTTATTATTGAAATTATGTTATGGAAATTTGAAAAATAATTGAAAATTATCCCAGTATTTATATGTTTCCAATTTGTTGTGTGCTATGATTCATATTCATTGAGCACGTTTTATACTATTCTTTATTTTTTCAGATGTTGAAGATAGATTTATAATTTTTAAAGTTTAGAAAATGTCGGACCATAATTTTTTTGCTTTTAGGAGTTGTATTTATGTTATATTTAAACTAGTATATGTTAAGTTATTATTGATATACATATGTGCCGGTCATGGCTAGTTTTGGATTATGATATTATATAGTATGTCAAAATCCCAATATCAACCGAATTCAAATATATTTTTTTATTTTTATTTTATATTCCAAAACCTTAACTTTAAGGTTTTGTTTTGGAAAAAATGTTTTTAGGATTGAATTTTGAAATTTTTTTTGGAAAAAAAAAGGTAAATAGGCATTTTTTTTTCCAGAAGTATGTTTGAGAACAAAATTATAAAAAATTAAAAAAATCAATCAAATAAATAAAAAATTTTAATTTATTTTTTTAACATCTAACAATAATCACAAATACACTTATGATCTATTACTATTTGTATTGAGAAGTTTCATTAATCCAATTATATTTTAGATAAGACATCAAGACTGATTAATTAGGATGATCCTCATTAATTGGGTCTTGTATTTATTATTTAAGGTGATAGAGACTATGAGTTTGACTTCAACATAAAATTTCCCATATGACTGAATAAATTGATTAGTGGATTACATTCTATTTACGGAAATACATTTCCTTCACTAAAAAGATGTAACGAGCAATTATTCCAATATTTGTACTAGTAAATTATTGGTCAAATACTTATAAATAGAAGCAGAAACAAAACAAAACAAAAAAAAAAGAAGGAAGATTTACTTATGTTTGTAAAAGGCTTTTATTTTCTTATTGAAGACCTACCAAATTGAGAACATGATTCTAAAGTTACATTTTTTTTCTTTTGAAAAATAAGCTAGAAAAGTAATTATATGGACATAATTATAAAATTTAATCTAAACTTAACTAGCAATAACCTAAACTCATGAGGTTGCAGATGAAATGATATAAATCTCTTTCAGCTTAACCAGATGTCTCAAATTTGAGTATTGTATATGCAACTATCTTAAAACTCATGAGAGAGTATTTTGCTGTCATTGAGATCTTACCCGACACGAACATAATTAGTTTCAATGTATGATTCTGGTTAACTGATTGAAAATACCTGCGATGTAACCAAAAAAAGGCTTTTAAATATAGAACTGTTGACATTAACATGCCAATAAAATTTGTATTCTGATATATATGATGTGTCGTAATTATTAATATAATAGAGTCAACGTTTTTATTTTTCTATAAGATATAGTATTAACGTTATGAACTGGTATTATTATTATTATTATTATTATTATTATTATTATTATTATTAAGTTGAAACAATGTATACTTTTTAACGACTCTCTCTGCTACAAGATAATTAATTTTTGAATTTTTTCATAATTTCACTATGAATTCAAATAAAATTTCTATAAAATAGATTCACTTATATTAAATACAGATTATTTTTCACTTATTATTAGAAGTTTAGTTTGAATACGAAACTATCTTTATTTTTTTTCTATCAATTATCTTTCTTTTATATATTTAGCCATTCTGATGAAAACCAGTTGACCTTTTATAAGCCAGTATGTCATATGGATATATGATAAGTACTATTAATTTCATTTTTTTTCTTTTGAGTTTGACTTTTTTAATCATTTTTTGCAAAATTTTTTTAACCTCTCATATTATTTATTGATCTATTTTCTTTTTTTATCTATCCATATTATCCGTTTTTATATTTTCTTTATTAAGAAAAGATATCTCTAACAAATTAAATAACATAGAGCACATGCAATTATGTATTTTATTTTATGTTACTCTATCGGATTAGATTAAATTTTATTGAATTTATTGTCATAAATAATATTTTCAATGATACATGTAAGATAATACTAGAGCAGCGGATGATTACTTGTTGAGCGTGAATCGTGCGCTTTCAATGCTTTAGGCGGAGACAAATTACTAGAACTTGACTCAATTCCACAGTACGAACGCTTTTATTCTCTTGTTGTTGAACGGAGATGAAAAAATTCACTTTTCGAGAATTTCCGTATTTCAGAGAAAAACTTCTGATGAATAGTTATCTCTTTTTCTTATATCTTTTCGTTATATTCTTATCTTCTAAAGTTATATCTTTTCATAACTTTATATATAAAAATATATGAGTCTGGGCTGGGTCAAGCCCACATGGGCGGCCCAATACCATAAAGCCCAACATCTCCCACTCGCCCAAAGTGGGCTTGGATCAATCAAAATATCATCTCACATCTCAAACTTAAACAAAGAATCTTTCATACAAGCGAACGGACCGTGCGACCCAAAGCACACAAATTGTGGGAGCTCCAATACAAACCTAATTATAGGCCATATAGGAGACATCAACCCAAAGTTGTAATTATTTTCGATAATGTGCTTAATTACCTCAAGTATCTTTCTCAATACACTTAATTCGAGTATCATTCAATCCCTCATGAATCTATACTCAAATCATTCTTACAATCTCTTGTATTCTAAGTTACTTCTCGCTTCATCAAGCGTAATAACCCCGGCCGGTGAACACAAGCTGTGAGTGCATAAGCAAAGTACTTTTTCTTTTGCCCTCATATCAATCAGTTTTGAATTAACTCGCTTTTCTAGGAGTGTTCCGTTAAGTCGAATCATTCCATGACTATAGGATACATCCTAAGATAGCCAACATTAATTCATCACATCATGATATAGTCAAAAGTCACAAAGGGTAAAATTGTTTGAAATCCATTTTTAGGATTTCTAGGACTCACATAGCGAAGAAGCAGGGATCCATTCTTTCGCTTCCTAATAGGTCGTATAGCACATGCAGTATGAAATACATGCTATGGTGGAGCTACTCTTTTCTTATCAAAGATAAAAGAGTGTATGTCTTGCTCTTAGTTCAAAATAAATAAACACCATATGAGTATTAGTCTTGTCGCTCTCAATGCGCCAAACTTGAAACTTTTATTTATACATTCAACAATGTTAAATAACAAATTTCACACTCAGCTTCCTCTATATAGACACATGAATGGTGGGGAAGTCATTCATGTTGATTCTTATATATATTAAGAATCTCATCTTGATCCTCATCAAGGCGACCTTATAAAAATTTAATAAAACTAAGACCATTCCCACTGCATATTAGTCATTCACTTAATGCCTCTGCATTTATGGTCTCATCTCTGCTCGCTCTATAGCGCCAGAGGCGATTACTCATGTGAGTGAGTCAATCTAAGTCTATCGACATACTTATTCGAATTGTGCTAACTGACATTTGTAATACATTCATATAATTGAAAAATCATTAATCAATTGAAATGATATATCAATTGTAAAAACCAAGTGATCTGACATAACATATATTGATTACATTCTACATAAGCCTAGGGATTTTATGTGCCTTACAAACGCATCCCTAGCTATTGGTTTAGTAAATGGATCTGCTACCATTTTGTTTGTAGAAATGTGTTTCAGAATCACTTCCTTTTCTACAATCATGTCTCTAACATAGTGATATCTAATTTGGATATATTTGGTCTTTCCATGATATTTTGGATCCTTAGCATAAGCTAATGCAGCCATACAATCACAATAGATTGTCACAGGTTCAGATGCTGACTTGACAATCTCTAAGTGCTGCAAAAATCTTTTCAACCAAACTGCCTCTTGTATAGCCAATGAACATGTTACATACTCAGCTTCCATCGTCGATAAAGCTATACAAGATTGCTTCTTTCTACTCCATGAGATTGCGCAATCATTAAGCAAGAACGCATATCCAGAGGTCGATTTGCGCTGATCTATATCACCTCCCCAATCAGCATCAGTGTAACCAATTAAACGCAAATCCTTCCCTTGATAACATAGAACATAGTCTGAAGTTCCTTTTAGATATCTCAATATTCTCTTGACTGTCATCCAGTGTTTTATACCTAGATTAGATTGAAATCTGCTTACTAGCCCAACGGCATAGCAAATGTCTGGACGTGTGCACATCATTGCATATATCAGACTACCGACAACATTGGAGTAGGGTACTTTAGACATTCGTTCTTTTTCATCCGATGTTTTAGGACACATATCTAGACTAAGGCTCAGATTCCTTTCGACAGGGGTATCCATAGGCTTACATTCATGCATATGGTAACGCTCCAATATTTTCTTTATATAAGTCTCTTGAGACAAACCCAGAAGTCTTTTAGAGCGATCCCTTAAGATCTTAACACCAAGTACATAACTAGCCTTATCCATATCTTTCATTTCGAAGTTCGATGATAACCATTTCTTGGTAGTATCAATCAACTTTTTATCATTTCCAGCTATTAAAATGTCATCAACATACAAGGACATAATTATAAAACCATTGTTAGAACGTTTAACATATACGCAATGGTCTTCCTCCATCATCGTAAAACCATCCTTTAATATGGCTTGATGAAATTTGAGGTTTCATTGTCTTGATGCTTGCTTAAGACCGTAAATGGATCTTTTGAGCTTGCAAACTTTGCGCTCTTGTCCTTTGAGTTCAAAACCCTCAGGTTGATCCATATAGATCTCTTCATCTAGTTCTCCATTGAGAAAAGCAGTTTTAACGTCTATTTGATATAATTCTAAGTCCATTCGTGCTACTATAGCCAGAATGAGGCGAATTGATGCAAACCTGACTACAGGTGAGAATGTATCTTCATAGTCAATTCCCTCTTTTTTTGTGTAGCCCTTAGCTACTAATCAAGCTTTAAATCTTTCTATTGTCCCATCCGCCTTACGTTTTATTTTGAGAATCCATTTGTTCCCAATAGTCTTACGATTAGACGGTTTCTCAACCAAATCCCAGACTTGATTGTATATCATAGAATCCATTTCCTCTTTCATAGCTTTAATCCATTCTTTTGCTTTAGGACCAGAAAGAGTTTGTTGAACTGTTTTAGGCTCTTCTTCATCTGGAGCAATCATAAAAGCTTCCCCCTCAATCTCAAATCGACAACGGGGAATCTTGTCACGATTACTACGTCGAGGTTGAGATTGTTCATGGTCTTGCTCTATTGGAACAAAATCTGACATTCTTTCACTCCCACTTGGTTTAGGAGGAGCAATAAATTCTTGCTCTGTGAGTGCGAAATCAATTATTTTTGCACTCCCACTAGTCTCAGGATCTTCCATTTCATAAAATTGGAAATCCTTATTTATCTCACCTCTTTCAGGAAAGTCCTCTTCTAAGAAAATGACATCTCGTGACTCAATTTCTGTTATTTTTCCATTTGTATCTTCCCCCAATAATACATATCCTTTGGAGAATTCTGAATATCTTATAAAGATACATTTCTTCCCCCTCGGACCAAGCTTTCCATATTCATGGGAAGTATTGTGGATATAAACTGCGCAACCCCATGGGCGCATATGGCTTAATTCAGGCTTTTCGCTTTTCCACAATTCATATGGGGTGGAATGAACAGATTTTGAAGGTACACGATTTAGAATGTAGGCAGCAGTCATTAATGCATCTCCCCAAAAGGAAATTGGTAAATTAGCTTGCGCCATCATTGACCTAACCATGTCCAATAGGGTTCTATTTCTTCTTTCTGCTACGCCATTTTGTTGCGGAGTAGAAGGAATAGTTAGCTGCCTAGCTATACCCTTATCATCACAATAACTTTTGAATAAATCAGATAGATATTCACGCCATCGATCCGTCCTTAATGATTTTATATTCAAATTCAATTGATTCTCAACCAATTTACTATAACGTATGAAGCAATCTAATGGTTCAGATTTATGGGAGATCAAATAAATATGACCGTATCTGGTGAAATCATCTATGAAAGTGATGAAATAGTGAGCACCATGTTTTGCTCTAACATTCATTGGGCCACATATGTCAGAATGTATAAGTTGTAAAGGAAATGTGGCTCTTTTGGCTTTGCCAAATGGTAATCTTGTTGCTTTTCCAGCTAGGCAATGCTCACAAATAGGCAAATATATTTTCTTAACAGATCCTAAAAAACCAGCTTTTGCTAATCTTTTTAAACGATCTTGCCCAATGTGTCCTAATCTAGCATGCCATTTAGTATCATCAATCAATGAAACATTATTGGAATTTCCAACAAGAAATATAGATTGCTTAACATCCATAAAAATAGTGTCTAACACTATAAAACCATTCAACATATATCCAGAACCATAAAAAACTTTGTCTAAAAGTATTTTAGCACAACCATCTTCAAAAATTATTTTGAAACCAAGTCCAAGTAAAACAATAATAGAAACTAAATTTCGTCGAACATCAGGAGCATAAAGTACATCATGAAGATAAAGTGTGCGACCTCCCCGCAGCACTAGCCTGCAGGAACCGATCCCAAGCACGTCAGCCGAAGTATTATTCCCCATATATATTTTTCTACTCCCCTTTGGAATTCAACGAAATTCTACAAAGGCAGATCGGTCCCTCGCTATGTGGTCTGTTGCTGCTGAATCTACAGTCCAATAAGGAACAGTTTCAGCTAACATCAAGCAACTACTTACATATAAATTTGAGGGACTAATTTGGTCATACAATACCTTTGGCTCAGTGCAATCACGAGCAAAGTGACCGTGCTTCCCATAATTGAAGCAATTCATGTTCTTGCCTTTCTTTCCGCTGCGTTTCCCACACTTGCGCTTATTTCCATTAAATTTTGTCTTATTTCCTCCCTTTCCTTGCCATTTGCCCTTACCTTTCCATTTCTTTTGCCCAGAGCTAGAAGCCCCTTTGCCTCTAGACTCAGTCATATAAGCCTCTCCTTCAGGCTTATCAGCGAGAAGGCGATCCTCCTCTAGCTCAACATGTCAGACAACATCATCAAAAGTTTTTATATTATCATTATGGGTAAGGTTGACACGCATGTGTTCCTAGGCTTTTGGAAGAGAGCGAATCACAGCTTGAACTTGTTGCTCGTCAGTCATCTCATGGCCAGCACCTTTCAGTTCACTTATCATGTTAGACATGACAGTAAGGTGTTGCCTCATTGTTTGATTATAATTTTTCTTATATGCATCAAACTTTAGAGTTAACTGACGCAGTCTTGTTGTTGAGGTTCCACCAAACTGAACCTTAACAGCATCCCAAACTGCTTGGGCTGAGCGGTGCTTCTCAAAGCGTAGCATCAAGTCATTTCTCATGCTACTCAACATTAATATGCGAGCAACTCTGTCCTTGCGCTTATAGGCTTGATATGCTTCCATATCCCGCCTATGTTGAGCAGTATTTCCATGCTCAGGCTCAGCCATTGGTTGTGTTATTGTTTCTAGCATATCTTGCTCTTCCAGGAGATACTGAATTTTACGATGCCAAATGTCATAGTTTTTATCATTCAGTTTATCTCCTTAATTCAAGTCAGCAATAATGCTTTTTGTTGCAACCATTTCAACTATTTAGAAACAATTATTATAATTAGGATTAGCACAATTCATTATTATTCTTATCAATTTCAAGTCACAATGCTTTTAAATTAATCAATAATAACTTAACATAAGTAGTAGAAACAAAAAATCTGCATATTCAGTTCAATCAATTTCTACTAACAAATTCCAGTTATCATTGTTTAATTTAAATATGCGCCAATTAATTCTATATTAGATGAGATTCATCAATCTACCAATCTAATATTCCCACAATACATTCATCATATAATGCAATTTAACAATAATAATATATATGCATTAAAATAAGATAAACATCAATTACATGTTCAAAAACAAAAAAAAATATATATATATATAACATATTGTCACACATAAAAAATAAATATTTTTCTAATATTGAGTTTAATTCATTCATCATCTGGTTGAACCTTTGGTTCCCTCTCAGCAAATTCTCTTTTTGCCAGTGTACCAGATACCTTTTTCATCCATGGAAAACTATTTATCGATTTACTAGATCGCCTAATACTATATTGTATACGGCGCTCCAGTTCCCGATTCAAATCTCTTTCAAGATTTTTATAAGTTAAGTCGCTTAATCTTTCTTTAAGCGCCTTCCTTTCCTCTTCCCATGAATCAGGTAAAGAATCAAGAACTATTGACATCTGTTGTTCCACAGCTAAGTCATAGTCTTCATTAAACATCATATAGAAAAGTCCAAATTTTATGGTACATCTCATCAATATGTTTTTCAAGAGAATGTTCCGGATCTTTCTTATATGCACATAATCGCTCCAAAGCGCGAATCAACATATTCCTCACTACATATTTGAATAAATTAAATCAACATTAGACTCAATTAAATATGATATATGTTATGTGACAAAAACAAAAAAAAAATTACATGTAATTATGTTCTTATTTGCATATTTTTCTCCAAATTTCTCATCAAAACCATCACAAAAAAATTTTCAAAAAATATCCATTAAATTGGAAATTAAATTTTGAGAATTATATAAAAAAAATTTTGACAAAAAATATTCGTTCACGTGCCCAACGAATCCGTCCCACGCGCGCACGCGCTGAATCGCGCCACACACGCGCTGCCACCTGTCCCTCCCACGTCAGCATTTGTGGACCAACCAGAGGAAGCCACGTGTCAGAACTGACATGTGTCACAGACACGTGGCATGACACGTGCCATAACCGTCAGGAAACCGTTGCCACGTGTCATGCATACGTGAGTGACACGTGGCAAACTGTCAGAAACCGCTTGCCACGTGGCATGTACACGTGCGTGACACGTGGAAAAATCATCAGAAATCGTTTGCCTCGTGTCATGAACATGTGCGTGACACGTGGCAAAACCGTAAGCAACCGTTGCCAATCGCTAGCGCGTGCAGTGCACGCGCCGTCTTCCGGGGTTGATTTTTCACCGGTTTTTGAAATTTTACACATTTTTTTACGGTTTTATAACCACTGGGACCATTTTTATTCCGTTTAAAAATCATTTTGGCCGTGTTTGAACAACACATATACGATATGAGAGTGGGAATAATTTTAATGATAATTTTCTGAAAAAATATTCTCATAAACTTTGAAAAATCATAGAAATTCAACCACTCATCAGAAAATTATGCAAAAATACTCGTTAGAAAGCTTGTGATGAGAGATTTCCAACGATACCAAATTCGAACTATGAAACTGAAGAATCAATTTTCGAAAAATTGAAGAAATTTCGAATTTGCATAGGAAATTTCTTAAAAATCATCACAATTATGATTTTAAGCACAAAAACGCACAAATGGGGCTCTGATACCAATGTAAGATAATACTAGAGCAGCAGATACTTACTTGTTGAGCGTGAATCGTGCGCTTTCAATGCTTTAGGCGGAGACAAATTACTAGAACTTGACTCAATTCCACAGTACGAACGCTTTTATTCTCTTGTTGTTGAACGGAGATGAAGAAATTCACTTTTCGAGAATTTCCGTATTTCAGAGAAAAACTTCTGATGAATAGTTATCTTTTTTTCTTATATCTTTTCGTTATATTCTTATCTTCTAAAGTTATATCTTTTCATAACTTTATATATAAGAATATATGGGTCAGGGCTGGATCAAGCCCACATGGGCGGCCCAATACCATAAAGCCCAACAATACAGATGCAATATTCATGTTTTTTATAATGGAATAATAGTTTTTGATAATTAATAATATAAAATTAATTTTATTTAAACTCAAATCATAATAGGAAGAGATAAGGGAAGTTGCCACTTCCACCGTAAAGGAGCTCATTATACTAATTTTACTCCAATAATGTCAATTATGATTTAGGTTCTATTTGGTTTAGCTGTAAATGTAATTGATTGCTGATGGTTAGTAGCTAATAACTAATAGCAATTTGTTATTTGTTGTTTTGTAAAAATAATTGAATTGTTATTTTTAAAATATAAAATTACTAATAGAAACATATTTATTTAATTCAAGATATATATTATTTTATAATAAATAAATAAAAGTATATTATATTACTCATTTGAAATAATTGTTTATTTTAATAAATTTAAAGACGACAATAATAATAATAAATAAATAAATAAAATTTAAAAAATTATATGATATAAGAGTAATTAAATAAAAAATGAATTGAAAATTTTTACTTCCTTATAAGTATAATTTAGTATAAGGGTAAGTTGTTATTCATATTTAAAAAATTTTCAGTTATTTTGAAAAAACTCTAATATTATTTTAGGATTTTAATTAGTATATCAATCAGTACTTGTTTTAAAATTTCAAAAAACTACTAGATACTATTTAGAAAAATTTATTAAATACTTTTTGTATAAGTTGTTATATTAAAAAAATTAACAGTTGCTCCAAACAATGGAACTAAACACATTCTTTGCGGAATTTGAACTTTAGATTATTTTTTATTTTTATTTTTCCAAATTAAAAGGGAGTTAAAGTCTCTAAAAATAATTTAAAATCCAAAAATATGAAAAATAAATAAATAATTACATACCAATAATCACATTGAATAAATGTAACTGAATTTCATGCAAGCATAATGTTAATTAACTGTTACCATTAAAAATGCAAGTGAATGGGCTTTTTTTTTTCTTTTCATTTATCTTATACCTTGAAAGATTAATTATTAGTAAATGCCCATACGTGCAATCTGATATTAAAAATGAATGTTAAACACCTAATACAATTGTTATATTTCAAAATTTTCATAAATCAAATAAAATAAAATCATATCATGATTTAATTTAAGTTATATTATTTTCTTGTACTTTTTTTATACCTTAAGTTATATTTCAATTGCGAAAAAGAATTTCAATTAAAAAAATAAATTAGCGCGTGGGAAAATGAATAGTTTGTAAATAAACATAAATCATTATTAATAAAATAATAACATGTTAAGTAAATAATAGAAGAATTTGTTAAGTAAATAATAGTAGTTGGTGTAGATTTTTACATAGTATATCTATTACTGTGTGCTGGGGACCAAGTGGAACTTATTAAAAAATTTTATTCAAATTAAATTTTCTCTACCCTTTCGTATTGATGCTCTTACAAATCTTGATGTCATCATTTTCTGCTAAGAAGTGGCCGTTGATTTCTTCGTGGCTGGTTCTGCAAACTGTAAGAAGCATAATATGATTGTTGAAAATGGAAATGTCAAGATGAAAAGAGTTAATTATTTCTCTTTATTTTTTTTATTTTTAAAATTATGTGTAACAATTTTAATTAATATTATAAGAATTATAAAAAATAAAAATACATACATTTAAAAAAAATAGAAAAGATAAAAGGAAATGAAACTCTAGTCCCTTGACTTTAAAATGTTAGTCTCTTTTTAATATGACATTAAAATTAAAGAAATCATTAATAATTTAGGCAATTAGCTATAATATGTTTTATTTTACAAATTTTCACACAAAATTAAAATCTCTCATTTATGACTATTGGTGAAATATTTACAAAACAAGGAGTAAAATTGAAAAAAAATAAAAAAATATATTGTTTTCACAAAAATAAAAAATTATTTTAAAATAACTTTTTTTCCGAAAGAGATTAACGTTAGAAAATAACTAATACTTGTCTTTATATATTTATATTTTTAAAATTTAATAATGCTAAAGAAGCATAGACAAAAAGAAATGCTTTAAATAATGAAATCTCGAATATTTTTATTTTTTCCTTTTTCCCCCTTCGTTTTTTTAAAACATAAGACAGAAAGATGAATTTCTATGATGTGAAATAGCTTGATTTCAAAAAATAAATTATAATTTAATTATAATAAATATGAGTTAAGAGTCGATAATTAGTAATTAAAGAAAGGAAAAATGGACCATGAAAAGGTAATTAGAATAATGCAAATTGAGTTCTAAATAATGCAATGTATGCAAGGTTGGAATCCATTAAAAATCTATTAATATTGTTAAAAGAGAGTTCAGAAAACACCGTAGAAAATACAGTGTCTGGACGGATATACCCTCAAGTAAAACTGTATTGTTTTCCATAAAACTGTATTTTTTTTGCTTAATCATCTACCCAAACGGCGCCGGTTCATCCCTTTCCATCTCATCAGCATGCCAAATTACAGTTTTAGCCCTATCCAGCTCTACAACAACCCTATTTTGAAGTCTATTTTGGTCTTTCAACTCCCAAACCCTAGCCATTTTCCCTTACAACCCGATTTCATTTCTCTGGAAAAAAAAAATAATGGATCAAAACAAATTATTTAACAATTAAAAAAGAGAAAATGTTAATGAATTTAATAACATTCATAAAACTTATTAAATTTTAATTGAATATTAAAATTTTTAAATCAAGTATTTAATTCTATTATAGCTAATGTTAATGAATTAATTTAATTCTATATGTTTTCTATAGCTAATTAATTTCTATAAATATTAATCATCTATAAATTTTAAAGACTATATGATTAAAAATAAAAATTTGAGGGTCAAATTTATAAAATAAAATTATCAAGAATTAAATAAAAACTACTTATTTTACACAAGAAAACACACAAGTATTTATTTGACATTAACATTTTTTTTATGTTCCTAAAATGACAAAATTATAAATCTTACCCTATAATAAATCGATTGCTAAATAATAAAAATAATAACTAAGAGAAAGAGTACATTTTAATTGCCGGAGTTTACAAATTTGTAAAATTATTTAATTAAAATTCATGTAATTGATAATAATTGACTTTCTAAGTATTTTATAAATAGAAAATAAATTAATTAAAATTGATAACTAAGTGTGTCAAATGAATAAATATAATAATTTAGAGAGGTGATGAGTAAATGGGGCATAAAAATTAATTTTCCAAATTGGTGTTAGAGTAAAATCTATGTACAAATATGGTGTTATTGATCGGTTTCGGTTCTTGGTTTTCTTTTTTTTTTTTTTTTTTTCTAAAATTCTACACATGATTGAAAATTGGAATATTTATTTTTTTAGAAAAAAACAATAGTATGGACGGACAAAAAATGCATATATATTTCTAAATTGGTGTTAGAGGAAAATTTATGTATAAATATGGTGTTATTAATCAGTTTTGGTTCTTGGTTTTATTTTATTTTATTTTATTTTTTTAAAATTCTACACATGATTGAAAATTGGAATATTTGTTTTTTAGAAGAAAACAATTGTATGGACGGACAAAAAATGCAGATATATTTTTGCAATTTATGCTTTTTTAAGTTATAAATGGATGATAATTCAAAATTTAAATGCAAAGCTATGAACTATGGGATTTATTGACGATTTTCAAAGATTTTAAATCTCTATATAAATGTGGAAGCTGATTTTAGATAAAAGTATTATGGTCACTATCAATCAAGCATTGCATGCAAACGCTTGAAGTGGAAATTCATGCCAATGTCAAAAAAAATCACTATTTATTTTTTTGTACTTTCTTTGCAACTTTTTATTTTGGCATTCTTTGAATCATTTTGAATTTTCAATATTGTGGACATTTTTTTAAGTATCAGCTTTTTTATTTTAGCTTAGCAAGAATAACACCAATAATACAGAATTTTTCATGTTTTCATCCCCATGCAACGCGAGGTTACAATCTAGTTATCATTGAAAGCGAAGTTAGCTAATTAAATTAATTGGTTAAAGAATCAATGGACTTCCAGTCTTCCACCGAATACAAACGGGTAGGAAAAAACCAAAAAAGTTAAAAAGAGGAAGACGACATGCATAAGTGAATTAATTTTGTTTATTATATCCTTATATGAAAATAATAATAATTAAAAAAATAAAGAATTTAAGTTATACTTTTTAAAATAAAAAAGTGATTTCATACAAAAATAAATTATTTATCTTTAAAATTTAAAATTTAGAGTAAAAAATAAGTTTGATTATCTATATTTAAAAAACTAAACTTTATTGTTTATTCTAATTGTAATTAATATACATCCAATTTTTATGTATGTTTTATTTTTTATTGATATGTTTCTCTTTCTTTATAATAAAAGTCATTTACTTTTTTCTTTTAATAAATATTAATTTGTATGAGATGAAATAAAATAATAGTTTACTAGATTTTCTATTTTTTTCTTTCTATATTTAAAGATATTATTTATTCTATCAAAGATACTTTTTAAAATAAAAAATACTATTAGAGATGCTCTAAGTACATCTCCAATCATCTCCAATAAATTTTTCATTTGAGTTATACTATTTATTTTAAATAGTTATTCTATAAAAAAAACCATCTCATAGACTTTTTATCTTTAAATTTTATAGTAGATAATGAGTTTCACTATTTATATTTAAAAAGTCAAATTTCATTTTTCTATTCTAATTATAATTAATGTATATTCATTTTCTACGTATTTTCTATCTTTTTATTGGTGTATTTTTCTAAAAATATTTTTACCTTTCTTTATAATAAAAATTATTTATTTTTTTGATAAATATTAATTTATATGAGATGAAGTAAAATAAAAAATAAAAAGTTTATTGGTCTTGTAAAATTTTTTTTCCTAACTAGATTATAATTTAGTTTGATTATAAAAAAATATAGTTTGACCAATAATCTGTGCTTGGTAAAGTAGTTTATTTGAAAAAGAAACTAGATTATAATATAAAAAAATAAGCTGATAGAACTATTTTTTTTTAAAGTTAGTAGATTATGATTTTTCTTTTTTCTTTATACCTTTACTTTTTTTTATCAAATTACATGTAATAATAATAATAATAATAATAATAATAATAATAATAATAATAATAATAATAATATAATTATTAAATTATATATTTAAATAAATTTTATATAATATTTTTATTAATATAAACACATATTTTTATATCATTTTAGATTTTTAGTTAGTTTTACTAAATATTTTTAATTGAATTAATTAGATAGTCAGATTTTTAGTTACTAGATTATCAGTTACAATTAAATTATTAGTTTGAATTTAAATTATCAGTTAGTTTTATCAAACGAAATATATATTTAAAATGTTAGTAAAATACTCTTTAAAATAAAACAATATGATCAGATTGAAATCAGTAGCCTCAATTAGATTTTTTTTTAAAAAATACAAATAAAAAAGAGTGTTCATTAATTAGCCCAATGAATGGACTTCCTGGAGAGAAGGAGAGAATATATGCCGTGAGAGATGGTTTAATGAGGGAACTTAACTCACCGATTTCCCAATCAATCATCAATTCCAATTCCATAGTTAAATTTTAATTGGCTTTCAATTAATTAAAAATTACTCAAAATTAATTAGGCATTTCCACTACTACACTCCTTTTCATTTTTATATTAAGTATACGGTTGAAGTTGAATTTGAAAAAAATATTTTTAGCAAAAAAATTTTTATTTTTAATTTTTTTGAATTTTAAAAACTGCTTTTAAAAAGAAGCAGGTAAATAAATATTTTTTTTTTCTAAAATCAGGTTTAAAAATAGTTTATAAAAAATTAAAAAAATTAATTAATTAAATTAAAAAATCTGTTTTTTTGACACTTAATAGCAATTCTAAACACTCATTAATTATTATTTTTTATTTTAATATGAGATTTTATATGTTAATTCAATCATATTTTATTATATGTGAAAAATAATAATTACTTTATACATGCTATAATATAATGGAATTGATTCATTGAATAGACTTGATGTAAATAAATATTATCCTTTGAATTACGCTATACTTTTTGTTTGTGTCTGTGTTGCGCATGCCGAAGCAAAAATTAGTTATTCCAGAATTGATGTTGCTTTATTAATCATTAAATCTCAAGTATAAACATTTACAAATTTCCTACCTCTAGTACTTGCCAAATAGGACTGTTACTTGTTAAAATTCTAATTCAAATATAGATATTTTTTTTTATATTTGTAATTAAAAAAACTCTTTAGTAATTAATAATTTGTTTAAGTTTGGAATTTGCATTATTATTGTATTTTTGGTGTAATCTAAGTTACAGTTTACACCCTTTATTAATTAATTATTTATATTTTTAGAGATGACTAGATGGCTAATGAAATTGATGCCTCGTTTAGTTTAGCTGTTGAATATAACCGGTGGCGGATAGTTGATAGTTGGTGACTAATAGCCAATAGCTAGTAGTGGTTTGACACTTCTTATTTAGTAAAAATAATTTAATTGTTGTTATGATATAAAATTACTAATAAAAATATTATTTATTTAATTCAATATATACATTATTTTATAATATATAAATAAATAAATATATAATATATTGCTTATTTGATATAATTGTTTATTTTAACAAATTAAAAATTACTGTAATAATAATAATATATGATATAAAAATAATTAAATAAAAAATGAATTCAAATTTTATTTATTTATTTTATATATAAAAACAATTTAGTACAAAAGTAATTTGATATTTATATTTAAAAAAGTTTCAACTGTTAATAAAAAATTTCAAAATTGAACTTTTTAATTAGAATTTTAAATAATTATGAACCGTTATTTAAAAAAATTTACTAAATATATATTTATTAGCTGTTGTAGATCGGTGCAATCAAACACTCACCGGTTGGACTTTAGTGTGTTGGATAAGGCGGGCTGTCCCTCGCCCCACGCATCAAACCAAATATGATGTAATATATATGATGCACAACTCCTTTTCCATGATGACACTCTTATATGTATGATGGACAATCCCTTTTCCAAGATGAAACTTTTATTTACTTTTGGAATTTAGAAGGCCTAAACCATAACCACTCGCATGAAGTTTTTTGTTTTTATTTTACTGCTCTAACATTTTTTTAATCCAATTTACCCTTTTATACTTTGTTTTTGGATAATTTTATCTCTTAGTATTTCAAAAACAAGATAAATCGGCCACACCATACGATGACATTACATAGAAAATGAATCATAAATGATATTTAGGAGTATGAGGGTCTTAAAATTTATTTAATATATATCTAGTTTTTTTGAAAAAAAATAATAAAACCAATTAACCCATTAATACCCAAACATTCCTAAATTCGAAATAAAGTCAACTAAGATGGCAAGTAAGACTAAAGTCAAAATTAAAAAAAAAATCCAGATATCTTTCCCCCTTCTTCGTTTCTTTCCCTAACTTTTCACAATCTCCATAACTCATATTGCAGCCACAAATTCCATATCTCAACAATGTTCGGATTTAATCCAAAAGGAATTGCTTTGAAATTAATTAACTAAAAAAATCATACAAAATAAATTCAATAAGCAATTATATATATAATCAAAGCTGACTTTTGCCAATTTAGAAATATATGTATAATTTTTTTGTTATTAAGTCTCAAGTAAAAAATTATTAAATTGACTTTTTTTTTAACTTGTTTCATTTAGCCATCAAATATTCAAATTTATTGAATTGGTTTTCTTAATTATCAATTTTGAAAAAAATTAATCCCTATCTATGAAACACTTAATATCTAATTAATAACAGTTAATGCATAATGGAATCCATCAAACAAAATTTTAGTTAGTTTAACATCTTAGCAAAAATAGTTAATTGAATAAATTTTTACTTAATAGACGACTAGAAATGTAAAATTGATAGTTAAAAGGAGAATTGAGCCGATTTTACAACTAAAAAGACTTAATTAATTGCAAAAATTTATAAAATTCAAAGCTTCAAGTATCTATACTTTTTAGATAATCAACTTTGTCTTCCATGTGATTAATTACTGCAAATTATCGCAACCGCAATCTGTTTTCATTTTGTCAAATGTCCTGCTATCTCCAGACCCGGACGGCCGGCGGACCTAAACCCCACTTTCCTATAACTTATTTTTATTAGTTGAGTTTGATCGTCAGATGGCGAACACTTTCAAAGTCCTAATTAAGCAATTTTAGTCCACCCATTTCATCTCTTTTTCATTTTTTTCTTTATAAAAGATTAATTTGTTTCACCTAATTCATTGAACTTAAGTTTTGAGGGATTGACATTAATTTGTAAGAAGTTGTTTTTTGGAAACTTATCAAATTTTGTAATGTAAAAATTAATAAAGTCTAAGTTTTTATCAGTGTCTAACTTACAGTCCTGATTCCAAAGGTCTATTAAGGCGGCCTTTACCATGGACAAGAATTAAGGTGATCAAACATATCTGAGAAAAACTTAATTATTTTGTTTGTTGGGCTTTATTGATGTCAACACATCCATCATTTTCGTTAGTTTTTTCTTTTTTAAAAACATGCTCCCTTGCTTTCTGTTTAGGGGGTGGGAAATTCAACAAGTAACCATGCCTTGTTTTTTCTTAATTAATTAAATACAATTTAAACAATTTTGTTTCTGCAAAAAAGAAAAGAAAAGAAAAGAAAAGCAAGAATATTGATCACATAAGTCCTTGTAAGTAAAATTGGGATGAAGGCCCAATTTGCAGTCTTTTTTTTTTTTCGATCAGCTGAAGTCAACAAGTAAAAGTCATGCTAAATTTAAGTTGTGTGAAATTATTGGTAATAAGAAATTAGGTGAACTAAAGAAGGAAAAATGAATTTCTTTCTTTGTTAGACGTAACTAAATTTGTCTGCTGTGATATTACGATTTGTATGATTTTTTTTTTAAAAAAAATTCATTAATGAAAAATATTATTTGCTGAATTATTACGAATTTTTTTTATTCTGAATTAATTGCTGAGTGGAACATGCAAATCTTGAGAAATTACAGCTATTATTTTTATAAAATTTGGGAATAAAAATGAAATATCCAAAAATTATATAATGTAATAGTTACGTGAATCCAACTCAAACCACTAATTTAGAACGATTAAGAGTTTTTTCTTCTAAATTTTGAATGGTTAAATTAAAACGTGACAGTTGGAACAACTTGAAATTTTAAATTAAATAAAATCATTCACAAAGAGCGGTGAAAATATATACACCATTTATGCCATAAATTAAAGAAAGTATCCTCAAGAACCACATTGGATACAAGAAAATTTCTCATTAAATTACAAGAAGTTTGATTTCCACTAATTTCTTTTTTTTTTTTTCTTTCCAAGGACAGGTTTGGTACACAAGGATGGGGACATCTTAGCATCACAAATTCTCTCACAAACATATATAATGACAACCACCTAATCCTCATTTTAATTGTCATTATATTAATTAATTAATTTTGCAAGCACCGCCGAAAGTTGTTAAACATATGGTTTTGTATAATATATGGATCTTTCTATCAAAAAGTGAATTGAATTTTGTTTTTATATACAAAAGAAAGGCTGCCTTCATATGACCTAAGAGAATGACATTGTAATGCACGTGGAGATAATATATGTATTAGGACTTGAGAGAATGCTCATGGAATCTAATAAGCGAGTTTGGTGTTTAATTGGGTTAATTAACGAGTTATTAATAAGGTTTAGACCAAATTAATTAACTTTTTTTTTTGTCGCATAATGACATTGCAACTTGCTATCTTTCTTTTGGTAGGGAGGGAAAATTGATGCTGCTAAAAGCAAAAACATGTAAATAGCATTAATGACCTTAATCATGGAGAAAGTATTGGTCTTAAATTTTTGCCTTTTCTAACAACACATTGCTATTTAACTCAGTGAAAAAAATAGTTAACCATTGACATTAAGCAATCATTCAATAGCATAAATTTTGCAATAAATAAAGGTAGAAAGATAAGAGAATGGTAATTCTTCAGGCTAAGCTAATGAAGAGTGTTTGGCAAATTCAAATCAACCGGTACTATTTGTGCAACATTTTGATAATACTCCGAGGATACAATAAAGCTCAAAAATTTACAGAAAATAAATTCTGAAAATTTCGCTTAAAATCTTTAATATGGAGTACTAATTAAAGAGTGTTCTCAAAATTGAAAGAAAAGAAGTAATGAATGATTTTGATTCAACCTCTTTAACTGAAGTTAAATAGGTAGTTTAATTACAATTAAGTTGCACTTTTTTAAACAAATATGATTGTCTTTTTATAATTAACTGGAAACAATCATACACCAAAATTAAAAGATATAATAAAAACTTATAATTATAGTTGAATTAATTTTAAATTGATTTAAACCATTTTAAAATATTAGATCATCTACAATCATTAAGTCCGACTCTATAGACTTATCCAAATATAATATGATATCAGAGTCATAAAATGAATAACTACTGCATGATTATGGTAGTAAAAGAGAAAAAAATAAAGCTAAAGAATATAAAAATCCAAATTAAAGAATGAGTAAATTTGTGACTTGAAAAAAGAGAAAATATGTAACTCAAGAAAATAGAAAATACTCCAATAGATAAAACTAATGAATTAAGCAAGTGGTAACTAGCCTTTGCTAGTGTCACTTAAAGGAACTTAAAAGGATGAAAACCGCATGAAAATAATGTCATGGTCCGTTGCATATAATTTTAGTCTAATCAACATAGATTTACTTTGAAATTAGTATTATCTCGAGGTACATCTTTTTTCATTAAAGGTCCACCAAAACATTTTCTCTCTCTCTTTCATCTAATGTATCAAGTTATTTTCAGCGCCTACTAACTTCAATATCGTTATTAATCAATATTATAAGCAGATTGTAAAATTTATAAATCCAAATTTGCTTACATAAATGAGTAGACACCGGCTCAAAACGGAAAAAAAAAAAGAAGGCAAACACTTGTGGATATATGATTACATCTTTAACATAATGTGCTCTTGTTTTAAAATCTTAGCATGTGGATTTTCTAATATTGGTTACATTTAGCATCTAGCTGCGGCAGCTCAGGACAGCTGCAGCAAAAATTAAATAAGAATACCCAGTATTATTATTTGTTTAATATGTTTGGATTCTGTATAACTGTACCGTTTTCTCTTGCTTACTCAAACATCTGAATTAAGAAAAAACATTTTACACGATCCAAACAATCATTTATCGACAAACCCTTTAAATCCGACACCAATACAGTGATGATTAGTTTGCATGTGGGTAGAAGCATTTCATCTGAACTGAATGTTCTGTCCATCCCAATTTCCTTTTTCTTTTTTCCTTTTTCAAATTTCCCATTTTGTATAATTTGCAATCTTTTGTTATTTATTTATTTATTTATTTTGTAGTCTGGCTTTTAAGTTTGTTGGTATGTGATGTTCTACCTACCAAGATGTAATTTGTTTTAGGCTCAAAGCAACAACAAATGAGAAAGCAATATTTTTTTTTTTCAGGATTATCACTGTTTTATTCTTTTTTATATTATTCTATGCTTTATACAATCTTAATAACAAAGTAAATATAAATACAAAACAGAATTAACAAACACTCACTTTTTTATGTACTTTACAAATGGATACATATTGTAGTATACAAGTGCCCCCTCCAATAATAAAAAACATCCCATATGATGAAAATGATGCAGAAGATGAGAAGGAAAAGGAAGGATTACTTACCCCTCTTTTTCCTTCTCATAACCATTTTGCATATATTAAAAAAAAAGACAAAAATAGTGTCCTAAACCTAAATTGTCTAAATTAAAAAAAGAAAAACTAATGCTGTGTACCTGGCACTGGAATCTTTGATGATTGAGTCACTCCACTCCAGCTTTGCAAGCCAGGCCCTTTCTCACAACATACAAATGACAGCTTGTCTTCATTTTCAGTTCACTAATCCTCTACACACACAATTTCATCTCCATCTTCCTTTTCCCCTCAAAAAGATGATGACTACCTTGATTAACCCACCAAAAACTTGGGCTTAATATGCACAATAACCCCAATAAAAAAAAAAGAGAAAAAATGACCATGGCAGAAGCCTTCCTCTCCATCAAGAGACTTCCCATATGACATAAAAATTCAGCATTTTGGCCTTGTTTTTCTTTGTTTTAGTCTGCATTAACGAATGGAATCAGTTAATAATATGTTAAACTTGAAAGGATTAATTGAACTTAACTATTTAAGTAAAAGACTAAAACAAATTAAGGCATAAGAAATTACTTGTTATCATTATAGTACTACTCCATTAATTCTCCATGTTCCTTACGCGAAGCTCAACATTCCTTAGATCGCGAAGATGATGCAGAATTTCTTGCAAAACTTGTATCCCTTTGTCTCCTTTGTTTAAGGAAGTGACGCAATGTTTAAGAAACTCTCTATCTGCTTCGAGCGCTTGCAGCCTCTCGTAGACATTATCTACTTCTTCCTCAATTGCAAGCTTCTTAGTATCTATCTCATAAGTGTTCATTGATTTCAGCAGTTTAACAGAATCAACTTCTTCTGTATTCCCATTTAGCATTCCATCTTCAGCTTCTGCATCAATGGCATCGAAAAGTGGAAGAAGTCTCTTCGCCTTTGCACCCATGTGTTTCCTTTCTTGATGATGATGATGCTTTCCATTCATTTCTTTGTAATGGCCATTAGCAACTCCGTTTGTTTCCCTGCCATGGTCATTATAGGCATTCCCATTGTCTTGGTGTAGATCTTCTTCTTGTTCTTGTTCTTGTTCTTCGTCGCTGAGTGTGAAAAGCTTCTCCTCCAAAACCTTGAGCTGCTCTAGAATGGAAATCCTTTCCCCCTCGAAATTAACCAACGAATCATCCAAATGTACAACTGCATCGACAGGGGTGTTGTGGTTGCTGCTTTCATGATTGGCAACAAAACCATTTTCTTCTTTCGATTCGTGACTGAAATCAACGGATAGTCCATCACTATCCTCACCATTGCTGCAAGAAGCAGAAGAAGTTGCACTTCTTGTGCTGCTTTCTTTTCTTCTCTTTAACATCATCAGTTTCTCTCTCGCCTCGTAGTCTTCAACTTTCTTTCGATATAATTCCAGCTCCTTTTCGAGCTCTGCCCTTTCTTTCTCCTTCTTTACCATAAGTTCATTCAAAAGCTGCAACGCTTCTTGGTCATACTCTGATTGCTCTTCCATCATCCTCTGATACTGCAAAGCTTCCATTTGCATTGCAGCCTTTTCTTCTTGAAGCCTATTAATCATTGCCATTGTTTGATTGGCAGCCACCGCAGACGCACTTCTTTCTTCTTCTAGTTCTGCATATAGAGCATTTAAAGCCTTCCTTTCAGCTCTAAGAGCTGATTTCAACTTCTCCACAGTTAAAACTCCATCACCTGCATCAATGTCACTAATCACACTTCCATCCAAAGACTCTTCTGTTCCCGATTCTCTTCTTTCGAGGAGTAGCAACTTCTTGTGTAAATGATGGAGACTGTCTACAGAAGTTGGTGTATCAGGAATCTTGTCTTCCTCAATCTCATTCACCGGTTCACTCGTCTCAACTCTTATACTCTTAAATTCCACAGCTTCTTCTTCTTCTTCAGCTTTCTTTGAACCTAACAATGATTTTGTGATTCAGTTTAACCTATCAATTTCTGCTTATAACCGCTAAAAAATATGGTAATGGAAGACATTAAAACTTACCATAATTATCAAATCCATGATCATTAGCATTGCTGGTTGAAGGGTCTTCTCTTGTGCACATACATGAAGGAAGAACTTCAGATTGAATATCCTCCGTTGGTTCATGATCAGGAATCTCTGTTCTTATCGATATATCGGCTTCAAGTTCATCCATTTGCATTTGAACTACTTCTTCAGACACTGTAAATATGGACGAAAATCATCAAAAACACGAGATCTGAATTCAAAATGGTGCATTGAATAAAACTTAGATTAATTTAAATCAAATTAATTTACCTTGATTGTTATCTGATTCCATTTCCCCTCCCGCTATTTCCTGGGATTCTTCAACGTCTTCACCGTTACTAACAGGGCTTTGAATTGGTTGAGCAGTGACTACTTGTTCCAATTCAAAATCTGCAAGCATTCCTGAAGAAATCTCATTATCATTTAGCTCTTCTGCCTCAAGCTCTGCAATTATATTTTCCTCTTCGCATTCTAAGATGGGAAGAAGTGGCATTTTCTCTTCTAAATTACTCCTCTCCTCCATAACCAATTCATATTGTGTCCCAACATGCTTATCAAACTCCAGAACAAAATCTTCATCTCCGCAATTTTTATCCTCTTCCCTCTTAGTTCTGACTGAAATTTGCTTGGAATCCATCAACTCAATTGGAATCAAGTGGCAATCATCTTGATCAATGTAGAACTCTAGATGCTGAGGTTGAATTTCACTAGACACATCTCTACTGCATCCAGCTTCAACCCTCACTTCCTGGTGGCAAGATGGATTGGTATCGTCCTTCTTGATCGATTCTTCCGTTTTCTCCATAACTTTTTCAACTTTATCACTGTCATCAGCCACCATCTTATTGCAATCAAAGTTCGAGACAAAGCTTGAAAAGTTCTCCTCTGTTCTTTCCTCTTTGTTTCTGTCCTCGTCTCCCGTGTTTTCATCAATCCCCTGTTTTCCCCCACAGCGATCACTCACAAAACCTGATCTTTTTCTATCAGAATGATCTGCTTCATTAATATCATTATCAATTCCGTCTTCCAAAATCAAATTTATTTTCAGGGTATTCTCCGAATCACCCAAGAAAGGCTTGATCAGAAAATTATCAGGATAAAATGAATATGTGTCCAAGCTAACACCACAACAAGAACACTTGGAAATCACCACAGAATTTTCACTCACCTTATCACCACCAAAATCTTGAACCACACCCAATTTCTCCATCCATGGAAAAAAAACAAACTTATTTGGCATTTCGCCTCGAGCAGAGGACGAGCAATCCTCACACATATCTTGAGACTCAGCTAGCTTGCGATGATTGGAACAATAACCCAGTTTGGAAATCTCCATGGCATGATATTCACAGACAAGAGATCTATAAGAATCCCGGAACTTAGCAGGCTCAAAGAAATGATCAAGCCTAGAACACCACAAACAGGGCCTTTTAAGGCCAAAGTAATCTGCGAACGTTATGATCAAATAAGAAAACAGAGAATTCAATAGAAGGAGAACGATCAAAACCCATTCAAGCAATGCATAGACTAAAATAAGGGTAAACTTATTGGTGTTTCTGTGCACCATGGTTGCAAACTTGTTGGCAGCCATGGACAATTGCTCTGTTCCTTACTATATAGAGAAAAAAGAGAGATTTTAATGAATATCAAAGAGAAAGAGTGACCAAAGAAGATGTTAACTATCTTCAATGAGAGAGAGAGAGATAGGAAGAGATCGAAGAATATGACAAAAGAGGATGTAAATAGATGAGATTGGGAAGATGAAGTATTATCAATGAAAGAAGAAGCGTATAAAAGAATAGAAGAAGTAGATGAAGAAGGGGTTTTATTTATCGGACTTGAAAAAGCAATTTGAATAGGAATGACAGCCAAAGTAGACTTATATCTTAGAACTTAGAAGTGAAGGGGAAAAAAGAAAAGAGAAATAATATGTTTGAGTCAAAGAAAATTAAAGAATGTTCATTTTTTTTAAAATTTCAAAACTAACTTCTTTTTAATTATTATTTTTCTGATAATAATATTTTTAATTTTTTTTTGGGAGTTACATTTTAATTATTTTATTAAACTCTATAAAAAATATTATATTATACCACTCTAATGTAGTTGGAAAATGTATATAGTTAGGCATTTTTTTCCCCTTTTTGTTATAGGGGTTATTTTTTGGTTTAAATTCAAAATTTTATAATTATGATTGTCGGATTAATATCACTAAATTATAATTTTATTGATTATGCTTAAGCAATGCTTGTGTTTTAATTTTATTTTATAATAACCAATATCAAGTCCTAGTTGCATACTTGAGGTTTATAAAAATTAGGGGTAATATTACTTTCTGCAGTCTGGTTTTCTTTTTGAGCAAACAAAATTGAAGTGGCCCACCAACCAAACCAATGAGTTGGTGGACCATTCTCAAAAGTAAAGTGTGGGGTCGAACTTGGATGCCAGATGCTCCAATTCATCATGCTACTCTATCTCATCAGGCTTTTCTATTTTCTTATTAAATTCAGTTTTATTTTTTTTATTCCCATCTTTTCACCCTTTTTTTTACTGCTCTTTACAAAAATTATTTTGCAGTATTAAGTTTTCAGCTTTGATGTTTTTATGATTTCGTTAATTGAGGCGATTTTCATGTATGAGCTATTTTTTTTAACAAATATATGAGCATTTTACTATGCCAGCAATAATTGACATTGTGATGAGGTAGCATTTTATCATATAGACTATGGAGTATAAAAAATAATATTTTATTTCAGCTTATTCATGTCTATAGAGAGACCAATCTGGTTTGCTAATGTTATTTTTAATCTACGATGAGTGTTTCATTTGACACTGATTTCCTTCTTGTTGAAGTTGGTATTATTCTTTGGTGGCAACAGTGATGCTATCTATCACAGGTGAATCGCAAATTAGCTGTTGTTTTTATTGTTTTACTTTTCTCCTTTCCAAAAAAAATTCTTACTTCAGGAATTGCATTTTGATTAATGATAGAAATAAGAATAAAAATTACTAAATATGATTAAATAGTAAAGTTTTCACATTGACATGGTTGGCATATTTTGCAAGGCATTTCCATTGAATAAGCTAATTAATCTAAAAGTAATTAGTGATGTAATTTACGTTTTTAGATTATCTTATTAAGTGGTTATCTGTTTTTGACAAAATATGGGCTTAAAACGCTAATTAATTTGTGTAGGTTGTTGTCCAATTGGGTTAAGGTGGGCAGAGGCTGCACTGCCACACACCGACCTTTGTCATTTCCCATTATCCCCAACCTTTCCTCTTAAGTTTTCTAAATTTTCAATTATGCAATTACTAAAAATATTTTCATTAGCGTTAGGATTTAAGTACCCTAATACTAGAAAAAAAAGTTATATAATTATCAATAATATATAATGAACAGTATTTAGAAATATATATATTAAGTATTAGGAGTCCATACTTTTTGCTTAATTTTCCCCTCTTAGATCACTTTTGCTTTACTTTAATCAAATTTTAGATGTTTCAAGTTTTAACTCTGCAGATTTTAATCCTAAGTTAAAACCCAATTTAACCCCAAAAGATGATTATGTTCCCTCTCCCTCTCCCTCTCTTTAATTGAAATTCAAAATCTGAAATTTTTGTTTGGTTGCTAGCTAACAAAAATTTAAAGAAAAATTTGAGTTCCAAAAAAGAAAATCGAATTTTTATTGGAAATTATGTGATTAAACACTTATAAGAACGAAGCACTACATACAACTTTGACACGTTTATTTGTGAAAAAAAAATTCAAAATTTTGTAAGATAAAATAACTTCCTTGATGAGCTTTATAGCTAAACTTTCTTTAAAGGTTTGATCAAATCTTGTCGTTCTCTTTAATTTCTTTGTAACTTTCAATATTTGACCATAAAAAGACACATTAATCTTATTGCCATAAGATTCACATTACAATTTTCGAAGGGTGTCAAGAAGCATTCTCGAAAGGTGGGGATTATTATTATTTTTTGTCTAAATGAAAGTAGTACTGATTAAAAAAAAAATAGAAGTGAAAACGTTACAGATTTAAGACATATTTTACCATATTTATTTCTACACCTAAAATTTTTATTATGTTTCTGCTTTATTCTACAATAGAAAAGAAATTATTGGTTTTCATCCCTACACCATACGGTGATGAAATTTTCCGACTCCGACCCAATATCCTATTTTATTTAAAAATTTTACTTTATTTTCATATTTAAAATAAGTATTGTTTTTATTTTATTATTTTTAAAAATTAATTATATATATAGGGTAGGTTCAAGACATAGTATATACATATCGTTACTTGTCATATAAAGCCTTGAGTTCACACTAAATTATATAAATAGTAAGAAAACCATTCCGTTGGAAAAGGATTTGGATTGGAGCTCAAACGGATGATAATCCTAAAAAAATAATTGCATACTTATAATGAAATAGCCTTATAGATGGCCCACAATATTTTCAATGGCCTAAGATTATGTGCTACAGGACCCAATAAGGCAGAGAATTTGAAGGGTTGCCAACCATGGGCTTGGGGGAATAAAGAGATATATTATTATTATTATTATTATTATTATTATTATTATCATCATCAAATAAATTAAATGACAAAGTATATTGCTTAATTTTGTGCTGCAATTATACTTCACTGACAATTTTCCATCTCCAATCATAACCTACCCCTTTATCCTCAGTTTCAAGCACCAACTTAGTTGGTCAAGAAGGATGCCTCTTTTCTCATTTTTTGATGCATTTAGCAAATTGAACAATATATAATTGATGTGAAATTTGGTCTTTGTCTCTTAGAAAATGGACGAAATAGAACATTAAACCATTTATTTATTTCACCAAAGTAAATAACATTAATTTTAATGTTAAAAATTTACCCCCCGTTAAAGTTATTTTTCCTTGTATTCGACACAGGTGTGAGTTTGATTGCGGTGAAAAAGGATTCGGGGCTTTAAATTGAAATTAATAGTCAGATATGGAAGTTATATATGAATACATGACCTTTATGATATTTGCATTTCGAGTATATCTCTTCAGTCTTCATGCATGCACATACATATATAACCTTTTCATTTCTCGTTTTATTTTATGGAAAAGAATCGGCTTTTTTTAAGCGCAAAAGTTCAAATATTTTTTTAATAAATTAAATTTGGATATATGTTATTTTTAAAATTTAATAATTTAGTGAAAATTTTAAATTATACACAAAGCACATATTGTTTCTAGTTAATTCTGCAAGAAGAGCCAGTTCTAGTGAATGACAATCGTCCATATTCCAATAAAAATGGGCCACGTCATAACTAATTAATATTCTTAAAATTGAATTGAATCTTACGGTTTCGATCGGTTTTGTCATGACCCAAATGCTAATTCAGTTTGATTCGATTTAAAAATCACTATAAATTAGATATAGTTGAAGATGGTAGTGGTGCCATAATATTCCCATGAAGAGATCTAATTTTACTAATAATTTTATTAATAATTCTTGAAAAATAAACGAATTTCACATCACATATCATGATATCTTATATTAACAAAGTGTTTCGAGTCACATGTTATTATCATATTATTTTTTAAAAATATTGCAATATTTATTAAATAAAAATTTATCAGTATAAATTTTATAATTTGAAGAACGTAAAGTCATGATAAAAGAGTATACAAATTTGAACAATCTGAATATTACATTTTGCGTCTAATGACTATGTAATACTATGTTGATGATAAAATTAATTAATAATCACAGATAAATTAATTAAATAGTACAATGCTTAATTATGAGTACCACACATGTATACACAAACTGGGATCAGCGCTACGAATTCTGAACTTAGGGTCCAAATAGAGCATCTAATAATTTCACCCATAAAACCCCACAATCTGATATTTTTGGTTCTTTTATATATATATATATATATATATATATATATATATATATATATATATATATATATATATATATATATAAAAGTGAGGTTTTAATGTTTACTATATTATTTATCTATCTATTGATACTATTTTTCAACTATTAGATAAAAAATCTAATAGTCCTAATTAATTCTACAACAATTATGATAATTTAATGTTATTTAATACTAAAATTTATATATATATATATATATATATATAATTTAATAGTTACTACATTATTTTTCCATTCATGGATACTAATTTTTTAACAATATAATGATTATAATTAATTTTATAATAATTATGACAATTAAATATTATAACATTTAATGTTATTTAACACTAAAGTTTATGATGATTACCTATTGAATTGTAAGTACCATTGAAAACTCATATATATATATATATATATATAAAGGAAGAAGAGGATGCTTTTGGTATATTTTCCGCTCTACAAGGCTTTATGAGGTGCTCACTCTCTTTTTCTTTATCCTTGATGAAGCTTTCTTCTTCTTCTTCTTTTCTCCATTAATTTGATAGTATGTAGTAAGTTTTTATATTGTAGGATTCATAAAAAAAAAAACAAAAAAATGCAACTACAGATTTATTTTTGCTTTAGGTTTTTGAGAGATATCAAACTTTATACATTATCCCCCTTTCAACAGTAAAAGGCACCCCGTGAATGTATTGCATTGTTTTGTACTAAATAAATGTGGGTATTTCTTTTATTTTTTATTTTAAAAAATAAGGATCCTATGGTTTAACATTTTTTTTAAGAAAGTGAATTTTTGAGATTAAAAAAAAGAACGCCACTAAGATATTGAAGGAAATAATTGAGAAAGGGGAGAAGAAGGTGGAAAGGAGGAGAAAGGAAATGGGGGAGTAGAGATTCTCATAGTAATGATGATAGGGATTTGAGAGCGGTGATAGAGGTGGGACAATCTCCTCCTTACTTCTTTTGCTTTATTGTCTCCTTTCCCCCCTTTGGCTTTGAAATTTATATTTTTATATCTCTTTATTTTCTTATTTAAAAGAAAAGAAAAAAAAGTTAGCCTCATCGTTTCTAGGTTTCTACCTTGCTTTTCACCAATATGCATTCGACAAAGAGGAATCTTAAATTGTTATCATAGATTTAGTCGGACGATAATTTCATGAAAACCTCAAATTGGAATTTCACTCCATTTCTGAAAAGAAAAACATAAAATTAATGGGGTAAATGTGTAATAGAGTAATAATTAAATGAACAAAATTAAATTGAATTAATGTTCTTAATTGATATCGAGATGATGTATATCAACTGCCCTAATTAGTCGATACATATATTCTCTATCTGTATGATAAATTATTGTAATAGACTATGGTTGAAATTTCAACATATGTGACCAAAAAATAGAATTAAGAACTATATAACATGTCTTTCCTGACATAAAATTTATGTTTTTTTTAAAAAAAATTTGGAAGATGGAATCATGACTCTTGGGAGATTTAGTAACTTAGATCCACGTGTTATAATACTATCATTTGAGCGTGGCTGTTGTATATATACTAAAAGAACAATGAGCAAACTGACCCAAAAAAAAAAAAAAATAAAAGGGAGATGATGAGGTAGTTGTTGTGAACTTTAAGGCAAGCAATGTTGCTAGTTAGTTTTCAGGATAATAATTTGAGTTAGCTGTTTTTTTTTTCCTTTTTTTGCGTGAAATTATGTGTCTTCAGTTTGTATGAAGAGACTAATATTTTTCTTACTACATAGGACTCTGAAATGGGGCAAAATATTATATCATGAATTTTGAGGTACTTGTATATTTAGGACTCGAACTTAAAATTTTTGGTTAAACTGAAAGAATTTTGTAGCAACTTATTCACACCTAGTTTTTTGCTCTTTCATAACAGCTTACTCTAATTATTATTTTTATTTTAGTTTTTCGTTTGCTTTAATTATCCGAGTGAGAAATGAGCTAACATTGAAAATTTTAATTAATTGCATGCTTATAAATATTGTTTCAATACGTTTAATCGAAAATTTTATTAAATACTGAAATTTGCAATAGTGAAGATAAAATTCGTTTGATCGAAAATTTTATTGGATATTGAAATTTGTAATAGCAAAGAAACTTTTTTTACACTAATCCATCTGAATGTCATTTTTAGTTTTTTATTTAATTTTCATGACTTGGTAATTCATATATATAGGTTTTATTAGCTTATATATATATATATGAACATCCTCTATGATATTTGATTAATTAGTTCAAAAATAATAATTAAAAAAAAAGAAAAATAAATGAAGTGCAAAAAAGTGTAAATAGCTAAATGGATATATTATGAAATATATATATATATATATATATATATATATATATATATATATATATATATATATATATATATATATATATATATAACAAAGTTAACATTAAATCCAATTTTAATAAAAAATTCGTATAATCTAAACAGTTTCAAAAAAATTATTCCTGTTAAACTAAATAAAAATGATGAAATAACCATTCCGATTTTGTCATATTCCGATTTGATTATAGAAATCAAATCAACCTGTCTTTAACCAGTAAAGAACTTGTGAAAAAAAAACGAAAGATGGTTATTGTCATATCCTGCTTTCAGAAATTGGATTCTTCGTTTTTCTTTCCATCAATCCCTTTAATGTGCTGGTCTTTTACGGTGCAATTCTAGAAGGAACCCTTGCAGAATTGCAGCGGAGAAAGAAAGAGAGAACCGACTTCTTATCTAATTAATTACATGAAAGACATAAACTGAAAATATATATGCCATCCACAATAATTAACCTGATCTATTAATGTTACAGAATGCTCTCTGATTATGATCAACTATATACGTTCTCAATCTTTCCCTTTCTTTGCAATTGAAAGACTCGTTCGTGGAGATTATGGGACGAAGATTGCACGTACACCCCTTGGCTACAGAAGCTTTAAGTTTGAGACAGGCGGTGTTTCAATGTGCATCTTTCAACATAACCATTATCCTCCAGCAAATGGATTCCCTTCTTTTATTTCAACCGGTTGCCAATTAATGTCTAAAGTCCTCCATGAGATAGCAGCCATAATTGAACAAGAAATTTTGTTATTTATTCCAAACTTTTGTCATATTTCTTTTAGGTATTTGGTCAGAAAGGCTAATGATTTTTTGTTACACTAATCTGCCATCAACTACTTCATTTATTAATAAATTGTGCCAACAAATGATTACTTCATTTGTTTTTTAAAATCGTGAGGTCTTAAATTCAAATTTCAATTTTTAAATAAAAAAAGCTTAAATACAGTTAACTAATATTAATATAATAAAATATTAATATATATAAAGTATATATCCACAAAATAATTACTACTATAGGAAGAAGAAAAGGTTTTGATACTGCAAATCCAAGTCTTTCACGTTTTTATTAGGGTTATAAATTCCAATATCCATTAATTTATATAACTAAATTGACAATATTAACATCTATTAATTTTTTTTGGAATAAATAATATTAGTCCATTAATAATTTAGTTAATGTGTATATAAATTATAAATATATCAGGTTAAACGTATTAATCCAATATAACACGAATTGTTAATGGGTTAATCTATTTTTTTAGTCAATCCGTAATACGATATGATAATTTTTGTGTCTTAATTGGATTGATACGATTATAACATAAATACTATAGATCCTAACCATAATCCGCTAATTTCATATTGAGTTCATGTCGTGTTATTGTGTCTTGTTTGCCACCTTATATACCTATAGCTTGGAGAAAAACCTATTTATGCTTGAAAAAGAACAATATTTACATCACAAAAACAAAACATAATAAATAGTAATATTAAAAACAATCACTTTTTTTATTGGTTGGCAAAAAGAAAGAGAAAAAAATTATTATTTTTTTATTTTATAGGTTTTTGCATTAGAGTATCATCCATAAGTTCCTGAAACTTTTTTTGCTCAAAGATTTAGTTTATTGGTTGATTGTTGTTCAAAACTTTTAACAACTTATTGTTATAAGAATGTCATGAGTGTTGAATAATCATTTGAAAAAGTTATTGGAAAAAAAATACCGATTTATAGTAAAAAATGAAACTTAAATAACGAAGCAAAATGAATATTTTCCCTTGGTTGTACAAAATGAAATAGACAATATAAACAACAAAATATCAAATCACAATCATAAAACACCATAATCTTTATGTGAAAAACTTTTCAATGTGAAGAAAAAAACCACGAGACTTTGTCTAGCCAAATCTTCTACTAATAAAAATTTATGGATACAAAAATTCATCCCAGTACCATTAGAGGCAATCTCAATCAACAAACAATCTCAATATTAGGTAAACAAGCAAACAAATCATTACCCAAACATAGTATGCAACAATATATAGAAAAGATGGAAATATCTCACCAAAATAGGTATACAAGAAAGACAATATGTCAGAAACCTTTCTATAATTCAACCTAATTAGTTTGTTGAGCTCAATGAAAAGAACAATATATCATAAAATCATAAAAATTAAAGGTCATCCGATATTTGTAAATTATTTTCTTACTTTTAGCCTATAAATCCAACACAACAATCTTTCCAATTTTCTTGCCACCCCACACTCTTACAACAGTGGTAAAAGTGAATGCCAAAATGCCCTTCCTTTCTTTTTTTTTAATTAATTAATTAATTAACATATGGTCCCACCCCACTTAAACAGGACACCACATAACAAATCTCCTCTTCATACTTAAGTGGTGCTCTCATAACAACAACCTCCCTACAAGCAACAAGTTTTTCCATGGGTATAGCTTTAGTCATCATGTCATAATCTTGTCCAAATGAAACTGTTTCATCTCCAATACATCTTAAATCAAATGATATCTCATATCAATATACTTTGATTGCGAGTAAAAGGTTAAGTTCTTACTAAGATAAACGATACTTTAATTGTCATAATACAAGACATACTTCTCTTGCTCAAAGCATAACTCTTGTATAAATTTATTTATCCACAATAGCTCTTTGCCTATTTTAGTAATTGTAATGTATTCAGTTTCAGTGTGGATAAGACAATACATTATATAATTTTGATTGCCAAGATACTGCTCCCCTGCAAAAGTAATCAAGTATCTAGAAGTGGATTTTTCAGAGTCAATGTCATCTGTTATATTTGTATCCATGTATACATCCAATACATGTTACCCATCACCAAAGCATAAACAAACTCTGGAGGTATCTCTAAAATACCTAACTCTAAGATACCTAAGTATTCATTTACTGTTTGCCAATATTTCTTGCCATGATTAAAGAGAAATCTACTCACAACTCCAATGATATGATCAATATTTGGCCTTGTGCATACATCAAACTACTAGCCACAAATGCATAAAATAATATCTTCATTTCTTCATTATCATTCTCACTTGAAGGATATTGTTGCTTAATTTAAAGTGATCTACAAGTGGAGAACAAATTGGTTTTGTCTTGCTCATATTGAATTTGTTAAGAACCATTGCAATATATTTCACTTGAGATGTAAAGAAGAGTCAAGAGTCAATATCGATAGTCACATTATTTTCATCTTTTAACCTCATGTAAACAAATTTTCTAATAAGAAAAATTTTGTTTTATTTTTTTATAGATTTACAAGTTTCTCTCATAAAGACTCATCATTAGTCTATTAAGCCATATGATGATAAAAACTATTATTTATCCATTGATTGTACCCATAATCTTTCTATTCATTATTTCTCGGTCTTTATCAGTTTTATTTTTTGGTATGCCACTTTCACCCTTACCAGGATCATAAAAAATTTTGCATTTCAATTTATCTATCATCTTTGTTTCCAAAAATAATAATTTGAGAAAGTCAATTTAAATATATTATTTGACTCATCCATTTTAATTTGCACAAAAAACAATGAATCTAGACTAACAAGGACTCATTTTGTCTAATACTGCTTGTTGGAAAAAATATTGTCTCTAATATTGCTTGTTGGAAAAAAATACCAATTTGCAATAAACAATGCAACTTAAACAACTCATTTTGTCTCTGTAGACCAAAAAGAAATAGGCTTAACAAAAAAAGGATTGTACCATAAGAGAAGCAAGGAGGTCAATATACAACATGGATTTTAACAATGTAGTTGGATTCCCATATTGATCCAAATGAATCGTCCTTTCCACGAAGGTAAATCATTGCCTACTAAGTAAGATAGCAAGTTATAAATTATGTCTTAGTAAGATATACATGTATTTTATATCTATTACTATGAAATTCATTAATGAAGTAATTAATAAATGAAATAGTTAATGTTGGGATTATCATTATCCTTTTTGTAGTAACAAATCTTGTGTGTTCATAAGAAAAGGAATTTGTGCAAATTCCTCCTCACTCACAACCGGTCAAAAAGAAAATGACCTTTCCTTCTAGAGGTAGCAAAATCATGAGCGGGATAGAGAACCAAAAGCTATAGAACTTAGGTATGAGTCTTTTGTCGAAATAGAATATCCTCACTTTTTCTTTTTTTTTTCTTTTGATTTTTCGTTAATGGTTTAATCTTTCCATATAGTTTGCTTGAGTCTATCTTTTTTTTATTCCCCCTAACTCTTCCTCAGCCAAGCCAGTGAAATGAGTATTTTTCCCCAATCATACAATAAAATAGACAATATAAATAAAAAATATCAAATCACAACCACAAAACAGCAAAATTCTTATGTTAAGATGTCCATGAGACCTAATCCAACCAAATATTCTATCAATAAAAATTAATGCAGAGGCAATCTCAATGTCAGCTTAACAAGCTAATAAATCATCACATAAAAGTGGTGCGTAACAATACACAAAAAAGATGGAAAGTTTTCACCAAAATGGGTATATAAGAAAGACACGATACCAGAAGCTTTCTAAAATCCAAGCCAATTAGTTCATAGAGCTCGATGAGTACAACAACTTATCAGAAAATCATCAAAATTAGAGAAGAATCGATCATCCGATCTTCATATATTATTTTCTCACCTTTAGCCTATAAACCACCCTCAATAATCTTTCCAATTTTTTTTGCCGCCACACATTCTCACAGCAGTGTTAAAAGTGAGAGCCAAAAAACCCTTTTTTCCCCCCTAATTAATTGGCCCGTAGATCCCACCCTACTTAAGTGAAATACCACATAATAAAAATGTCGGTGCTTAGCATTCCTCTAAAGGGTATACAAATTTGTGCTGAAATGTTTCTTCAAATGCGAGAGAGAGAATTAGGTTTTCAGAAAAAAAAAATACTTATTCTGATTCGTAACAAACTAGTTATTACATAATACAATATTAACTTGCTAACTTTTACAACCCAAACAAACACGACCCAAGCCGCAAACCATCCATCTTGTGAATGCACGACTTAAAACCACTCTTCTTGGCACATTTTCAATGACAAAAGCCAAAATTTTCATCATCTACATATCAATATCCAAAGGTTCAAACATGTGATTACAATAGGGCTGTGCTACCAAATGGATTATTAGCATGAGGATTTACAGTGACAGGATTCACCGGAAATGTCCCAAACCCTGTTGCATCACCAAAAGGATTTGTAGGGTTCATCATCAAATGCTGCTGCTGAGGCCGTGGATACGTAGGTTGGAATGGGCCAAAGGGATTTGAGGGCTGTTGCGTCATTGCTGCCAGTTGAATTGCAGGAGGAGGAGCAATGCCATTTGACATGGCGAATGGATCTTGTACCTCAAATGGATTTGGTGCTGGTGATCCATATACAGGCTGCTGGGCAGCTCTATATGCTACTTCATCATACAAACTATTCAGAGTGAGCGAGTCCAATCCACCAGCCTGACATTCATTGGCAACAAATTCAATTAGACTGGTGAACATGTCAAGCAATCGACACTCTTTCTTCACATTTCCAAAATATTTTCAAACATGCATCGCAAACATCAATGATAACTAAATCCAGAATCAAGAAGTTGAGCCCTTCCCCCAGCCCCCAACCCAATCATTTAAAACTTAAAAATTTAGCAACAAATTTAGAAGATTTACTATTAATTTTAAAATCTGGTGTTTTCAAATAGTTTTCCCTCATTGCTGCTCAGTTGTAAAAGTCCCCAGTTACTTTATACTGTCGACCTTGTACAATCCCTTTGGCAAATATAGAGCTAAAACTCACGAATATGCATCCTACGGTGGCTAACCAACAAAGAGGAAAGCTAACACTATAAACTGTTGGCAACATTGTTGCTTGCACAATGACCTTACACAATAAATAGCAAAAAAATTATAAGTCCGAAGGTAAAAAGGCCTACCAATTGCCTGTCGTTTACTGAAGAAATGTTAGTGCTTGGAGTGGTAACCAACGCAATCTCCCATCCAGTAGGATCAAAATCTCTTGACTGACCAGCAGTAGAATTGAATGTTGGTGCAGTATCTGCAAAATAAGAAGTATCTAGAGGTAAAAATAACAAGAAAAACAGAATTCATAAAAGTAACCAAAGATATGGATGAAAAAAGAAAATAAGGTGCGAGATATTACCCTGTTCAGTTGGAACAATAGCCAAAGCCAATGCATTTCTTTCTTCAATGGCTGATGCATCAGCATTAGTATAATCCAATCCCTGAAACCACCAACGTGCAGGAGAGAGGAAAAGAAAAATAATAAAAAAGGTAAGTTCAAAGGAAAAATCAGCAAATGCAAGTGAACCAACAATTGAGAGATCACCAGTAAATCTGCAGTCTCCATATTGTTTTGAGTAGGAGAAGCAAGCTCAACATTGGAGGCAGCAACATCATCTGAAGGCATTGGCTCAGGTTCATCACTGGGTAATTTGATGTCTTCAGATTCAGATGGACCCTCCTCTGGTCTGTACGTTAGTTGAAGCTGTTTGAATTGATCACATATTAGTCCTATAGCATCTAAAACTTTAAAAGTGATATTTCTTTGTTGGCAAAATAATTAACAGGTATGAATGACAGTTATACATGAAGAAAGCAAAAACTGAGTATGTGCTACTATGTAGCTTTTTTGCCATAGATCTGTCAAGAGACATACAGTCAATTTAAGATTAAGGATATGGCATTCTTGGTGATCTGTACCATCCTGCATTCATTTTTATGCTTACTTCCCTTTGATCTTATGTCATAAACAGAGATTAAATTGGTTTCCAGATAAACAAACCATCTTAAGCATATTACTTCAAGTGAAAATGTTTCTACCTATCTATAATTATTTTAGTCAAATTATCCTTTAATGACAGCTCATCCAGTCATGAAATTTTTCCATCATCCATGCTCTTTTTTCTGAGCATGTTACCCTTTAACAGCCAAGTACTTCAATTTCATACAAGATAGGTGATTTGACAGCCATTCCCCAAACCTTTATTGTTGCCATAATTAGTTTCTTCAATCCCATTACATTATTCAAGCGGTCATCCAATTTTTGAGTTTCTAGCTATAATCTGCCTTGCAACCTAGTCCTCTATGCCTTGCTACTTGAGGACAAGCAATTATATCAAGACCTTCTTCACCTATTTGAACTAAAATTTGAAACTTAAACACGTAGATCTAATTTTCTATGTACTCAATGGATCTGCACGTACCAAAGGAGCACCTTGGCTCCTCTCTTCTCAAGAATCCACACACACACACACACAACCAACTACGAGATTGCTTCTTTGATTCTCAGTGAATACGTCCAAAAGTGGTCAAATCTTGATCTTTCTTACACCTTCATTCTCTTTTCCTAGACTGACTAGAGTTAATTCCATAAGAACACGCTCATCAACTTTTAACTATTTTCTTTAAAGAATTGCAGATTTATATTGAAAAAAAATGTGATACTAAAGCTTGTTAATTGATTTAAATAGTAAGTGGTAATTGCAGAGATTATATAAAATTTATACTGAAATATTTGTGCTGATGCAACAGATAAATTGATCAGACATTATAGTAATCATACTAACCAATGGCTCACTTGGAACTGTAACAATTCTGGGTGCCTCTCTTATATACTCTTCCATGGTTGTAAGAAAGGATAGCGGAGGCTGAAAAAGAAAAACAATGATAAAATTGAACTGATTTGCCAGAAAAAGATTTAAGGTCACAGAAAAAAATAAATTGTATCATTGCATCATATACTTCTCTCAGAAGAGGAAACTGGAAGTTCCTAGCAAGTTCCAATCCTTTGCAAACTTCATAAAAATCAGAAAGATTACCAGCCTGTAGGAAGAAACAACATAAACAGTTATAATTGCTGAGACATCGATTTCATAGTCATGGGTAAAATATAAAGATAATCCTAACAGCATAACAGGTTTTGACCAAATACATGTATTTAGAGGCAGAAATCAGACATCAATTCTTGACATGACCTGTTGGCCCGCTCGTTTGTAGACATCAAGGGCTTTGATAGCTTCATGTCTTGGCATCTCAAAAAACTGGAAACACAAAAAAGGCTTGATATCAAGATGAAGACAGCTAAAGTAGCATTCCATGAAAACAAGGCAATTTTTGCATAATGATCTATAAACTAAAATTACCTTATCCACAAGATTGATAATTCCATCATTAATTGCACAATATATTTTAAAGCTCTCTTTCAGTACCTGAAAGTTTCATACATCAACAAAGTCATCAAAACATATCTGATACATTAAGAGAATACAAAAATTCAAATGCCAACCATATCGTCTTCAACTTAAATACTATAACCAGTTTCATTACTCCATCCCCCACCCCCTTGAACTTGGCATCCTACTAAATATTTAAATTGCATCACACATGTGCATCTGCTGAGATTCGGAATAATAATCTGGGTCAGGTTATATCAGTTGGCAAATAAAAGGATTAGGTCCAAAAAAGTGCAACGGAACATGATAACATTGACGCATTTACTTTATCAATCGGTTAGCAAATAAAAGATTTGATCCAAAAAAGTGCAACAAGGAATTGTAGCACTGACAAAGTTCATGATAGGCAATATAAAGGCAGCAATGAAGCACAATCTAAAAAGAGTAGATCTAGTGGATTTCTTTCTTGTACCTCTCACTATTTCTGGGTTTGTAAAAGAAATGTAATAAGAAAGATATTAGGGGGGTCAAGTTGCCTCTCTCCATACTTTAAGATAGATTGGCTTGCTGTTTTTGACCAACCAATTTAAGACTCATCTCAGGTACAATTTGTAGTGTTGCACAAAAGAAGCTGTGTTGCTAAGGCATGCAATCCAAACTGTGTCCTGTGATTTAAGTCTCAAACTCTCTAAATTTGAAAATAAAAAATGTGTAATTGATAAACAAAGGATTCTTTTAGAAGGATTTTCCTATGGATCTATACCGGATTGTCAGTAATACCCAACCCCCACCACCACCATCCAAAACAAAAGAAATACTATCGATGTTCTGCATATCATCTAAAGCTTCAAGTATTGGAAATTTGTTCACAAAAATAAAAAATGAATAGTCCAATAGGTAACACTCTAAGATTCTTTATAGGACAGGAATTGCAGCAGAGAATGAAAAATACCAGTGCTAGAGCATATTGTATAACATAATTGTGAACAGCTGCACCTTCTGGCTGTAAAGATGAATGCAACACCAGTTTCATTTTCATATACAAATGCATATTTAAAAATAATAAAGAGAATAATGAAGGAAAACAGAGTTTCATAAGTTTCACAGGAAGATACCCGACAACCAACAAGACGATACAACAGCTGCTGCAATGCAGGCAACTGTTCCAACAGTTCTTCGCTGTCCAATTCCCTGGTTCTGCTGTAGCCCTGCTTAAAAGAGCCATAAAATTATAACACCCTAATATACCAACATTCAGGAGCGAATCCAGGATTTTATCTCGAGGGGAGCAACAATTCAAAATCATCTTATACAACTAAAAAGTTACAATACATTTCTATCTTCCCCAAAAGCAATCAAAACATGAAGCAAAATAGAAAGATTACGTTCGTGATATCATTCATTTAAAAACAGAACAATTCAGAATATGAGTTACAAAAAGAAAAAAAAAATTATTATCCCATTTTTTTTCATATACAACCTATCACAAGCAATTGTTTCTCAAGAGTCTTATTTGTTAACATTATAAATTTTTTTCCATCATAACACTATTGACAATATAGTACTGAAGAGTCGTTAAGTCAAAAAATGAAAAGCTTCAATTTTAAAAGGCCCAAGAATGCCAAAAGCACAAATAGAGAAAAAATAATTGAAGAAAACTCAAAATAAATATTTTGATTCATGTTAAGTGGCTTGGAAGATAAGTTTTAATTTGGTAAGTCATACAATAAAAAGTCTTAAAATATATTAGCAACAATCAAAATTAATCAAACAATTTTATCATACATGCAGCAGAATCGGAGCAAAAATAATGAGTCCACAGCTATAGAGTAAGAATTTGAGTCAAAAGGCAAAATTTAAAATCAAATCAGTGAAATAGGGGCAAGATTATTCTTTTAAATGGGGGCAATAATAAAATATTCTATAGTCCCTTTGAGATTTTATGGAGGCTGTGCGCCCACTTGCCCCCAGTGTGGCTCCGCCCTTGCCAACATTGGCAACATTCAGATCAACGAGATTAAATATCAGTTTTAAACATTGTGTCTGGCTTTTACTTTCTCAGATTGTTAAAACACATCATCAAATAAGTGACAAATGAAAATCGAAAGACAATCACAAGCTTGCATATGTTAAATTCCCAGCAATATGTCAATGCATTATGTGAAATTTTTTTATAAAATAAAAAATAAAATATAGGCGAACTATAATAAATCATTCAAAAAGGCCTAGTAAGCATCCTCATAGGTCAAATACGTAACTAGATAGTCTTCCCACATCTTGCATCTCATGTTGAGAAAAAATAAGAGGGAAAAATCAACAATAAGCTATCTTACAAGTGCAAACGAAGAAAGTGCTCCATAGAAGAAAACAGTTCCCCATTAAATATCAAGAAGGCAAAATGTGGGATATCTAATATCCTGAAAACAATAAATAGGCACTAACGAAATTTTTGGGGTATGTAATCCCATGTTTTAAGTATGGGCAAAATAAAAGCATCACCTTCACAATTATTCACCATTTAAATGAGTTAATTTTTTTACCCCATAAAATGAAAGAGCAAGAAACTGCTAAAGAGTTGATTGAGAAAAAAAAAAGGACCAAAAATAAAGTCGATGCTATTCTTTATTAACTAGCTGTCCTCATGGTCACTATAACTTTGTGATTTACCCTTTAGACCAAGAAGTTTTTAAGCTATTAATTGAAGGAAGTACCTTATCCTGCCCGGGCACAGGTTTTGGAAGACACTCAGCTTCAATGTCATACTTCAGAATTCTAAAGCATTCAAGCCGCTCCTCCAGAAATAGAGCATAAGTACGTACCCAGGAAGAGCAATCCCATGCTAAAGAAGGGAAGGAAGCGACGAAATAATAAAAGAAAGTATTAAATTTTTTCACATTCTTCATTGAGAAAATAAATAGAAGCCAACAAAAAAGATGCAGGGTATATATATATATATATATATATATATATATATATATATATATATATATATATATATAGAGAGAGAGAGAGAGAGAGAGAGAGAGAAAATTACCAATTGGACTTGAATCATCCTTGAAATTAGCAAGTTGGAGAATGCGACCTCTCTGTGAAAAACTCAGTAGTTCTTCTCTGAAAGTAGGATCACCCTCTCTTAGTAGTCTATGGATGACAATCAATGTTTTCAATGCAACCTGGGACAAAAAGCATGAAAAATCACTTAAACTATCTATTCGTATTCCTTTGGAGTCCTATAAGCGCTACAGTCGTGTTATAATACATATTTTGCATCAATTGCCTTAAAAGTAAAAATGAAGTCTCCTCTAACTTTGTACAACCAAGGCTTCAAGATCAAAATTTTCAGCATTTCTTGAAGTCTCAGCATCTCACTCCAAAAAAATTGTCTGCATGTGGGATAGAAGTCTTAAAACAACCACAAAAGCATTGCACACCAAGCAAGTAGTAGTTACTGCTATACCAAATAGAAGTGTTCGATGTTGTGTGTGTAGATAAATCTAAGCCATAGCGTAGGCTATTAGAAAGATTAAGCAAGAACTGCTGCAGCCAGTAAGACTTCCATTGCACTCACTTGAGGACTATTAAAAAAGAATTATATCATGTTTTGATAACAGAATAAGATAATTTGATGCAACATGTTGAATTATTCAAAGGAAAACTATTTCTATCAATGTTAGACACTGGGAAATTTGGATATTTTATTGAATTGTATACAACAGAATCATAATCTATAGAAACATAAAGCTTATAGAATCCTGCACATACAATATTTAGATTGAAAGATAAGGAATAAAGAAAGAACTGCACACATAAAAAGAACAAGGTTCAAACTTTTAGTAACACTTGTATCTAACATGTTTTTCTAAAACTGTAATCAAATCCAGATCAGTGCTGGTCCATGACGAATTATAGAAGATAATTTTAACATGATATTGACTAATCATTGTGTGTCCACTATAAATTAAAGCATCCAAATTCCCAACCAAAAAAAAGCACTTAGGGATTTGAAGACATAACTAATGTATAAAACAAACTTGAGGTTTTGACTGATTTGGAAACTCCACTAAATGTTTGTGCATTGAAGCTTGCAATCATAATGAAAGCATTCAATTAAGGCTTCATTCACAAGTGTAAATAACATTTACAATCATATACACAAGAAGTGAAATATAGTTCTTATGCAAGGTAACTGCTGCCTAGTAAATCTACGCACTCAACGAGAAACCAATTTCCATTATCAAATCCCAATTGATCTACAAATAGAAATACTGAGAAAAGCAAAAGCATCACAAATCAATTTAATTAAAACCAGATGAAACATAACTTTATTTTCCAGTAAAATAAACGACTAAAAACCGATTAAAGAAGTACCGTCCAATTGTGCGTCTTAGCCAACCGGCGGGAAAGAGCATGAATACAATAAGCAACATCCGCACGAGGCCGAATCGCTGACGTGGCGACCAATATTTCTGTAACACAAGCATTCAAAAATTCTCTAAGAACACAAATTTCTCTAAATGAAAATAAAAAATTGGATCTGCCCAAAAAATCTTCCAAAACGAAGAAAGAAATTCAGAAACTCACTTCGAAGGTGTCTCTCTTTGGGTGGACACTCAACGTGATTGGTTGCTTTGACTATGGCCACATCCAATTCCTATTCGCAGAACCCAAACCCGAAAAGAAAAAAAAATCAAATCCATCAAAAAGAGAAGAAGGGAAGCGAAGAAAAATGAAAAAAATCAAAGAAGAGCACAAGGGCATAGAAGAATACCGCATAATCGCTATTGACATGAGCGAGACCGACTTTAGTGGAATCTTTAAGAGCGCCATAGGCTTTTCTCCAAGTCTGAAGAGTTCCCATATATTTATTATTATTATTATTATTTTCAATACAGAGATCCGATAGGCTTCTCTTTCTCAGTATCTATGGTATCAGTACGTGGGGCTTAGGCCGCGTTTGTCTCTCAGTAAAAATCTTCCCTTCTCTCTATCTCAGCCAGGGCGCAGAGAGAGAGAGTGTGTGGAATTAATCAACGAAGAAGAAGGAATCTGACGACGCCTTCTCAGTTTCAGTTTTTTTTTTTTCAATTTTTATAACGAGTTAAATAATAAAATAATTATTTTTATAATTTTTATAAATATTTGTGTTTGTTTTTGACAGAGGTTTTTTTCACACATAGATAAACTTGGTTTGGTTGGCTCTTGTATGGCACCCATATCTTGGTGTGTCGTCATTTTGTTTTTTAATTTTCTTCAATTTTTCAGTGCAATCATTATGCTACTATGCTTTACTATTTTCCACGTCACTATTGTCCAATTTATTATTTTCTTTCGCACAACATATTAGGAAAGTTTTTCATGGGGGTTAATTACGGTCTAATTAATAACTACTATTATATTTCTTTCCCACAATTGAGGATTTATTTTTTTGTCTTAATTAATTTTTTAATCCCTAAACTTTTGAAAACTTGGTTCATTCAGTATTTATTTTTCAACTGTATTTTTATTGAACCTCCCGACTTTTATTTTTCTCTTATTGAGTATTCATTCTTCAAATATGTTTATTAAACACCTTAACTTTCTTTCTTTCTTTTTTTTTTTTCCGCAGGCCAGCTAGCAATGAAATTTACAAATATTAGGAAAAAAAAAGTTAAAGAGTTCAATAAATTTCCAGGACCCATAAAGCACAATTGAATAATTACGTGAAAAAGTTCAATGGCCAAAAAATGAGTTTACTTTTTATTTGTCTATTTAATTATGCAATTAATATTATGTCATATATACAAATTAGTTATTTTACGCATATATCATAATATAATTAGATGGCTCATCAAGAATATAATAAGGAAATGTTTAATGACTTTTGAAATAATACTCATAATATTTTTTATTATAAAATCAGAGGTGTACTCAATTTATATATTGACAGACTAAGACTAATTTTGTTTGTACTGAATAAGATCTCGAAATGCAATAAAACTTCAAAAATTTTAAAATTGTTATATGTTCATAACTCAAACTTAGAATATTTGATTAAACTGAAAGAATTTCATGTCAATTCATCCACACCCTCTTGGGTAATACTCGTAATATATATTTATATATTATGTGACAATTTTCATTTATATTTATTGTCTCATGCTTTCTGGCTCATTTTTCACATAATATTAAAATTGTAAGAAGTTTCAAAATAGCATTATTTTTAATAAATATTTTCCAACTTAAACATTACTTAAAGCTTGTAATTATACAATAAAAATTATTTTCTCATTATATCCTTCATTTATGAAAAATGAGAACTTTAAACTGATATCAATAAATTTGATAAGTGAAAAAATATTAATCCAACAATATCAAATATAAGATGGGTTAAAACATTTTTCATTTGAAAAAAAGTCAATAAAATAAATAAAAAATTATTAATTATAGGCAATTAAATAAAGCGAAAAACAATTTATAAATTAATTACAATGTAAAAATAGTAAGTGAGATTATATTTTGAGACAGACAAAATAAAAAGGAAAGTAGTATTACTATTTTGTTTGTGAAATGAGTACTTCTTATTCACAATCAAGAATTATATTCTTTTTACACATTTTTAACAGTCCAATCATGTAATGTCTTTTTAGATATAGTAGTTTAACCTATTTTTATGATGTCCCGCTTCCAATTGAACAGTTTTTTTATGATTTTGATCTTATGTCCTCATCCTGTCCCAACTCCTAAATTTTTTGTTTCAAGGTCGAAACGGAGACATGACATACATCTCTCGTCCCGACCTAAATATTATTTATATATATATAATTATTTATATTTTAATATAATTAATATTTTTAAAAAATAATAAAATAAAATATAACATTTATTTAAAATAAAATATATTTTTTATTTAAATAATTATATAATTAACTAAAAAATTAAAATAAAAATAAAAAATTTTAATAAAAATTTGGGAATCTCAATCCCCGTGTGGTACAGGGATAGAGATCAAAAAAATTTCTCCGATCGAAAACGGGGCAGGAATTCGGGATGGGGAACAGGGACAAGAAACTCCGACTTGTTGTCATTCATACGTCTTTTTTTTTCTCAACCATATTATATCATATAAATCAATTAGTAGTTAGTTTATATTAATATGATTGATGTATAAGGTAGGAGTCTCCAGTGGAATGCATAATTTTATTTAATATTGCATCCATTAACTTTTTACTTTATTTTATTAACATTTTGTGCTTATTTGACAAGAGACATAGGCATACATTTGAGATTCTGTTAAAAATTCATATTAGACAAATTGCAACAGTTTCACTTTCTCTTCCCATATATATATATATATATATATATATATATATATATACACGCTCATCTCCTCCATGTCATTTTTGTGGGCGATGTTTGTCATTCGTCTCTCCTAATTAATACATATATATATACATATATATATACATATATATATATATATATATATATATACACGCTCATCTCCTCCATGTCATTTTTGTGGGCGATGTTTGTCATTCGTCTCTCCTAATTAATACATTCAATTCTTTGCAATCAACTTAACATATTAAATTATAGAAAAAAGTATAATTCTCAATCAATCTTCCTCCAATCTACAAATTGAACACTTTCATAGTTATATTCTTCGTTTCTCTAATTGACTATTGAAACTTGATCAACGAATACAATATACTGTGGATGGATTCTTTAATCTATTAAGCATAAGTTAGCGATTATATTATTTAACCTATTAAGCATAAGTTATACTAAAAATAATTAATATCCTTAATAGTCAATTAACATGTAAATAACAACAATTAACATATTTTCACCTAACTGGTATGATTTTTTTTTCCCAAACAACTATAAACTACCAATTGATAACAACAATTATCAGCTACCAGCCATCCAAAACCACTAAACCAAATAGGTTTTAAGAAATGATAACTTATATTTATTGATAATGAAGCAAATGAAATGAAAACATAATAAAAATTTAACATATAACTATATTTTAGAAAAGAAATATCATTGAAAAAATTAAAAAAAGAAGCTAGCAATCTAGCAATTTTCATTAGTCATCAACCATTCAGCAACTGTATCAGTATTTTTGGATCTCACGTGAAAGCTACTAATAATTCAGAGAGAGGGAAGGAAAAAAAAAAAGTGAAAAGAAAGAAAGTAACTTCATGATTCAAGAGCAAATGAATGATTTCAGAAAATGACCACCAACACCTAAATAATACTAACTTCACTGTTAAAAAAAAATTTTAAAAAAAGTCTAAACCAGAACTCAAATTTGGTATTTTTATTCTTCAATTTTGGCAAACTCGGAATATTCAATTATTAGTGTGGCTAAAAGTCATAGAACTGTGTTACTTGTGAAATGTGGGAAGCTTATATGCTTACTGTTGAAAATATTAGCCCAAGAGTGTATTTTTCAAGTCAAACTGAGAGGAAGAATAAATAAAAGGAATACATGCCACCTCATCCTTTCCTGACCAAAGATTAGCATTGGATTATGTTGAACCTTAAGGGATATTTTCATCATTTTGATGCTAACAAATAAAATAACAATAATATATTTAACCATACTTGTGTTCTAAGTTTGTTGAACATGATATATCTTGAATAAAATATGATGCAAGAATGAAAGACAACTTTTAAAGGTCAAAATAAGAAGAAATATTACGTTCGTGATATAACTTAACGCAAACTCTCCAACATTTAAAGTTCACGGCCATGAAAGATCATACTAACCGGAATGATCAAATCAATCACGTCCGTGAAATAAATATGTCAAGTTCTTTCAGAGAGCTTTACGGCCAGAGTCACTACTTGAACCACGGTTTGGAAGAATGTTAATGCCTGTGAAAGTATAAAGTCACATCCGTGATCAAACACTTCAAGTTCTTCCATAAAACTTCATGGTCAAAGTCACCACTTGGACCACGACTTGGAAGAACATTCACGACCTTAACACATATAGTCACAGTCGTGAATGACGACGGAGAAATATGTCAGGCGCGAAGTTAAGAATTGGTTCAACCGTTATTTTCGCATTAAATGCACTCAAACGGCTATAATTCGCTGAGAAAATATAAATGCAAGTTATTTATGAATCCTAAAAAGAAGAACAACAATTACTTTGAATCTTAAATCTTGTTGTAGCCATTGTGCATTAATTATTTTCAACAAAACTTTTATTTTATGTAAAAACTTATTTGCTCATAATTTCTAAGCATTATAAGTTGGTGAGTGTTTTCATTGTAATATATTACTCAAGTGAGTTTGGGTATGTTGAGTTAAGATTGAAACACTTGTAAAGATTTATTGTGTGGGCCATAAAATGCAAGAAATTGATTTATTATGAGTTATTAAAACACAAGAGAATTTTTGGATTAGATGTTAGTCATTAAAATAAACATCATAGTTGGGAGTGAGTTTATAAAACTTCATTATAATACTTAGTGTGTTAGTAAAACTCTCAATTGAGATTGGAGAGATGAATAGAGTTTATTAATACCTGAACTTCTATAAATCTCGTGTATAATATATATTCATCCCTACTCTATTTAATTTTATTCCGCATTTAAAATTAAAATTTTTTTATTTTATAACTAATTCAACCTCCTTCTTGGTTCATTGTTTGACAACAGATTCATTGGATAAAAGTATAATTTCTAGAAGAAAAAATCAAATGGCATAAGAGACAATAGATATATAATAATTAATAAATGACTCACTCCAGACTCTTGTAAAATAGAGAATTTTGGGAACTAAGTGGGAATTTAAACAGGGAGAACTTACCAAAAAATCATGTAAATTATTAAGGGTCCAATTATAATTTGTAAGTGTGAATTTTTAAGGAGTGATGCAGAAGAATCACTCTCATCGTCAAGGATAATAATAATAATAATAATAATAATAATAATAATAATAATAATAAGGAGAATCTTGTTTACTTACAGCAAATGCATGTAAAAGTACGAAATAAAGAATGCCAAATGATTAGATTTAAGTCTAATTTCCTGTGGGTTTTTGCATTTCAAATGATCAAACACTGAAATTGGCTAAGAGGGCATGTGAAAGAGATAATACCTTTTCACATTAGCAGATCTTCAAGAAAGGATGAGCACAAGGGTAACTTCACAATTCCACTGCTCACCAGGAACATGAACATGTAAATTGGCAGAACCCATTTCCAGAAAAACATCAAAAAAATTTACCTGCAGAACAACGAGAGTTTTAAACTTAAAACACCAAAATTTGTAAAAAGTCGTTGAAATTAAAACTAGAAGGAGAGTGAATAGACAATAACAAGAAGTACTGCAGTAGACAAAAAGGCAAAGTACCAGAGGAGCGAAATTCTCCCTCGGTTTTATGGACAATCCACTCTCCTGTATCCCGTAGCTTCTTCTCCACCGGCCCTTCCAATTCTCCGTCGGAATTCGGCAATAAGCCTTTCAATATAGAATCCCTCTCCTCCAAGCCCCTGGTTATTATAATTAAAATTATCAACTATCGCGGAAATTTGTAAACCATGAAATAGGATCAATAGTAAAAGGAAATCATAGAAGACGGAGTGAAGAAGGACAAACGAGGTATCAGAATCGCCATAACTGCCGGCGCCAACAGCCCGTTCGATCTGGATAAGGGTGAGCTGCTGCTGGATTTTTGTTCGTTTGGGTTTCTTTCTTCTGCTTCTGGTTTTTGCTCCACTAGTAGGAATTGAAGGCTTAGAAGTTGTGAGTTCGGGTTGCAGAGGAGGAGGGAAGGCACGCAATAGTAGGATAAGCAACCCATGCCCTGCATCTTCTCTGTTTGATATTTTTGTTTATGCTAACCGGACAAAAATATTTTAAAAAATATTTTTAATTTTTAAAATTTTAAAAACTGTTTTGAAATTAAACATATAAATATATTTTTTTTAGAAAAAATTTGAAAACAATAGTTTATAAAAATTTAAAAAATTAATCAATTAAATTAAAATAATTTTAAATTTATTTTTTAAATAAATAACAGCAATTTCAAACACTTTCTCACTCCTTTATTTTTGTTTATTAATTTTTTATTTTCATAAATATAAATTTTTTGTTCAGGACAAAATCTCTCTCTTTTTTTTTTTTGTTTAGAGACAATAAGAATTTAATTCTCTTATTAATTGAAATTTTCAATAAGCCTCTATCATTTTTATATGACAAGCAAATTTCTATATAAAGTATTAAATGTTCAGTAGAATTAGGCTTAAATCATATAAAACAAAGCATATATCCAAAAACTTTCACCTGTGGATAGCAAAATTGATCAGGCTTCATACTGATACAAAACAAAAACTCAAGGTTTTATATAAATATACACAAAATTATGGGTTAATTCATAAAATAAAATATTTATCAAAATAATATTTTTTTCTAATTTAGAATCAATTTATTTCAACAGTGACAACTAGCTATTAGCAATCAGCGATATCGATCAGCTATCAACGGCTCGCAAACAATAGTAGCAGTCAGTTATCAGCAACTAGTTATGATCATCAACCACTCATAATTAATTTTAAAGTATTTAGTAATTCAACGATTAAAAATTAATTACTATAATTTATAACTTAACTATTGGTAATTGTACTATATTGTGTGATACATATACCAAATTTTTGTGTTAATACTGTATATCATATAAAATGTAAAAAAATTAATTAAATACAAAAATATAATCATAAAAATTATTATAAATTGATCTATATTCAAATTAAAAATTAAAAAAATATTTTATAAAAAACTTAAAAGTCACTTTTTGATATGCAAATGTGAGAATTACAAATTTCCGTAAAAATCAGCTTTTAATATAAATTCCTAAAGCTACAGTTAAAATTTTCAACTTTTGCTCTAATTTATTAAACATTCAATTCAATTTTTTGATCATTAGACCGCTACAAGCTGAATAAGCCAAACACTTAGTTTAATTTTTAATTTGTTATACCGCTAAAAGTTGGACGTGAAAGTTGAACCAAACAAACATTTATTTACCCAAATAATGTTTTTCCACTATAATACAATGTTATCTCTTTTTTTAAATTTATTTTTAATAATTTTCTATTTTCCTTTTAATCTTTTAACTTTTTATTTCTTTAGGAAAATTTTTTAATTTTAGAAATTAATATCTATGACTTTGATACTATTCACGTAAGTCCGCTCTATATTAAAGAGCTATTCAAGGATCTTTTACGAACTGGTATATTATTATTTTTAAGATTTCTAATTTCCTCAGTTTTTCTCGTACTTGTTCAAATAATGAGAGCTAAAAACAAACCCAAAAAGTTCTTTATTTTTTAGAAAATAATTCTCAAATTTATTATTTTAGAGTTATTTTTTCTAATTTCTTAGAAATTTTTTTAAAGATTCATTAATCGAATTAATACAATCAATAATAAAATTTAACAACCCAATTATTAGATCACTGTCTGCTTTGTGATTTAAATGAAAACTTTAAGAATCTCTTAAGTTCTATATTTCACTATAATGTCTTTCAATGCTTTTATCCTATTTTGAATAGTTAATATTTGTCTTATACAATACAAAAATAGGATTTTGCAATTTAAATATTGCACTTAATTCAACTCATCTAGCTTTTGTTAGAGTTAAATCTCAATTCCAATTGTTATTAGCAAGTTGACTACTAGACAAATATGTCAAATATTTAGCAACAAATATACCTTACCGGGAACAAAGGTTCATCAAGCTTCCGCAAAGGATTCTAATTTTATTCACACTTGCCATTAGTTTTACCTTACAGGTTGGAAGATTTTGCTGTGTTAGTTGTCATAACATATTGAATTGATAATGTGACGTGTCTATGAATTGACAAGTGATATGTTAAGTGATTTGACATTTCGATATCCATATTAGTACATTTAGAAGAAAAATATTTGGATATCATTATTTGAAACAAAAATTGAAAAATTTTATACCAAAATAATAAAAAAATATATAAGTACCAAATGAAACATATGTCTAATAATTGGTATCAATAAAACATTTTATCCCATTTTTTTGTTTATTCTAGACATTTTGCTCACCATTAGTGTATTTTTATTCAAATGCGTAAAGGTATTTAAAAATCACAATGCTAATTGTAGTTCAAGAAATGTAATCTCTATTAATTAGAGTCTAGTTAGAATAAATGTGTGATATATATAGAAACAATATGATAGACATAAGAATTAAAATAAATTAAATAAATGACTAAATTAGAAATTAAAATGAATTAAATTGATTGATGGATCAATTTGGTTAGATAGATTCCATAATTAAATTACAATTTAATAAAGACTAGTGAAATTAGGTATATGTAAAAAATAAAATAAAAATAGAAAAAAGGGAAAGAAGTGTTAAACATTGAGGGGTATTTTCATCATTTTGATGATAACAAATAAAATAGCAATATTATATTTAACATACTTGTTTTCTAAATCTATTAAACAGAACATGGAATAAAATAGCAAAAATGGAGATTGGAAGAATAATCATTGAAAGACAAAATTAAGGAAGTAGCATGTTCAAGCCTGTTACCTTATGTGTCAAGCCCGTGAAAGAGCTAACCGTTACCAAAACCAACATTTGAAGTTCACGACCATGAAGGAAGAAAAAACCGTGAAATAGACATTTAAGTCACGCCCGTGAATGTTCATAGCATTTTCATCCAAAGAGCTTCACGACCAAAGTCACCACTTGGATTGCAGCTGGAAAGTTTGTCACGCCCGTGAATATGTATGTCATGCCCGTGACTTAATGTTTCAAAACATTTCAGAGAGTTTCACGACCAAGGTCACCACTTCAGTCAAGGCTTGGGAAGAAATGTCACGCCCGTGGCAAACATAGTTACGCCCGTGAATGATGAAAGAGAAAAATATCTGGCGAGATTATTTGGTTGGTACAACGGCTAGTTTCATATTAAATGCACCCTAACGGCTATAATCAGCCAAGGGAGTATAAATGGAAGTCATTTATGCATTCAGAAAAAGAGGATAGCAAAATACTTTGAATCAAAATTTTATTACAAGCTATTTGTACATTCAATACTTTGAGAACCAATATCTATTCTCTGTAAAAATATTTTTGCTCTTTATTTATTGAGCAATTAAGATTTGTGAGTATTTCTCTCTGTAATCATTACTCAAGTGAGCTTTGGGTATTTCTGGATTAAGAGTAGAACACTTGTAAGGGTTAGTTGTGTGAGCCTCTAAAACACAAATTAAAAGGTTGTTTGTGTGAGCCTGTAAAAATACAAAGTATAGGTTGTTTGTTTGAGCCTGTAAAAGCACAAAGTAAAGGTTGTTTGTGTGAGCCTGTAAAATACAAGGAATTGGTTATTGTGTGAGCCATTAAAACACAAGAGATTTCCGAGTTAGGTGTGAGCCATTGTGAGAAACACCATAGTTGGGAGTGAGCTTGTAAAACTCCATTGTAACACTTAGTGTGTTAGTGAAACTCCCAATTGCGATTGGGGAGATGAGTAGGGTTTGTTAACACCCGAACCTCTATAAAAATCCTTGTGTCAAATTTCTCTATCCCTCATAAAATTAATTTTTTATTTCCGCACTTTAAAGGTTAATTTTTTGAAACTCCAATTCAACCCCCCTTTTTGGCTTAATATTTAGGCAACAATTGGTATTAGAGCTCAGTCTAGCATCGAAGCCTAAAAAGCGCTAGTAAAGATTAAGATATGGCCAGTGAAGGATTCCAAAGTCTCAAATCTTACTTTGATGGAGCAAATTATGCCCATTGGAAGTTTCGGATGGAGACATATCTGGATAGTGAATGAATTGAAGTCTGGGATAGTGTATAAAAAGAATGGACACCACCAACCAGAAGAGGAGCTAATGGTGAAGAAGAAATCCTATCAAGATATGATTGGATAGAGCCTTAAAGAAGAGCAAATTTTAAAAACAAGAAGGCAGTGACAATCCTATCAAGCTCATTTTCTATTGAAGAATGTGGGAGAATACAATACTGCCCAACAACATACAGCATATGGAAGACATTGGAAAATTATCATGAAGAAACTAAGCAAGTCAAATCCAAGAAGATTCAACTTCTGACCTCAGAATATGAGCTCTTCAAGATGAAATCAAATGAGTCAATCACTGACATGACCAACCGTTTTCTAGCCATGATAAATGGAATAAGGAAACTTGGGAAGCATCTGAGTTTGGAGGATGTAAACAACAAAATCCTGAGAAGTCTTCCTCTTAAAGACTATGGCTCAAGAGTTGCTGGCATAGAAGAAACAAATGAAGATATGAGCATCATGAATACTAATGTGCTGATTGGCAAACTTCTCACACATGAAATGACAGTAAAAAAAGATAGAGAGCTTGAAGCAGAGCCTGAGAAAAGAAAGTCCTTAGCACTCAAAGCCTCTACTTCAAAATCTCAAGAAGAAAGTGAAGATGATGAAGAAATGAATGATGATGAAAATGAGGACATTGCTATGCTTTCAAGAAGATTAAAAAGAATCATTGAGAAGAAAATGAGCAGCTCCAGAAAATTCTGGCAAAGAAACCTCAAACAAACTTCTGATGATGCATAAAGAAGTAAGGAAGAGGTAAAGTGTTATAAGTGTGGAAAGAAAGGACATATCAAACCAGAATGTCCAAGGTTCAAGAAACATAAAAGCACATACCAAAGAGACAATGGGGAGAAAGGTCACAAAGCCACATGGGATGATGAAAGCTCTTCAAGTGAAAAAGATGATAATGAAAGCGAAGAGGTCAACCTATGCTTCATGGCTATTGAAGATCATGTCTCGAATAAGGTAAGATCACTACACTCATACTCATTGAACAATGATAGTAGTGATAATGATGATGATAGTGATGATGATGATGAGCAAAGCCTAATAGAAGAATTAAATCTAGAATTAGAGAAATATAAAAGTAAATTTAGTACTTATAGAAATAACATCTCTAATTTAAAAAATAAGATAGATGGTTTAGAAAAGGAAAACATAAAGCTTAAATCATCTAATGAATCTCTCCAAAAGTCATTAGATGAATACTCATCAAGACCCTCAACTGCTTCCTTACTAAAAGAAAATAATACTTTGAAAAATGAAGTTGAGAAACTTAGAAATTCCATTTCTAAATTTCACAAAGGTAAAGAGAGCTTAGATACTCTCAATGTGTCTCAAAGATCACCCTTAATTAGACATGGTCTAGGATTTAAGGATACGTCATCATCTTCTCACAAAACCATATTTGTTAAGTCTAGAGAACCTCACATTTCCACACCTGTTAGAACAACACCAAGAAATAAGCATATTAAACCTTCTATACATAAACAGAATAATCATGCCTTTATATATAGGAAGCATACATCTAGAAAATCTACAATTAATCATAAATATGCATGTCATCATTCTCAAAATAAATTTGATAGAAAAATGGTATTCAAAAATATTGTAAGACCATAAAACAAATTTAGACCAAAACAATGTAATTATTGTGTGAAAATAGGTCACATAAATAAATATTGCTGGATAAGGAAGGCTCATTAGGAACCTTCATGTGCTAACCCCCAAGGACCCAAACTCATTTGGATACCTAAAAATCATACTTGAATTGTGATTCTATAGGTATGCCTCAAGTCCACAATAAACAAAAATGCTTGGCTAGTATATAGTGGATGCTCAAGACATATGACAGGAGACAAAGAACTTTTCAATGAAATCAAAAGTATTGATGGAGGTAAAGTTACCTTTGGAAACAATGCAAAGGTGTCTTATGACTACTAGTGATGAATCTTGGTTGTGGCATAGAAGACTTGGTCATGCTAGCATAGACTTAATATAAAGTCTCAGCACAAGAGAACTAGTAAAAGGACTGTCAAGAGTTAAATATGAAAAAGGCAAGACATGTGAACCTTGCCAAAGAGGAAAGCAACACAAGTCATTCTTCAAAGCCAAAAACATAGTAAGTACCTCAAAACCTCTTCAACTCCTGCATTTAGACTTGTTTGGACCTACTAGAGTTGCTAACTTAGGAGGAAAACATTATGCATTTTTCATCGTAGATGATTACTCTAGATTTACTTGGGTAATTTTCTTAGCTCAAAAGAGTGATGCTTTTGAAAATTTCAAAAACTTTGCTAGAAGAGTTCAAAATGAAAAAGGGTATTGTATTTCAAAGATAAAAAGTGATCATGGGAAAGAATTTGAAAATAAAAACTTTGAAAGCTTTTGTCTTGAACATGACATTTCACATAATTTCTCATCTCCTAGGACACCTCAACAAAATGGAGTAGTTAAAAGGAAAAATCGAACTTTAATTGAAATAGCTAGAACAATGCTTAATGAATATGATTTACCAACTTATTTTTGGGCAGAAGCCACAAACACTGCATGTTATATTTTAAATCGAGTTTTTAAAAGACATCTTTTAAACAAAACCTCATTTGAGCTATGGAATAGAAGAAAACCCTTGATATCATACTTTAAAGTATTTAGATGCAAGTGTTTTATATTTAACACCAAGGACAATCTTGGAAAATTTGCCTCTAAATCCGATGAAGGTATATTTTTAGGATACTCTACAACCAGCAAAACATATAGAATATTTAATAAAAGATCATTAACTGTTGAAGAATCCATGCGTGTTGTCTTTAATGAATCTAGTAGACTTGATCTTGTGAAATGTAGTGTTCTTGATGACGTTGTAGGTAATATGAAAATACTTGATCTTGGAAATGGGAAAGAAGAAAATGATCAAGAAGATTCACCACAAAATGATTCTCTACCTCAAATTCAAAAAGAAAAAGAACAAGAACTCCCAAAAGAATGGAGAATGACGAAAGATCATCCAAAAGAGCAAATCATTGGTGATCTCTCAAAGGGAGTAAGTACTAGATCTCATTTCAAACATTTAGTCACTGACATTGCTTTTATTTCTCAAATTGAGCCCAAAAATGTTGATGAGGCTCTTAATGATGAAAGTTGGGTAATTGCCATGCAAGAAGAACTCAACCAATTTGAGAGAAGTAAGGTATGGACACTAATACCTAGACCCAAGGATCATCAAATTATAGGTAGCAAATGGGTATTTAGAAACAAACTAGATGAACAAGGTTCAATAACTAGGAATAAGGCTAGATTAGTTGCAAAAGGATATAATCAGGAAGGAGGTATAGATTATGATGAAACATATGCACCTGTAGCTAGATTAGAAGTCATAAGAATACTTTTAGCATGTGCATGTCACATGAATTTCAAACTTTTTCAAATGGATGTGAAAAGTGCATTTCTAAATGGTTATATAGAAGAAGAAGTGTATGTAGAACAACCACCAGACTTTGAAAGCTATGATTTGCCAAATCATGTTTTTAAACTTTCAAAAGCTTTGTATGTTTTGAAACAAGCCCCAAGAGCTTGGTATGATAGGCTAAGTTCTTTTCTATTAGAAAATAGCTTTACAAAGGGAAATGTTGACACCACATTATTCATTAAAAAACATAAGCATGATATACTAATTGTTCAAATTTATGTTGATGATATAATATTTGGTTCTACTAACTAGTTGCTTTGTCAAGAATTTGCTAAATGTATGACTAGGAAATTTGAAATGAGCATGATGGGAGAGCTTAAGTATTTCCTTGGTCTACAAATAAAGCAAAGCAATGAGGGCATATTCATCAACCAATCCAAATATGTTAGAGATTTAATTAAGAAATTTGGTATGGAATGATGTAAGAATGTCAAGACTCCTATGAGCACATCAACAAAATTGGACAATGATGAAAAGGGTAAGAGCATTAATGAAAAGCTTTATAGAGGTATGATCGGATCACTTTTATATCTTACTGTTTCTAGACCCAATATAATGTATAATGTTTGCTTGCGTGCACGATTTCAATCATGTCCTAAAGAATCTCATTTAAATGCAGTAAAAAGAATTCTAAAATATTTACATGGATTTTTGCATCTAGGTTTATGGTATCCTAGAAATTCATCCTTTTATATTATAGGATATTCAGATGCAGACTATGCTGGTAGTCTTTTAGATAGAAAAAGTACTTCAGGTACTTGTCACTTTATTGGAGAATGCTTAGTTTCTTGGTTTAGCAAGAAACAAGTTTCAGTTGTTCTCTCAACTGTTGAAGCAGAGTATGTAGCAGCTGGATGTTGTTGTACTCAAATTATTTGGATGAAATAACAACTTAAGGACTATGGTCATGAAATGAACCATATACCTATTAAATGGGACAATACAAATGCTATAAATCTTTCAAAGAATCTTATACAACACTCAAGAAGTAAGCATATTGACATTAGATACCATTTTATTAGAGATCATGTTCAATATGGAGATGTTGCATTATAATTTATAAGCACAGAAAATCAATTAGCCGATATTTTTACTAAGTCTCTAAATGAGGAAATATTTAATTTCATTAGAAGAGAACTTGGTATGATTGATGGATTAACCTTGTGATTGCTAAATTATGAAATCTTAATTGATGATCTTAATTTTGTATCATATCACTAGATATAAGGTAGTAATTTTGATAAAAATTTATGTTATAAGGAATAAAATCTTTATTAAAATGATTTAGTCTTGTTATTAGGACTTAATTTTATTTGATGAAAATTTTAAGGGGAGTCACGTCCGTGACATATGTTCACGCTCGTGACTTAAATAGCCAAAAGAGGCAGTGTCGTTTACGACTTGATTCACGATATGGTTCACGACTTCAAGTGGTGAAGCTTAATTTCACGGCTTCATTCACTCCCGTGAAAAGACCTTTTCAAGCCCGTGATGCATTTTCACGCCCGTGAACTTTTACACCCAAAACTCACAGAGGCGTTCACGCCTTGAGTCACGGCTTGCTTCACGGGAATAAGTAGTGAAATTCAACCTTTCACACCCGTGACTATTGTTTCACCCTCGTGACAGTTCATCATTCACGCCCGTGACATTCAAAGGTCATGACCGTGAACATATTCACGCCTTTATTCACGGGTGAAGAATTTCTTCAGAAAACCGTGAATACGACCATTCACGCCCGTGAACAATCATTTCACGCCCATGAATGCATCGAGCATATAAAAGAACAGTCGGTTATTTTTCTCATTTCAACTCTTCAACTCCTTGAAACCGCTCTCATTTACACACATTCAATGAAACATTGAAGATTCCGGCCCCCAAGTCACAAACTTTTCCTATAAATACCATCAAAAGTTCAATTATTTATCAAAAATCATACATTCTTAGGGTTTCATTAAAACTTTTTTGTCAAAAATTTTCTCAATCCCTCACAAGTTTACTTCTTTAACTCAAATGGAGACTGCCTCATCAAAAGGAAAGAGAAAGAAGTCTCATGCTCCTAAGAGGTATGCAGATTACCTTATGAACCAAATTCCGAAGCAATGCCATCCCCGGTACTCCACTTTGAAGAAAAAGCCTTTACTGTCATCAAGGTCCTTCGAATGGAAAACAGTTCGAACTCTCGAGCTTGAAAAGGCTATGACAAAGCAACTTCAGGCCTGTCATTTGAAAGAATTTATGGAGATTCACCAGCCGACATTGAGGGAGCCAACACTGGAATTCCTTAGCACTCTACAAGTGTCACCTACTGGAGTGGTGAAATTCCAACTCTGCAACAATTCAAACACCCTCAGTGCCATTGAATTTGGGGAATTATTCAACTTACCATCAGATGGCATCCTCAATGACAGCGAAGTCGAATTCTTTTTCACTCGAGCTTGCAGTTGGGATGTCAAGAAGACCAAGAGCACTCATCTCAGGTTTCCAGTGCACAAGTATTTGCATAGGTTCCTGACTTATAGCATATTTGCTTGGGGAGAAAGCAATGGGACCATTAGGAAATCAGAGCTCTTCCTATTTGAGATGGCTCGAAGAGGACTCACCGTGGCACTTTCTAGATGGTTTGCAAACCATCTTCTGTCCATCACCACCAAACCCACGGGAGATATACTCATTAGTGGTTATGTCACCCACATAGCCTTGAAGCTTGGCTATTTGAAGCTAGATGAGCATCATTTCAACCTCATCCCTGGGCATCCTCGAGATCGTTTGGATGTCGAGTCCTTCATAAAGATGAGAGCGACTGTCAGAATTATTCACGAGAATAACATTTTCTACCGCTTCACAGACACTGTTGGGGAGATAATCTGGGAAGACAATGACACGGAGGACTTTAAAGCCGGCCTCTAAGGAATCCAGCAGAAGAAAAGGGCTTGTGTTGAGGAAGCACCTCCAGTGGCTGAGCAGGACATCGGACAGTCCTCGACTTCCATACCGAATTTAGCTCAGCAGGTGGTTGACCTCTTGGCCTCACATTTTGAGCAGCTGCAGGCTTCGATGGACGAGAGATTGGAGAACCTCAAAGACTTCATGGAGTCTCGGATGGACAGCCTTGAGGCAGAGGTTGCTAGACTTCGAGATAGGATGTCCGGCTAGGTGTTAGGCTAGATAGTAGCCTAAATTTGCTTGTTTGCTTCTTTATTTACTTGTTTTTTTGTTGTGTGTAGGAAATTTTAAATTTCCTTTCTGAACTTTAATTAACTTTGTTTGTATTTCCCTTTATTTAATATATTTGCTTTTGTTTATCTTTTTGATATTTTTATATCCTTTTTAATTGATGACAAAAGGAGAGAAACTAGCAATATATTATAGGGGAGAACCTAGCAATATATTAAAATAAATGAATTTTGAATCGAAAACCTATAAATACATTAACATTGAATTAAGTAGGAAGAAATTAGAAATACTCAAAATTTGATTCAAAATTAATATGCAAAGTATAAAATTGAGAAATTGAGCTTTATACACATTAGATATACCTTAAGTATACTTTGCATATACCTTCATGCAAGTTACAAAAATAAATATATACTTTGCATATACCTTCATGCAAGTTACAAAAATAAATATGCCATGATATACCTTAAGTATACCTTACATATACTTCATGTCTTAAAAAAGAATTATGGTATATATTGGATATACTTCACATATAACTTGCATATACTTAAAAACTAGTAAGTTTATTTCAATTCTATATCATTCTTTACAATTCTTGCATTTTATAAATTTTTTATCCTATGTATATTTTAAGGGGGAGACTTCTCAAAAAACACATATTGCTAGATTATTTGCTACCATCAAAAAGGGGAGATTGTTAAACCTTGAGGGGTATTTCTATCATTTTGATGATAACAAATAAAATAACAATATTATATTTAACATATTTATTTTCTAAGTCTATTAAACAGGACATGGAATAAAATAGCAAGAATGGAGATTGAAAGAATAATCCATGAAAGACAAAATTAATGAAATAGCATGTTCACGCCCGTGACCCTATGTGTCACGCCCATGAAAGAGCTAACCGTTACCAAAACCAACATTTGAAGTTCACGACCATGAAGGAAGAACAAATCGTGAAATGGACATTTAAGTCATGCCCGTGAATGTTCATAGCATTTTCATCCAGAGAGTTTCACGACCAAAGTCACCACTTGGATCACGGCTGGGAAGTTTGTCACGCCCATGACTTAATGTTTCAAAATATTTCAGAGAGTTTCAAGACCAAAGTCACCACTTCAGTCACGGCTTGGGAAGAAATGTCACGCCCGTGACAAACATAGTCACGCCCGTGAATGATGAAAGAGAAAAATGTCAGGCGCGATTATTTGGTTGGTACAACGACTAGTTTCATATTAAATGCACCCTAACGGCTATAATCAGCCAAGAGAGTATAAATGAAAGTCATTTATGCATTCAGGAAAAAGAGGATAGCAAAATACTTTGAATCAAAATCTTATTACAAGCTATTTGTGCATTCAATACTTTGAGAACCAATATCTATTTTCTGTAAAAATCTTTTTGCTCTTCATTTATTGAGCAATTAAGATTTATGAGTGTTTATCTCTGTAATCATTACTCAAGTGAGCTTTGGGTATTTCTGGGTTAAGAGTAGAACACTTGTAAGGGTTAGTTGTGTGAGCCTCTAAAACACAAATTAAAAGGTTGTTTGTGTGAGCCTGTAAAAACACAAAGTATAGGTTGTTTGTGTGAGCCTGTAAAAACACAAAGTAAAAGTTGTTTGTGTGAGCCTGTAAAACACAAGGAATTGGTTATTGTGTGAGTCATTAAAACACAAGGGATTTCTGGGTTAGGTGTGAGCCATTGTGAGAAACACCATAGTTGGGAGTGAGCTTGTAAAATTTCATTGTAACACTTAGTGTGTTAGTGAAACTCCCAATTGCAATTGGAGAGAGGAGTAGGGTTTGTTAACACCCGAACCTCTATAAAAATCCTTGTGTCAAATTTCTCTATCCCTCCTAAAATTAATTTTTTTATTTCTGCACTTTAAAGGTTAATTTTTTGAAACTCCAATTCAACCCCCCTTCTTGGCTTAATATCTGAGTAACAAGAAGAAATAATATAAATAAAAAAATGTTGAAAAAAAGTTGGCACAACAAAAAAAAGAAGAAAATGGACGGAAACAGAAGAGAAGGGGAAGTCGATGAGGGTTTTTTTCCTACAAAAGTCTAACTTTTACACTATTCTTTCAATTATATGTTCACTCTTCTTATTTCTCCCATCAACAATCTCAATTTATCTATCCTTCTACTCAATATTTTCATCAAAATCATTATAAATAAATTTGTTATTGATAATTAATCATCTCTTCATTATTCTTGTGTTATTTAGAGCTAATAGAACTGTATTATAACAGTATATTGCATTTTAATTTTGATAATCTTATGAATCGAATTTAAAGAAGTGTCAAATATAAAAGTTATTCATTTATATCTTATTTATATGTCTATCAAATATTTATTGAATGATTTTGAGTATATAAAGAGATAAACTCTTTTAAGTGACACTAGTTTATAGAGGAGTATTAACAGAGTACTCTATCGAATTTAAGGAAATCCAAAATATTAAAGTTGTAGCCCTATATATGTTATAGTTATCTACCAAATTTCGCATAAAACTCTTTTTGTGTAGGTTGAGTCATAGTAAAATAAATTATGGTTATTTCTTAACTGAACCACTTCCTTATACATATGCATCTTCGATGAATTTATACTCATTTTTTTTATATATTTATAGACCAAATTAACCAAAATGAAAATATGAAAGTTTTAGGTCTATGTCTTATCTAAGTTTCGGTAAAAAATTTACCTTAAAATATTATGTATTTTGTGAGTTATGACCTTAACAAATAAACTGATATGATTGTCATTTTATATTGTACTAATTATAAATTTTCTAGTATTTGAAGATCTTAGATGTAAAACTGGGCAAAATGATAAAAATGAAATATGTTTTAAATTATCTGTTCTAAGTGTCTCTCAAGTTTCACAATAATATTATACACATGTTGAAATATATGAATTTTTAAACATGATATCTTAAAAATGTCTAAGGATAGAAAATAGGATAAAAATTGAAATTGCGCTAAAAATTGTGTAATATTCCAAAAATTCTAAAATTTTAATATATTATAGTCTTATATGTTAAATTTAATTAGAAGTAAGAATCACATAAATTTAATAAGTATAGAAAAAGATATAGAGTCAACAGTCCTAAAAGGTCATAGTGATGCTTAGGAGAAATTTTAAACTATAATAAAAATAAGTATTTTAACAATGTATTAATCAATTATATTTTTAAATTAAGCCCTCAACAAGAGAAAAAATAACAAAAGTAGACAAACTCCAGATTTTAGATTTTGGAAAACTCCATTGAAATTTGTATATATATGCACTTTTAGTACCCTTATTGCATATTTGTGTGTTAATTGAATAAATTGCATATTTGAATAAGTTATTAAAATATGTAAATGTGAATTAGTTATCGAGAGATAAGAAGATATGCTAGAAAATATGAGTAGAAAATGTATGTGACATATAAAATATGATAAATAAGATGTTATATATATATATATATATATATATATATATATATATATATATATATATATATATATATTATAGTTGTTGTGATAGAAGATTTGTGAAGCGTGTCTGTGAACCTTAAATTATTGCTAAAATATTGTGTGATTATCATAATATATGACTTAGGTTAAGAATTTTTTTAATGTAATGTATTTAGTACTTAAATAATGAAATTATGTGTTATATCATGTCTATAAATTAATAATTGATTTATAAAATTATTTTAAAGTTGTAAGGTGTGTGAATGTGAAATATGTATCATAAAATATTTATCAATATAGGTTAATACATGATTAATTCAAAAGTGGTAATAATTAATGGTTGATTATTGAATAATTATAATAATAAAGAGTGAAGTTGAAACTTATGTACAATATATGTACTTAGTATGAAAAGAGGAGTTATGTGATGTATTTGAAGTCATAAAAATATTATTAATCATAGTTATGTATTAAAGATTTATTGGCTTAATTGTAAGAGAGATTAATTAAAGTATGTCAATATTTTAAATAGTTAGATATAATAAAATATCGTCTAATTTCATGATTTTAAATTTTATAATCATATTTTTATTATAAATATAAAGTGAGTCAATTCTGCAAATTAATACATAAAGAAAATAAATAAGTAATAACCTTAATTGACCAATTCTCAATATGTGGACTAATTAGAGATAGATGCTACACTATTGCGAGGATAATACAATACCGATATTAATATAATTTAGGAATAGGGTGACGATAACTTTGAGAGTGTCTCTAATCCTAATTACATATAGATGATGTCATTATACTCGGTTAAGGTGTAACACCTCTTACCCCTTTGTATAAATTGTCGTATACCAAATAGATAAAGAGTTTTATATTTCCGTAAATTTTTTTTATACATAATAATAATAGTAATAATAATTTTTAAAATATGCATACAAACTAAAATTTATTAATAAGCAGTAAATATATAAAATTCACACTTACACACCCACTTATACAATATATGATATATCTCACATGACTTGTAAAATTTTATTTACACAAAATTAATTCCAAATAGTAAAATATGATTAAAATAATCAATCCGCTTGGGGTGACTTCTACTGCTGCTTACCTTCATACTATGAGACTCACTCTTAGCGACGCTATACTTACAAAGCTTGTCACTCTATATTCACTTTAAATCTGCGTGAGAGAAAAACAAACTCTCGAACTGAGTTTTGCAACTTAGTGTTATAGTAATTTATAATAACAGTAATTCATAAACAACAACAATTATAAATTCTTTTATCAAAATCAAACTATAATATCATATAAAATTTATTTCATTAATATTATTGTATTCTCATAAAAATTTATTGTCATACCTATATATTAAATCACCATAAACTAACTTCAGGGAAACGAGTGGTACATATTATCTCATAATCTTATAAAACTCGGATTAGAGAAATATAATGTGAATAAATCATTTTGCTCGGTTCCAGAAAATCCACCGGACCGGTTATATGTATCATATGACTATAGAAAACTCATCGGATTGTAAAACATATCATTTGATCACAGAAAATCCACCCGACCAATAACCCTATTGACATATCAATAACTCCATAAATCGCTATCTATGTTAATATATGAACTAAAATATCAAATACAATTTCCATATACTTATTCAAAATATCATATCGATCAAATTCTCAATAAAATATATAAAAATGTTATACTAAATTTTTTTCATAAAACATGTGATAACAAACATTTAAAAATAATTTCTTGTTATAAAAAAATTCACACTTATCATATAAATCAATTTGAATAAAAACTTATTTAAAATCATATTTCAATCATTTAATGACTAAAATTATAAATTATTGTACAAACCTTAAGTAATGCTTGCTAGTATCCGTCGGTTTTTTTTCCCGGTTCGCCCTTGGCACCGATTCTGTTGTCACTCCTAAACAATATATAATATCTAATTGACTACAAAACTATACTTAATTTATGATCTATTAAAATAAATCTCAATGATAATTTTTGACTTTCATGCATACCGAATTCTATTAGAGTTAAATCTCGTTATGAGCATTCAATATATATTTCGAGACTCAAGTCGTCTGACATGTTTTCCAACATGACCAAAAAATTTTCAATATTATTTTTTTATAATATTTTATTTCACTTATTTTTCCTCCTCCATAATTATTTTTCTCAATTTATTTCCTTTTAAAAATTCGTATTAATCCAACAAATGCTTCAAAAAAATTTCAAATATATTCATATAAGATATTATATATATAAGAAAATTTTATAGGAACTAAAAGGTGTACTAGGAAATATTTTAGAAGGGTAATGGGAGCAAATACTAATATATAAAAAAAAATTCTAGGGATTAAAAGAAATACTAAAAAATATTTCTTGCCCCATTACCCACTCTAGGTCTCTCCCTGTACTTAATAAATTTTTGTGGCCTTGAATGCACTAAATATTTAGATTTTTGTATAATTTTTTCATTATCAATGGGACAAGATTATATATATAAGGAAAATTTATAGGGATTCAAAGGGATACAAAAAAACTATTTTAGGAGGATAATGGGGGCAAATACAAATATATGTAAGGAAATTTTTTAGGAACTAAAAACGATACTAGAAAATATGCACTTGATAGAATATCTTGAATGCACTAAATATTTAGATTTTCCCCTGCCAATTGCTAGACCAATGCATCGTATGCCATGAAACAGCAAAAAGGACAAGGAAAAACAAACAGAGCTGTAACATGAGCTGCTCTTTCAGTTTCCAAATCCCAAAAGGCTTCGCCTTCTCGCTCCCCTAACTTCAAAAAAATTTCCCTCTTTATCACATTTCAATACACACCAATTCTCAATTCCGAGCATAACCAGGTGCACCCATTTTTCTTTTTTCTTCTTATTTTTTGGAAATTATATTTAGTGAACTTCTCAAGTAATTATGAACTCTTAAACAGAAAGCTACAAGCATAAGCAGAAACCCTGAAGACTTCAGCGATGTGAAGAAGTTGAGCTTCGTAGTTCAACTTGGTGCTTTTCTTGCCACTGCAAGGCATAGATCCCACTCAACGAAAAGCAGAATGACCAGTTCTTTTCTAAATGATCAAATAATTTCACACTCTTTTGGAAATTCGTTTAAGTTCATGTTTCCTATAATACAAAAACCAGAATGATAGTTCTTTTCTAAATGATTAAATAATTTTAATTCATCTAGATTTTTATGTTTTTGCATTTGCAGGTATTGTTAAATTCGAATATAGTACGGTAGAAAGCTAAAAGCAAACTATTTTCAATATGCTTTGATGAAATAAATACCCATGAAATGGATTTGCTTGTCCTTATGTTTCAGTGGACACTGCATGCTTTTTCTCAACGATGTAAAGGCCTATGTTTCTCATAACTGTGTGATCACCAAACCAATATCTAAACATAAAATTGAAAAATTTTCCCTACTCTTGGTCAGAATCGAAGTACAAAATTGAAAAAAGCTAGTATTCTAAAAACAAATTTGATGCTTTGCACCAAAATATCCACAGGAACAGAAAATCCCACTCAACGAAACAATTAAGAGTTCAGAAATACAGCCAACTTCTTCAAATCCCAGGATTCCACATTTGGGGAGATTACGGCAGCAGCACTGACGGCCAATGCAATGATGACAAAGGCCATTCCTTTTGAGCAACAATGGCCGCGGGATGACTTTCCCAGTATCAACTTGGAGTACTTGTCAGCCTCCTTGACAAGTGCATGGTGAGCAGCATCTTCTCCGCTAGCCATTGCTTTCTCATTCTATATGCAAAAATGAAGAATTAGAAACTTTAACACTTCTATATGAGTTTCATTTAAACTTTAGAGGACAACAATTTGCTTATAGCATGCATCTATAATAGTGAATCAATTGCTTCGACAAAAAAAACTCCGCTACATTCACCATATTATACAAAATGCTACAAGGAACAAAGGGTCTACCTTCTGCCTAAAATTCTTGAGAGTTTGCCTTAGAGGGTCAAGAGGAGCCAATTTCACAGAGAGCTCCTTCCAATCCTCAGAAAGATTTTTGAGAATAGCAACGCTGGCTTCTAGATTCTCCTGGTAAACCTTATCCTGTTTTTCCAGATTACAGTGAGTATAAATAAATTGATACAAGGGCTATAGAAAAATAAATAAATTAGAAAATGAAAACAACCTTTATATGAACCAGAAAACTCATTTCAAGAACTAGAAGAGCTTACCCAAAGATTGTAGCATTCCGCGTTCTGGGTCAAACACCATATACAAATGCCAGCTGCCTCCTTGGACAACTGAGGATTGCCTGTCGAAACAGTTAATAAATCACCATCAGTTTTAAGAACTTATCGATTTTCTCCATATAGCTCAGAGCAAAAGAACACACAACTGAAAAAGACAATCAATTAAAATTCCCATACTTTCTCCTGCTGCTTTAAGAGCAAAACTTTGTATCTGCAGAGCTACTTGTTTCATTGATTTGCTTCCAGTCGAGCCAGCTAAAGCCACCTCTTTCAGGGTGGGATATATCGCCTCGAATCTCTCAGTGGCCTAAATAAAACACCACATTCCAAAGAATTACTAGCATAGAATCCACAGTATCACCAAGTACAAAAAACAGTAAATTCCCAAACGATACCTTTACTCTAGCTGAAGATGCAGGGAAGGTAACTCGCATTAGTATCTCAAGCGCAAAAGGTGGGACCAAGCGCTCCCCCTTTCTAACAGCACCGCTTACTAAAATTGTCCGAGCCTTTGGAGAAGACAAAATTCTGCAATTGAGTAAACAATTTCCCACAAATTTAAGAATTAAAAATAAGGAAACTAGGAGAAAAGGCAAGTAAAACCACAATGATTGCTTACTTTTCTACTAGCTGCAAAATTATATCTCTGGACTGTGGATTAGAACTTTTGCCAATCACTATAGGCAGGAGGTTGTGTGCCCATGCATACAACCCTACAGCCAAATCTCCCTGAGAAACCTACAAAAAAATTTTGCATTTCTAAGTTATATATTATTTCCATGTGAGAATAAACCAGAAAGAAAGTGGATGCACATGCTGATCCTGCTAGGTTCTAACTTTATATTGTCATTCATTTACCTGTGCTATCATCCATGCAACAACAGCAAGTTTGTCTTGTCCTTGATACTTTGAATTTTCCCTCAATTTTGGCAAAACATTAACTAAAGCATCAGGCCTTCGTCGCAACACCATTGCCAGGACCACAAACATGCCAACCTGTCATTTTAGTAATATGTCAACAAGAGACAAAGTAAATAGTCTCACATTCAAAATTCAACTATCCATATGTAGGAACACAAGTTTAAAGCAAATTCAAAATTAAAGACAAAAATAAATTCTGAAGCACATGAACCAAGAAACAGAATTAAAATACATAAGCCGAGTTTAGAGAACAAAGGCAAGGATCCAGCATAGAATCAAATCTTACAGCTTTAAGAGAGAGGGAGAGAGGGAGGGGGGGTGGAGGAGATTACAACAAAAGGTCTACTTTTCATTTTCCAAGTACAGTTCAATGCTGACTGCTATTTTTAGTTCTTCCTTTTGCCAACAAATGACAATTAAGCTAATCATATTCCATAATTGATCAAATTAGATATTTTCATGTGTATGCACGTTCTATGCAAAGCCATAATGTGAGGAATTGTGCTTGCTAGAAGCCAAAGTTGAGCAACATCCGAAGACAGAAAACTGGTAACAAAAGCATCAGTTAGTGCAAGCTATGACTCGAAGTTTGATGTTAATTATTGATATGCTTAGGAACAATTACAGCCCCCAGAGGCATAATGGTCAGAAAATATCCCATACACAAATTTGAAAATGGAAGTAATCTTGACATGTAAATAGCATATCCTAAAATCTCTCAATAAATTTGATTTGAAGACAAAAAGACTCATTGGTAAACAGAAGAATAAGCTAGCTCCTCTAATTCCCACTGTAAACTATTGAAGCATTGCATGTCATTTAGCTACATTGCAGAAGACAAGTGAGAGTTGTCAACTTATAGCACGTAAAGCTAAGTATTATTGTGTTAGTGTATTTTCATTTAAGAGGGTCTCCTAATCAAATTAAAACCCTAAGCTTAATAGATTCTAGAGTTACGGAGTTGGCATTTCAAGATCAATAATTCAAAATTTTGTAAGTGTCTGTCTATATTCGTGCCTTCCTTTTTGACAGATGATCAAAACTACAAGAAGAAATAAAAGTAAATTACCATTATAAACAGAAAACTCTAAAGGTAAGAGACCTGCACACTACAAGCATTAGCATTCCATCATTTCGTTGTTATTCAATGTCCAAGTTTATGCTTCATAAGAAATAATTTGTCAACACTATATGTTCAGGAATTGAACCAATATTACATAGAACTCCATGATAATAAAGTGAGGAGGCCTATATGAATAATTTATTCACCAAATTAAATCAAGAAGAAATAACCCATGTCATACCAGCAAACAAATAATCACACAAATCAACAAAACTACAACTCAATAGTATCATCCACCAAAACTATGCTCAGAAAGGCACAAGATATTAAGCAATTAAGAAATGAAAAACCATAATTTGGGCCACTTACCTGGGATTTCGATGATGCTTGTTGCGCACCCTTTTTAGCAGCCTTAGAACTAGCTTGTTGGCTCACCAAGTCTGTAAAGATGCAGTCTAAAGACCATAGTACAAAGTTACCAAGTGCCTCAATGGATCGCTGGCTAATCCAGTCTATTGATGTTTTGTAAACAGCATCAGAAACATGAGACAGGGGGATCTGTTGGAGAATATATTGGCCAATTAGTTCATAAATAATTGCACAAGCAGAATGTATGAAAGTTGGCACAAACACCAAGTAAAATTATTGTGTTTCTTTCACAAAAGAATAAAATTCACAATATTAACAGTAATAAGCTCATAAATATAGCTTGTGAAATGAACCAACATGATGCTCAAATCAAGACAATAAAATTTCATAGTCAATAATTATAAAAAGATCATCATCTCACCGATCAACCAAATTAGCAAAAAGGTCAAGTAAATTCGTAATCAGGGAGAGGCAACAGGAAAGAGAGGGATATAGAATTTAATTAGAGATTGTCAAATTATTAAATCTAGAGTAACAACAGAAAAGCGTAGGCATAAAAAAAAATTTATTGATTTTTTTTTTTAAAAAAAATAGAGGCTAATGCCAGCAGACAAAATTGTTCCCTCATCACTACGAATCAAATAAAGAAATTGGCATTCAAAACAAAAACGTCAGTAACTTACATCAGTCATTTTTGCCACCGTATTCTCCCTGAACATCTTCAACCATGGAAATTGGGCTGAACTAACGGTAGAGAACGCTCTCCCGAAGTAATCAGCAAACCTCATCAATTGTATCTCCTGCTGTCCTTCATAAGATCCCTATACAAATGACAATCAATCACAACATCATCTCTCAAATTCCAATTCCTCCCAAATCTACCACATCACACACAAAAATCAAATCATATTACTAACCAATATCTCAACAAGAAAATTGGCGAGATCTGCCGCATCAATCTTCGCGGCAGCTTCTGCCACAGTAACCTTAGGTTTCTTCGGCTTCTTCTGTTTCACCTTCTTCTCCTCGACCTTCTCATTTCCCTTAGAGCCTGCAGCATCGTCGCTATCATCCTCATCGTCATCGTCATCATCAGATCGGTGCTTCGATCTCACCGGATCATCAACGAAGGCAGCATTTGCAGCCCTCTGAGATTCGATGATTCGACGGCGGCGCTCCTCGGATTGCTGCTCCAAGGATCGGAAGACGTTGTTCTTTTCGTTAGGTGCGACGGTTCCCTTGATTTTAGCTGCGGTGGCAGAATCCGCGGGCTTCTGCTTGCGCTGTCGCTTGGGATAGGTGACTTTTTGCCAGCCGTGATCCGGGTTGTTAGCGTTTGTGATTTGATGATCTTCGTTAACGTTGGATTCAAAAGACTCCATTTTTTTTTTCTTGGTGTTTGAATTTTCAGATTTTTTTTTCCCCTTTTTGCTCTTTACTTCCGAGGACAGAGAGGAGAGACTGAGGAGAAAAAGAAGCTTTGGTGGTGGAGTCGTGATTCGTGGTTTTATGGAGTTGACTTTGTTCAATTTCGTCCTTGAAATGGGTGCATTATTACGGGATTGCCATAAGTTTGTTTTCTGCACGTGTATGATGTGGGGCTGACGATAGGGTATAGATTTTTTCCAAGTAAAAATTTATTATTCTTTACCTTATATTTAAAACATATATAAAACTAATTTTATTTAATATAATTCGTTTATAAATTAAAATTGTTTGAAATATGAAATTCATTTAAAATATTTTATCAGTTTTAATCAAATAAAAATTATGATATTACTAATTCAATTCTTTTAACAAATATTTGAAAATTATGTTGATTTATATAAAAAAACAAATTACAAAAAATTTATGAGATTTTTCAAATTACAGTTAGAAATAAACTTTTAAAAATTTAATATTTGATATTGTATGAATTTCAAACGTTTCAGTGTAATATAACATATAATTTTTCTATATTTGAAATATTTTTGTATTAATAATTTAAAATTTTATGTACCGTTTAATAACATTTTATAATAGTTTAAAATTTCTTTTCGTTACTAACGAAAGACAACTAATATATTCAATTTTTAGTTTTTCTAATCATTATTTCAAATAATATTTTTATTTAATGATAAAAAATTAAATTGTTAATTTTTTAAAAGTTTATTTTTAGTTATAATTTATTAAAATTTCAAAAAAAATTCTATAATTTATTCTTATATAAAATTTAACTCACATAAAGTGGTTAGTGCATTGGAGGAGGGAATTATATCTTTTTAATAATTAGAATTTGATATTGGGATTTATAAACCTTATTTTCCCCTTTTTTATATATATGAAAAGGATAATTCATTAATTAAGGCTGCTAAGTGCTAAAAACAAAGAACGAATATTAAGGATATTATCACTTTTAAAATATTCTATAATATTTATTTTTTAATTAATTGTCATTAACCAAATAAGAGATGAATATTGGAGTTTTGTATTTAGAATTGCTTGGTCAAAGCAAAGGAATTAATTAATAATTTTCTCACCTAACAAAAGCCTCATTACAACTTTCTTCCATAAGAATTATTTTATATTTTATTTTATTATTATTTAAATTTTTATTTCATGACTATATTATTTTATGTAATTTGAATATAATACAAATTCAATTATTGTTCAAAAATTACAAAATATGGTATAATAATAATAACAAATTTTATAGTAAAATCAAAAAATAAAATCATTGAAATTTTAAAACATATGTAAATAAATATGATTTCAAATACTTGGAAAATAGAAAACAAATAAATTAAAAAAAAAAAAAAGGAAAACTGAAAAAGGAAAATTTTAAACAGCCCCTAATCATCTCTGCCTCTGTTCTCCGGTGACTGTGACTCTCCACTGCGCCGCCCTTCCCCTACTCGTCGTCGCCGGCTTTCCTTCAGTTCTCCGGTTCAGAGAAAACTGAAAGGCGAAAGGTAGGTGTCTTCGAATTTTAATTCCTTCTCCTTCATGGAAAATTATAATTGGATTATTAATAGAATTAGAAACTATAGTTCCTGTCTCTTGCTCTACTTATATCTTATTGGGGATTTGTAATGTCAACAAGAGAGATATATCTGATAAAAATTTTCGGGTTTAGTAATGTTCCATACTTGTATCTTATCTAATGGTAAGCATTCAATCTGATTCCCGTTACCAAATCCAGCCCTCAATTTCAGATGCTATTGAGAAGTTATGATAGTGATAAGAGTGAAGTTCTTCCATAAGCTTTGGCATTGCCAATCTATGTTCGCATGAATTTCCAGTTATTGATATTGATACTCTGTACACCTTTTTTCTTATTGACATATATACAGTTACAACTTTAGCGTTTTATTAATGAACACTTTTTCGAAGAGAACATTAAACAGTCAGAATCTTTGGAGGAGGAAGAGTTTGAAGTAAGCAACTATTTTGGTGGACTTCCTACAAAATCTCAATTTCTATCTATTCTTTCGTGTCATTTTCAGTATTTTAATTTATTGGATTCACGTTTTATCTTTTGAAGGGAGTTATCCAAGCGAATTGAGTGAGTGAGCATAATACATATAACTCTTCCTATAATGCATGATAAGATTTCATATGCTTTGCTAGAATTTCATAGTTTGTTGTTGTTGAAGCCAACAAAGGAGCTGAGCAAGTGTTTCTGCTTTAAGTCCTATTTGTTAGTTAGTAAAATATATAAGGTAGACCCACTATAGAATGTCCTCTGTCTGCCAGTCATTGTGCTTTTACATTTTGTTTCCTTAAATTAAATATGTCTTGATCTGGGTAGATAGAAACCCACAGAACAAGAATGCAGGTCTGAAAAAGATGTAAAGCAGTGACGATGAGGAAGTAATAATATATATTAAACCTGAAGATGAAATATTTCACAAGGTCCTGATTCTTTGATGTCATTTACATCATGCACTATGATTCATCCTCATTGGCTGATTGCTTTCCAAATACAGTTCAGCTCTGTTTTTGGTCCTTTTGTTTTCCTTTGCACTCAGAACATGCAACAACTCATGAGGTTAAACTGGAACAGTTCAAATGAACTCTGGTTTAACCGGTCGAGTAGCTTGTTCTTCTATCAGTTGGACATACTCTCAGTTTATGACTATGAACCAGTCCATTTTGTAAGTCAGTTTCCATTTCAACCGGCCAGGCCGGGCCAGTTTTAATAACACTGTTGTCACATAATCAAAATGGACCCGGTTGAGAAGACAAGTTAAAATTTGGGATGTCGTGGCTATTTGATGGTACCGCAAACTAATTATGTGTTTTTAATATTGTGAGATATTATCCACAAACACTGCCCTTTTCCAGATTTAGCTATGCAAAGCATTTCATGATAGTCTTTTGCTCAAGTTATTAGTCCAAAAACATATATCAGTTAACAACCTCTTCTACTGTCTTGTCGCTATATATTTTCCTTGTTTTTGTTGATGCTGTTTTAGCAAAAGTAAACATTAGTTCGTGGTTTATTGTGGCTTGTTGTCTGGGCCTTTACTTTTGCTACTTATGGCAGTTATGGTAGGATGTTTATCTTTTTGGTTTTTTTTGCTATTGCAGCTGAGAAATTACCGGTTAACAGGGTTGGTCATGGCAGCTGACGCTGACAAAATGTCTGAATTTTGTGAGAAGAAGTGCTCTTTGATTGATGAATCCTGAAGTCTTGCAAAAAGGTACCATAAACTTCCAAGTCAATAGCCTTTTTTTTCTCTTTTCTTTCCTAATAGGTGTTAAAAATTATTGCAGATTTTTGCCATCAACTCTCTTTGTGTTTATGAGCTTGTTTGGTTTAGCTGTTAAAAGTAACTGATAACTAGTGGCTGGTAGTCGATAGCTAATGGCTGGTATCGGTTCGGTACTTATTATTTGGTAAAAATAATTGAATTGTTACTATTATGATATAAAATTACCAATAGAGATATCATTTATTTAATTCAAGATATACATTATTTTATAATATATAAATAAATAAAGAAAAAATATAATATAATGCTTATTTGATATAATTGTTTATTTTAAAAAAATACAATAATAATAATAAATGAATAAAAAAATTTCAAAAAAATAAAAAATGAATTCAAAATTTGTTACTTCTTTATATAAGAATAATTTAGTGTAAGGATAATTTAGTATTTGTATTTAAAAAAGTTTCAATTGTTTAGAAAAACCTTCTATGTGTATCTGGATTCCTGAAGTTTTGACTTCTGTGTTTGCTTGCAGCAACTAATTGTTTGAGGAACCTTTTTGCGGTTACACAACAATCCTTCAGCCTGTTTGAGACAAGTTTTTTGGAAATTTGAATCTCTAGCATATTAATAGCTAAGCTAATTTTGGAATTTTTTGTTTGCTTTCTATGATTTTTCTTTCCATCAAATCTGTAGCCTTTTTTCCCTTCATTTTCTTTATCCTTTCCATCATAGGTTCACTTATTTTGATTTTATGAAGTGAATGCTTGCTATTAAACATCGTTATTAGCATTGATAATCTTGAAATAACAAGTATGATGCGATGTTCAAGTTCAGTTGGCTACTATACTACTTGTCCGAGGCCTCATAACTCCTGTCGTTGTGCTTTGTTAACAAAGTAAGAAATGATATTCTGCAAATCTCAGTTCTTAACATGGTACAGATTGTTTTTTATTAAGGTTGAAATTGCATTTCCAAAATAAGAATATTCTTTTAAATGTATAGCAAAAACAGTTGGGTAATGAGTGATTGTGTTTTCAGGTTTTTATAGTAGGCATTTTGGCCCTTTTGGTTTAGACTTGACTAATTAATACTTCTTTTATTAACTTTGGTCCTCTTTGATCAGAACTCAGAATATTCAGAACCACTTTAGTACCAATTCACACTTTCTTCATCAGCCCCACTGATACAAAACTTCACCAGTCACACCGTGCTGCCATTCTCCATCACTGGTGAGCAGCAGATCCTCAGCTAGGTATGATATTGTCTGATCCAACTCACAATCGAAATTAATTACTCCACCAGTCCCCAGTTTTTTTTATCTCCACTTCCGCTTAGTGTGAATGGAATGTAAGAAGAGAAAGAGAGAGCCTTTTAGCGGAGAAAGCACAGCAGTAGGGTGGAAGCTAAAAGGGATGTGAAAGCAGGAAGTGATACTGATGGGTTTTTTAGAGTTGGAATATTTTTAGTAATTTTTCATTGTCTGAGGAGTTTTTGAGACTAAGAAAGAGGATTAATGTAATAATCTTAGTTTTGGTTTTAAGACAAAGGTATTATACTGTTTTTTTCTTTTAAAAAAAAAAAAGATTTTTGTTTACTTTACAAAGTCCATTCTTGCTTTTGGCTCTTACAAAAGAAGAAACAGAAGATGAAATTGAGAAAGTTTTAGTTAAGCATTTTCATTAGAGAATAATATAGATATTTAAGCATTTACTGTTCCTAGATAAATGATTTATTTGTTATCAAATAACAATACTTAATAGTTTATGTTATAAATATTTATTTTAAAAAAAAAGATTCGAAAATTTGGTTGGATGTAGTTGAATTGGTGAAATTATCATCTAATCATCCATTGAATTGATATTTGGTTCAATTTTGATAACATTGCTTGCAATCTAGCCCACCAAATGATGATTGATTACTAGAGATGTTAGATTAATTATGTTTACAATTCTTCGGTACTGAATTAGTAACTCTTACTTCTTCAAGGTCGAACAATTGAAAGGAGTAAACTGGAAATGGCTTTTTGTTTTGGGTGTCAAAGTAGGCGGAGATCAATTGAAATGGCAAAATCCAGGGAAACCCACGATCAATCTGAGAGAGAAAATCAGAAAACGGTAGAAGAAAGATTGATTGAGTTTGTAGAAAAGATAAATTATTAAATTACGAACAACCCTAATACTCCAAATCAAACTAATTGGGGTTGACATTTTCTCGTTAAAATCTGGTTTTCCTCATTGAAATCATGACAATTGACAACCCAATATAAATCCGATCAATAAAAACTCCATTTTTGAGATCCTCCATCCCAAAAACAATACCCTCTCCAATTTGATGTAATAATAATAATAATAATAGTTAGAACTAAATTCTGGACACATTTTCTACTTAAGACAGGAAGAAAGATTTCTTTCTTTCATAATAATAAGAGAGATGGTACAAAGGGAGTTTTTTTTTTTTTTTGAAAGAAGATGGTACAAAGGCAGTTGATATCCACATTATTCAATAAAAAAAGGATTCAATTATCAAAAACGAGCCAGGTTTGTCCGACCGATTTAAAGAAATTCTTACAAATATATAATAATAGCAAACATGACTGTAAATAAAAAAAAATAAACTCAATAATTATGGTTCAGTTAACAATACAAACTGAGTTTGTGGGTGAGAGATGTCAAATTCAATTTCTATAAAATATATCATTGAGGGAGAAATAAAGAATTTTAACTGTTATTACATTTCGAGCTTGATTAATCTCAAATTATAAATAAAAAAATTAAATAAAAAGCATAGAAAGAAAGCATTACGTTTTAATGATGAATGCTAATTTTGTTTCCCATGAAGAATGAAAAGAAGCTGAGAGGGCCCAGAATCACATGCATAGGCAATTAGGCATGTGGGTGATGTTGTAAGATAAGCAAAATCATGGAATGAACATAGATAATCCTATATATAAATGCTCCTTCTCTTGTGCCAAAACAATAAGGGACACCATCAAGCACACAAAATCCTTCCCCCTCATGTGATGGGCTCCCATTTCCCAACCTTATCCCTCCACTCAAAGCTATGGCTATTCACACATTTTATTTTTCTTTTTTCCCATTTTTTTGGGTCAAAAAGAAAAGGTATCCAAAACTAAATACAATCAGCAACATGTTATGCTTTTATTTTCTTCTTATTCTTCTTCTTTAATTTACAATGGAGAACAAATTATTTCAATCTGAAATTCTATCAAATAAAGAAAACGTGTATTAGCATTAGCAAATAAAACCTATAAATACACTTAACTATATGTACCTTAACATCTAACATCTTATACATAATAATTAAGAAATTTCTTACTTAAATAAGTATATATATTATTGATGAATTAAATTACTATATAAAATATTTTTTATAAATTTAAAATTATTCATAATAATTTGTAATATAACTAATAAATTATTAAACATATTATAAATAAATATATATTGGGATATAAGCAATAACTTCTGGTAACAACATTAGTGAATAGTGAATGAAAGTGACATGTAAATCTTAATAGATTTAGAGTGAACGTGTGCCTAATGCTAATTAAATTAATTTAATTTTTTTTTTATATAAAAAGGGGATTACCGACTATTTGACTTTGTTGGCCGCTTGGAAGTTGGTGATGGAGATTGATTTAGACACTGCTAAGGATTAATTCATCCTTGAAATTGAAATCACATTAGACATATCTTATTGGCAGAAAATAAATAAACAAAATAGCCATGATGATGAAGACATACAAATAGTGGGTTTACCATTAAACCTCTTGCCTATGAAAAAAGGAAGAAGATTATATGTTGGTTTCATGGTCAAAACTAAAAAATAAAAAAAAATTAAAAAAATTCAACTACTGTAAGAAAAGGAAGAGTTCATTAATAATTTAATAGTCACCGCTTCATTTATATCATCGTTAAAAGTGATTTCACTATGTTAGTTCTTGTTGGGCCTTTGCTAATAATTGTTAATTATGACTTCTTTTAATCCAATTTAACTAATTAATTTGCACATAAAATAAATGGAATGTACTCTTTAGGATGTTTTTGAAGAAAATAAAATTATTTTTTATACTATCAATAATATTCCATCTATTCCATTTTGAAAATTTTATTTTATTTTTTTATTTATCTCAAAATATAGTCTATTTTTTTAGAAAAATATAATTATATATTAATTCTCTATATTAATGTGTATTGTTATGGACAAATATGAGTTGTTATCTTAAATTTCTAATAATATCTCTAAGTAATGAAGGATTATATTAAGAAAAAAATTGTGTGTTTTTTTTTAAATTAAAATCAAGATTTTAAGATGAACCTGCATAGGTTGTACAAATTAAGTTAAAGAGAAAAATGAAAACCAACAAAACAAAAAGGCAATAAAAAATTGATGATTGGCTTGTAATCCGGTAACTTATAATTTTTAATTAAAATTTTAATTATTATATACACTTAATTTATGACTTTGTTTATATATCAAAACAATAAAGATGTCAATTAATTTACTTATAAGGCACTATTATTAGTCAAATTTATAAACAAATTCACGACTCGAATCCAGTAAGTATTTTCCTTTTTCCAATATGCTTGAAATTTCAATGACAAGCAAGTGTTGAAAGGTTGGATCATTTTTTATTTTTATTTTTATTTTTTAAAATTATATATAATATAATTATATAAACAATTAATGAAATTAAAGTATTCAACACCTTTTTTATATCTTAAGAAATTATTGTTAGTGGATAAAAATATTTGAAATAATATTTTAATATTTTTATTTACTATTTAATATATATATATATATATATAATGTTTGATTAACATTTATAATTCATAGACAATGTTTAATTAACATTTCTTTGTAGTTGAGTTTAGATCAGCTTAAGCAAAGGTGCCATTAATTTCAATTAGGATTTTTCTTCACTCTGTGATGAATCTTAGAAGCTTCCAGCTATTAGCCACATGGCATTCTTTCTTTCTTTTTTTTTATTTTTATTTTTATAATTATATATGTAATGATTATTTTTTAAGAAGAATATGACCATACAATTATAACAAGATAATGCAGCGCGTGATGACACTTGCCAGATAAAACGATGTGAGAGCATTTGCTGAACGGGGGGGCCCCTTTCTCTCAGAAGCGCCCTTTACAGCGAGGCCAGGCTGTATCGGTGTGAGTGTTTAAATTACAGTAATACCCTCATGCTGTAATTAATCTAATTGTAGTTCATACTAATTAAATTTATGTTTCTCATAACGAAAAATGATTCTGTTAAGAGAAAATCGATAGCAATAGCATTAGGGGCGTCGATCCATGAGGGATTTTTTTTATTAAACGGTTTATAAGGATTTTAATATTTTCTAATCGTATATACTATCTTTAAAATCGATTTAATTTGTCCATTTGATATGAATTTAATGATTAAATCTTCAAATTAAAAAAATAAACTAATAAATAGATAATTCAATAGGCTATTTTCACTATATAAGCTATTAAATTAAAATACAAATTATAATAATATGCCTTTTTTCCAGTACTGATTTTATGTTCACAATTTATTTTACAATATGAATTATCTTTTATATTGAAACATATATGTTACTCAAAACAGAAAATCATATTTCTGTTAAAAAAAATGCAATTGAATTACCACTTTTTACTAATCCATTCATAAAAATCAATTTTCGAATAAACCTAATATTAACATAATAATTAAAATTGGATACTAAATACTAATCTATCAGATTCAATTTTAATGATTAGGATTTTTATTTTTCAACAAAACACCAATAAATATGTATATATATTCTGATGAATTATCTAATCTCTTTCATTGAACATAAATTTTTCAAAGCTCACTCTATGATTCCAAGAATTCAAGCCACGTCTTCCATATCCAAATTATACTTCTTTATATTTTTATTAAACTATCTTGTAATTACTTTGGGTTGAATATCATCCACTATATATCGAGAATTGATTGTCATAGTTAAAAACTTGACTTCCAAGCTACCCGCGCATTCAAAAGATATCATGCCATATAAGGATGTGCAAAATGCATGAGATATCCGATCCGAATCCGAAAGATTCTAATTTTAATCTCATCTCAATTAGAAGAATATTAGTTCGGTTTAGGTTTTATTTGATTTTAAATCAATTAATAAAGAAATTGTCAAATTAAATCGATCTGGCTGATTTGAACAATTGAATTTCGTCCTTAAAAATTACACTTAAGTCAAGTCTCAAGTCGACCATCAAGAATAGCTTGAACATAATTTAATGAAATTCAATTTGAAGGTGTGCACTTGATTTTGCTCTCTCCTAATGCTATTTAGAAGTTTGTAGCAACTTATTTATTGTGGAAAAAAAATTCTAACATATGTGGGTTTATATATGTTAATTAAATGTGTATGACTATCTTAAAGCATAGGGTCTATTAAAGTCAATAATTGACTATAATTTATTAAATTGACATGAATTTAATGTGTAAATTAAAGACTATTAGGTAATTTCTAATTTGATGGGATCCCAAAAGAATATAACCCTAATATTCTAGCTGAAATCACTTAAACAAACTTGAAACAAAATAAAAATATGTATTTTTGGAAGATCCAAAACTCTAATTCAATTAAGATATTTGTTACGAATTCAAGTATGCTTTCGTCTTATAATTATTTGTCTTTTCTATTCCTTTGAATTTGACATGTAGTATAGTTTGGATCCCAGGGTATAATATATGATTTGGATTTTGTGTTTGTGTTTGTCTATAAATATATAGATGATTTTAATTATCTGCAACTAATAAAGTGATATCAAAGTCAATCAATTATAGATTCATTGTGAACTTTGTAATTGATATCTGGAAAATTTGGTATATTAAAGTTTATATACCATCGTTGATATTTGATCAGTTAGGGTTTATACATATATTTAGGGTTATCTATTTTTTTCATGATACTGATACAATATTAAGACTAAATTGTGTAATATCCATGATTTATTGTTGTTTAGCATGAAAGTTCGGATTAAAGAATTAAGTTTTGAAGAATTATAAAGTTTTTAAGGATAAGTTTCAGATACTATTCATGGACAGCCCAATAGAGGGCTTCCGTGCAACGGTTACAGGCAACCATGCCGCTGCAGTAGACAGTCAAGCAGCTATCCAATCTACTCTAAACTCTCCACTAACTCCATAAAGCAATGTCTCTAATTTGCTGACCAAGTATCAAGATGAGCATGACAATTCAACCCTGGTTCTTATATAAAACTTTCTAACACATCAGAATTACTCGATTGTTTCTTTTTTTTTTTTTTGGATAGAAAATGAATACAGTAAGAAGAAAAATAGTTACTCAAGAAAGCACTTAATTAAGATGATTCAAACCTAAACCGTCAAATCAACCCCGTACACTCAACCAAAGATCTGAATCAAGCAAAAAACTTGAAGAAGCTACAACCATATATATTAATTTCGACATTCAAATGAGAAGCATCATCTAAAATAAACTGAGAATTAAATAGAAGAAGGGAGCTTTTCAATTCAAACCGTACTATAACATATCCAAATTACTATTGAGTGTGTGTAGGCTGTGTTTTTTATTCAAAAATAAATTAAAAAATTGTATAAATTAATTATACCGTGTTACGATTACAAAAAAAAAAAAAAAAAAAAAAAGGCTACTCAACTACAGAATCAATACCGTAAGCAAAATTAATAGTAAGTGGATACGCTTACATCATATTAATTATTTAATTAACCTTTTATTTTCCCTAGTTGATTCCTTGTTCATAAATTTGTAGGAGCTTTCTTGCCGGCGCAGGTCTTCTTCTTGGAACTCTAATCGATATGTTAAATTATTCAACATCATTTTCATCAAATTATATTATAGTCATTTTGTATTTTAAATTAATCATTCCTGCTGCGAGATCCCCAATTTATTTTTGAATAATTGCTGTTTGATGACAAAGTCTTTTCTATTTTATAGGATAGTCATATTCGTGTATAATTTCATGGGAATTAACTTAATTAGTTGTTGTTGTTGTTATTATTATTATTCTATAACATAAGGTAAAGAATGCCTTATTTTCTTATAAATATAAAATATTGCTCTGTGTGGGTTAAAAAATTCAAGATTGAGCTCAATAATTAAGCTTTGAAGATTAAAACGTTAATTAAGTACTTGTCAAAGTTTGGAATGATTAAATTATTTTTTATTAGCTTCTAATAAGTAAAAAAAAAATACAATTCTATCTTTGTTCATAAATCTTCAAATGGCCTAATTATAGCAAATTATTTTCCATAAATTATCAAATCCCCAATCCTATATATCTTATTTTTTTCATAAATCTCGAAAATCCCTATTCTGTATTTATATGAATTTATTGTTTTTTTAGTCATGAATTTATTGGTTTTAATAACATTAAAAATTAGATAAAGTAAAATAAACTTATAAGACATAGCTGGCAATCAGTTTTAAAATGTTGCAATAATTAAACAAATTGCATTTATAACAAACCACCTTAACTATTATTGTTAAATTGGTCAAACCATGCACGTTAACACAACAATTTTTCATGTGGTCATTGTTGCATTTGCAGCATTATGGAATATCTGCCAACTTGGAAACCTTAGCATTAATTTTTTTTTATAATATCAAGAATCAACTTTAATATATATTTTCAAAATTATTGAATCAATTATAATAATTACAACAGTTAAATAAGAAATGATGTGTAGGGAGAGGAGGACAATAACATGCAAATTTTTGCTAATGTCGCATTATATAATGTTATTAGCAAATCACCTTAATTATTTCTATAACCGATTTTGATTATTTCAAATTAACGAAGAAAGCTCCATAGGCTATGGTTAAGCAAAATTCCTGTAACGTGGGGATGTGATATATAAATTTATGTCACTTTAGCAAAAATTAAATTGCTAGAGACAATTGGAAAAATCAAATTAATGCAATTTCACAATCACCATTCTATTATTAAAATTTACAGTGGTCAATGCTCAGTCATTTTTTTATTTTTCAAAATCTATATATTTCTTATTTCGAGGGAGAGAGTTGACTAAGTTCTTTATATAATTATTTTATAATTTAAAAATAAGATTGAATTATTTGGCAGTCGAAAAAATTAATTTTATGTTTGGTTAATGAATAATTAATGAAAAGTCAATTTTTCAATAAACAATATTATTTAGAAAAATGGTAGCATTTTATAATTAGTTCACATTATTAAATATAATTTATTAAATAAAACAACAAATTTTATAAATTAAAATTTTGATATCGTTGATCAATTATATAATAAAATATAAATGAATGTATTACTAGCATTTATCTATTTTTTATATTCAGTTATTTAACATAAAAGTTCAATGAGTAAAATATATGACATAAAGGACATTAAACTACGTAATTTAAAAAAAAAAGTAGGGTTTATAATTTTATTACGGGAGAGAAAGAGTTATTATATGCAAAATATTTGAAAAAAAATTAAATGACTAAAGAGATTGGTTTAATATCGACAAATTATTGTCATGGTAATGTAATATAAAATTAAAGTTCATGAACTTACGTGTGTAATAGTTTTTTTTTGGATAGGAAATAAAATAATCTTTTAAAAAATATTGCCTACTTTTATTACTCTGTCTTCTTTAAGCCAGAAAAAAAAAAAAAAAAAAAAAAAAACCTTCAGTAAACGAACAAAACGGAGTTCGGGAGTGGAGGTGAAAGGAAGGGCAATGGCATAATCTGATGGAGGAGAGGAAAATACCAATGAGGGCCGCAGCATGAGCTGGAAAGTGATGACGTGGAATGTTCACATGGGCTGTGGATCCCCATAAACGATTCTCCAGTACTTAATTCAGATACCATCCTGAAGGCGGTCAGGGCGTGTAGTTGTCACGTGGAGCCCTTGTGCTGTGAGCGTGTCTGTTTGTTTGTTCCTTCTTTTGCAAAAAATAATTAGTTTTTCATTAACTGATTCTACACCCTCACGTGACAACTGTTTTTATTATGCCACTTGATTTTTGGATAGTTCAAAAAAATCACTGCCACTTGATTTTTCATACAAAATTTGTAATTCGTAAAGAATATTGAATTCATAAAATGCCGCTAATAAATTTTTAATTTTTAATTAGTTTATATTATTAAATTAAATTTATTAAATAAAATATTAAATTTTGTAAATTAATCTAATTATAAAGTAAGTATACAATAACTACTTCAATTCATTTCATGGTTTAACAAATCAATTAACAGATAAAAAGTTTTTAAAATTTGATGTTTCAACACAAATTATGACACATTTATGTTAATCAATAAATAATGCTAAATTGCTACCAGAGCCTACTGTCACGGGACCATTATTCTCTTTCCAAAAGACCGATTTAGTGGGGTGTGCAGCGCCACCGCTTATAGGCATGACTCATTCCCTTCACCTATCCGATGTGAGATTGAAGTCTGTGATATTCTCCTCCACCCAATCATGTGATGCCCTCGTCACAGTGGACCCTCCTGTCTGCCCCAAACTAAGGGTGTTTGGCTAGACATTGAAGTCGGATCTGGGTCGGCTCTAATACCACTTGTCACGTGATCATTACTCTCTTCCCAAAAGATCGATATAGTGGGGTGTGCAGCGCTACCGCTTATAGCCAAAACTCATTCCCTTCACCTATCCGATGTGGAATTGAAGTTTGTGACATTCTCCCCCACCCAATCATGTGACGCACTCGTCACAGTGGGCCCTCCTGCCTGCCCAAATCCGGAGTGTTTTGCGAGACATTGAAGTCGAATCTGGGTCGGCTCTGATACCACTTGTCACGGGGTCATTACTCTCTTCCCAAAAGACCGATATAGTGGGGTGTGCAGCGCTACAGCTTATAGTCAGAACTCATTCCCTTTACCTATTCGATGTGAGATTAAAGTTTGTAACACTACGGTGTTACATATAAAAGTAAGATTATTAAAAACAAAATAAATAAAAATAGAATGCCTTATTTTTTTGATTGATTGAAAAAAAATGTCTTAATCAAAATGTATAAAAGGCATATTAATAAAGGAACTTCAAAAAGAAAAATGAAAAATTTACTTGAAAAATAATTCTGACCAAATATATTTACGGTATAATTTAATTTTTTTATCAAAAATAAAATTAGAGTTTGGAAGTTGACGGCGGGGCCTTAAGAGTCAATTGGTTTCCCATGTGTGGGGCAGCCCTGACATTGATTTTTAATCATTAAGCAAATGTTTCTTCACGCGTCCAATTGCACGCGCTTTATCCTGTTCGTTTACCCCTATCCCCCGTTTGCTATAACGGATTCTACAGTAGGAAATAACAGTCAAACCAACGCAGATATTTTAATATTATATTATATAATTAAAACAAATTTTAAATTGGATAATCCGAATTCCGAATATGCCCTTTTTTGCTAACACTCACCACTGGTATTGACGTTGCTCAATTTTGTGTGTATATATATATATATAAAATCGAAAATTTCATAATTTTACATATAATATATAATTTATAGTTGATTAATGTTAAGTACACTCTCTATTTTTCAACACTCACTTTTTTAATTTATTGATTCTCATTTATTTTTTTTCCAACAACCAATTAAAAGTAAATATTAGAAAATATTGAAAAATAGAGAATGTATTTAGCATTTCTTTGTATACCTTTATGTTCTTAAAATAATTATTAGCAAAAAAAAAATATTTTTTTATTTATATACAGTTAATTATTTTTATTTCTTAAATGGTGCCTAACTGTCCATTATGATGTACAGAAAATTAATAATTTTTTAATTTTTAACTACTAGTTTAACAAGTGATTTACAATTTAATTATAAACTGTCGATAGTTAAAGCAATTGGCCATTTTTACATTTTTATTGGTTATTGATGAATAACTACCCTGTTTGTTATCACTAAATTAAATACAAAATAATTAAAAACAAAATACAGTTTTAGATATTAAAACAATAAATCAATCTATATTTACATACAAACTAAGTATCAAAACTAAAATTAAAATAGAAATTATATTTTTATTCTAAAATTGGACATACCAAAAATGTCCTTACAGTAACTCGACCTATATAGATATTGGCTTTGTTTGGCATTACACTTAAAGAAAAATAATTTTCAAAGAACAAAATTATTTTTAAATTTTTTAAATTTTAAAAATTATTTTTAGAGAAAAATAAATAAATCAATATTTTTTCTAAAAACAGTTTTAAGAAAAATAATTTATAAAAAATTAAAAATATTTTATTATACCAAAAAAAAAGAAGCTTAAATATGTGGATAGAGAAGAATTTATCTCCCCTTGGCGATTGTATTAGAAAAAGGAGGAAAAAAAGGAAAAGATTTGTAACCACAATTCATATATATAAAACATTCAAACATAGAAGCGCATTGCAGCTGTCCAAACATAGAAAGACGAGTTATCATTATCATATAAGACTAAGACCCACAACCTCAACCTTTGGAATGTACATTCCAGTCATTTAGAATTTTAAACATTCAATTTTTAATATACTTAATCTGATAGTCCACTTTTAAATTAATTATTTTAGTAATTAATTAATTAATTAATTATTATCATGAATCTAACGCCAATAAATAACAAAGTACAGTCCTGAATTTCATTATTCAGGCATAAAAAGGCTGGTAGACTTTAAAATAAACATCAAACATATATCTATAATTCCATATCACTTTAATTTTTTTTTATATAGATTGAATGTATAGAAATATTTATAAATCTATTAATTATAATTTGTCATATTTATGAAATAATTTTTTAATATATATATAATAGAGAGTGTGATTAAATTAATCTTTACAGATTTTTCCATAAACTCAATGTAGATAAGAAAAATAAATGGTTAGTTGAGTAACTCAGCAGCAAACCAAGAAAGAACAATTAGCAGAAGGAAAAAAGAAGATAAGAAGAAAACGAATGAATGCAGAAGTAATAAAGGGAACCTGCGTCAATATCCCTTGTCATAAAACCTAGTAACCTAAACACAAATATCAGCTCTAAATTGAATTAAACCATGGAAAAAGTATTTACCATAAATAGCCAGAAAAGGTTTATTGAAGTGACTTCTCCCTCTATCCATCTAATATTCCCTACTTGAAATTAAATAAAAAATAAATTACCTAATTTTATTAAAATCCTTTTTTTTTTTGTGTTCATCTTATCTGTTTGAGCTGTAGTTGGTGTTAGCCTGATGGTTCATTGGAGCTTGCGCCCCATCACGAGCTTTTTTTTTAAAAAATAAATAAAAAAACAAAAGGTTTAATTAATTAATTATTGAATAATATAAAACGGTATTTATTTAGTTAAATTTTAATTTTATATCTGATATGAATTGGCAGTACTGGTGAAAAACCAAGCAAAAACCTCCAATCCCCAATGCACAGATTCGTCTTTGGTTTTTGAGCATCATCACCCATTCACCAGATAAAAACTCACTTACCCTAATAATATCCTCTCTCTCTCTCTCTCTCTCTCTCTGCAACCCCCCAACAACAATCATGAAAAGGGAAAACCCAAATATCCATCCGCTTGACCCTCCTGTTGGTACTTCTTCATCCTCTTCTTCTGCTGCCGCTGCTGCTCTTTATCATAATCCTACCATGGCGGCTGATAACATTACTAGTGCTAATTTCAATTGCAAAACTAAGATTTGGGATGATGAAGCTCAAGGTGATGGTGGGATGGACGAGCTTTTGGCTGTTTTGGGTTACAAGGTTAGATCCTCCGATATGGCGGAGGTGGCGCAGAAGCTTGAACAACTTGAAGAAGTTATGGGTCATGTTCAAGAAGATGGGCTTTCTCATCTTGCTTCTGATACCGTTCATTATAATCCCTCTGATCTGTCCACTTGGCTTGAAAGTATGCTCTCTGAGCTCAACCCAAATCCTAATTATGGTGCTGCTGTTTTGGGTTCTCAGCCTTCTTCTTTGGATGATTCATTTTTCGGTCCTGAATCTTCCACCATCACCTCTGTCGATTTCGCCAACCATACCCATCAGCAGCAGCAAGAGAATCAGAAATCGAAAAAGCTTCACAGTCGAGGGGTGGTGTTCGAAGAATCTTCATCTTCTGATTACGATCTCAAAGCTATCCCTGGTAAAGCTGTTTTTGCCCAATCTCATCCTCAGATTGATTCTTATTCCTCTTCTTCTCGAGATCCCAAGCGTTTGAAACCCACAAACACGGACCCTATATACCCTCCCCCCACAGCACTTGCTGCTACGTCGTCATCATCTTCTACTGTTAATGGTGGTGCGGTGGGTTCTTTCGGTTTATCAACGGAGTCAACTCGTCCAGTGGTTCTAGTTGACTCACAAGAGAACGGAATCAGACTCGTCCATCTCTTAATGGCCTGCGCCGAAGCCGTTCAAGAAAATAATCTCACTCTAGCGGAGGCCCTCGTCAAGCAAATTGGTTTCTTGGCCGTGTCTCAAGCCGGAGCTATGCGTAAGGTCGCTACTTACTTCGCTGAGGCCTTAGCTCGCAGAATCTACAGAATCTATCCTCAGAGTCCGATCGATCATTCCCTCTCCGATATTCTTCAGATGCACTTCTACGAAACTTGCCCTTATCTTAAATTCGCTCACTTCACAGCCAATCAAGCAATTCTGGAAGCCTTTGAAGGCAAGAAACGAGTTCACGTTATAGATTTCTCCATGAACCAGGGGATGCAGTGGCCGGCGTTGCTGCAAGCTCTCGCTCTCAGACCTGGTGGTCCGCCGGCTTTTCGCTTGACTGGGATTGGACCGCCGTCTCATGATAACTCCGACCATCTTCAAGAAGTGGGCTGGAAATTGGCTCAGTTGGCTGAGACTATTCATGTTGAGTTTGAGTACAGGGGATTTGTAGCTAACAGTCTAGCTGATCTTGATGCCTCTATGCTCGAACTCAGACCTAGCGAGTTTGAATCTGTTGCTGTTAACTCGGTTTTCGAGTTGCATAGATTATTAGCCAGACCAGGCGCTATTGAGAAGGTACTATCGGTGGTGAAACAGATAAAACCGGAAATTGTTACCATTGTCGAGCAAGAAGCGAATCATAACGGACCGGTTTTCTTGGACCGGTTCATGGAGTCGTTGCATTATTACTCGACTCTGTTTGACTCGTTGGAAGGATCGGTGAGTAACCAAGATAAAGTGATGACAGAGGTGTATCTAGGCAAGCAGATTTGCAATGTAGTAGCATGTGAAGGTGCAGACCGAGTTGAAAGACACGAGACGCTGACTCAGTGGCGCAATCGTTTGAGTTCTTCCGGGTTTGTTCCGGCTCACCTCGGGTCAAACGCGTTCAAGCAAGCGAGCATGTTACTGGCCCTGTTTTCCGGCGGAGATGGGTACAGAGTGGAAGAGAATAATGGGTGTTTGATGTTGGGTTGGCATACTCGGCCGCTCATAGCAACCTCGGCATGGCGGCTAGCCAAGAATCAAGTGGCTGTTGCAGCTCACTGAGTGAACTCGGGATGAGTCGGATCAACGTCACTTCAACCTCACAAACCCTAGTGGGGAATGGTAGTAACATGTTATGCTGAGCTGGTTCTGGGTGAAACCGAGACCCACCACTTTCTTAGTGTGTCTATTCACTTTCTGTTTTCCCTCTACCTCCCGTACTGTCATCCCCCTTTTTCATTTTCACTTGCTTTTTTTCTTAGGTATTAATCTTTTTTTATTTTTTTAATTTTCGGGTGAAATCTTTTCTTTCTTTCTTTTTCTTTTTGGGAATTTTAAGGGTTTGTGTATTTAGATATGAATATATTTGGCAGTAATAATGACTAATAAGATGACCATATTGTAATGATACTGTGAAGAAGCAGCAACAAGCCTACATCATCAAATCCTTAAATTTCTACAACACTCGAGAACCAAACTAGAACTGAAAAAATGTCAAGTGCATAGGAAAATGTGTTATATCATTTTTTTTTCCCTTTTGAAAGAAAAAGGAAACTTTGCATAAAATTTTTTAGTTAGGTCATATGACATAAAGCAATGATTCAAGGTGGAACTGGAACTGCTGGTAGTGCTTGTTTCTTCTATTATAAAATCCAGAAAACTACAACAAATAGAGCGGCCTCTTTCTTTTTTCATGTCAGGCAAAAGCAAAATCATCAAAATGGAAAAAGTTTCATCTATTTGCCTCCACCCTTTCTTCAAAGTCCCTTCCTTTATTGTGAATCTATTGTGATATCTTCACCTGCTTGAAAGTTTTCATTTTTCTTGAGCCCTTTACTATTATTAGCACATCACTTTTTTAGTTCTATCTTAAAGATATCAAGTTTCTTATACTTGTTCTGTTTTCCTTCAATACCCTAAATAAATAGGTGTTCTAAGTTTAAGAATAATATAAATAACATATTCGTGATTTCAAATATTAGCAGCGCACCACATGCTTAGCCCAGCGGCAGCTGCATATTTTTACTTCAGCAAAGTCCCAAGTTCGAGTACTCATCTCCCAACCCAAAAAATAATAATAATAACAGTAATTACGTATCTAATTTATGTAAGGTTACATTAATTATTATGCATAATTGAATTAGGTATAATACTAAAAGTCTAATTTCTAATTCTTTTTTATTTTTTCAAATTTAACCTAGTTATGTGGTTTAATTAAGGTCAAGACGGATGGAAAAGGCCACAAGCGGAAATTAATTCTGTTTTTTAGAGACTTACTAATATCTCTAAGTTGTAAAATAAGAGAAAAAAAAAATCCCATCTCTATCCCAAATGGTTTAAAATCTTTGAGCATTTTTTTTACTGATAATTTTGCTATTCAATTCCTTGCATCTGAATTTCAAAAATATATAAATGGTGCTAATTTCTTCAAATAAATTTTATATTAAGCAAATTCTATATACCCATTAAATTCTTTACAATATTAAATTTATGGTCGAATAACAAGATTCAGTTAAGTACCAATCACCCCTCAAATGTTGCTCTGTCAATATCTAAAACCAGATGTAGCCTCCAGATAACAAGAGAAGACTGTCTCTGTACATGATTATTAACCGGTAGATCTTAAAAACTTTTCCTTTAAAAACAAGGCATAATGAAAAGCTAAAAGCATGAATTGAAACCAAATGGCATATATGTGTTAATTCAACCATTTTGCAATTTATTTATTTTATTAACTATTAATTTTTATGAAAGGACAATATATGGCTTGTTATATATCATAAGCTACATGCCATGCCCTACTGTCCCATTACTTAGGAAAAAATTAAAAACAAAGTAAATCACAACAAAAGAGATTTCTGAGGATTTGTCAACACAGGAGGAGGCATTTATTTAGTGTTATTCAGACGAGTAGGTGACTAATTCAATGAAATGATGCACCATCCCTTGTTAACCTATATGGGTTGGACCCTCTTTATAGATTTATGTAGAGTAAACAACTAATAAATAACGAGGAATATTAATATTAATCTACATATAATATTCATATATGTTTATTATAATGATAATTATTATCATAAATGATTCTTTGCACAACAATGCAATTGAAAATTTCATATAATTACTAGCTGACCCCTCCACTTCACTAATCTTTGGAGATCTCATCACTTCCCATTTAATGAGCTTTAACTTTTTGCCCTCCTAAGAAAAGATGTTCAAAAGGAAAGAAAAAAAATTAATAATAAAAAAGGACTTTTCTACTTTGCTTAATCAAAGAAAAGAAAAGAAAACTCAATTCCTCAAATGGAAAAGGAAAGTGGTCCATAAATATAAATTATATACAACTGGGTTGAAAGAGAGGAAAAGCCAAGTCAGAGGAAATGTAGAAATATAAAATTACGAAGAAGAAGCTGCATAAAACCCAAAAATAAGTGACTGAAAAGAGAAAGTAGGGTCAATCATTGAATTTTGTTGATTAATTTTTGTGAGAGTTTGCATGTATAAATATATGGTAGGCTGTAATTTTCAAACATTCTTGTAGAATTAGAGTGGCGTGGGTCAGTGTTAAAAATGGTCAGAGTCAGTGAGTTTTTGATACAGTTCTGAATGTCGGGTCGATCGTTACTGCTGCTTGACTGTGACATCATTTCTTTGATTCTAAATTATTATGTTTTAAATTTTCATTAGAGCTTTCACTATTGGCTATTGGCTATCCACCACGGTGAAGTTTATTAAAATGCTTCATAAATTTGCTTTTTAACACGTACAGGATAAAATTTATTTTTAGCAGAATTACAATTAATGAATTGGAATTATACTTTTACATAATTTGAAAAATTTTATTTCTTATGTATTAAATAGTAAATCTCACATGATATTTTTGTATTTTTATTAAGAGTTCTAATAGATCGGGGATTATATAATATGTGATACTCATTTTATTGTAATTTTAAATATTAATTTGTTAGTAAAATGCACACTTCAATGCAATATTGAGAGAGGATGCAAATAGGGAAGAGTACATATCATGTATGCGATGTCCTGTCTTTTCTTCCTTTCTCAAGATGCTGTCCTCTCAACTTCTCCAAACAGTAATTTTTTCTTTTCTATTTGGTCACCCATATTTATTGATACATCCGCTTGTTTTTTGGTCAGTCATGTAATTTTTAGCATAGCAGCTATCTTTAAACTAATCTAATCATGCTATATATTAATTTATTTTATATATATATTAGTTAATAATTAATAAATCTGCTGTGGTTAAATTAATTTATTTTTTCATTATATTTTTATACCCTAGTTATATATTTAGAAATTATTAATCTATCAAAATCTGATTACTAAAATCAAATTCTCAATAGTAAAATGAAGGCCTAATGTATATTTATTTTTTAAGCTTGACAAAGAAAATTCGCTTACTAATACATTTTTATATCTATTTTCACCATAAAAAAATGAAACATAAGTGAAATTTACGGGCAGGATATGAATAATTAGTAAAGCAAGCTGATCAGAATTAAAAGAAGGAACTGACTAGGATTAAAAAAAGGATGAATGTGTAATGGTTATCCAGCTGTAAAAAACGAAAAAAGGTAAAAGTAAAATTTCGTTTCTCCACCTCCGCTACTCAGAGCTGAAGCAAACAGTAACCAGCAACTCTAATGCCATTTTTTTTCTTTCATTTATTCATCTTCTCCTCTACGCTCCAAAAATCTCCTGACCAGTGGCGAATCTAGAAGTTGAACTTAGGGGGACTGGAGACCAAACTGAAATATTTTCATTGTAAATTTAAAATTTTATTATGTCAATGTTCTCAAAAAAATTATTCTATCAATATAATAAAACTATATGATAAATATGCTAAATAATTATTACATTTAAAGATAAGTAAGATTAAAATTTAAAATATATAATATTGAGAATTCCATTAGTTATCAACAACCAAAACATTAAACTTGAGGCAAAATATTTGTAGCATAATAAATTTCTAGTGGCAGCAACCGTAGTAATTTTCTACACCTACATGAGAAAAAAAATCAGTTAAACAAATGCAATTTTATTTTATATAATATAAGTACACTAAGATTGAATTATTTTTACATTTATAATTATCATTCTGAATAATTTTCTATATCTATAATTATTTGTACATATAAAGTTTTATAAGATTAACAAATGCAATTAATCTTCTATATCTATAATTATTTATAATATAAACCTATTTTATTTTTCTTTTAAGTAGGAGGCTTGGGCTAGGGAAGAGCAAAACCAAACTAAAACTGAGAATCAAACTGAACCAGTTTTATTTATGTCTAATTAGTTATATTATTTCAGTTTTCAATTTAATTAGTTCGGTTCGGTGAAAAATAAAAATAAAAAAATAACTAAACTGACCAATCTAAATATATAAATATATTTTTTCTTACATATAATATATATTTTATATTGTAATTGAAATTTTAATAAAACTAACCCTAATAGCATTCTGTGTACAAATTATCTTCTCTCCCTCGTTCCTTTTACCTTACATCCACCGCTGCCAACTCCTTCTGCCTTTCCTCCACAACTGCAACCTCTTTGTCCTCTTTCTCCTCCATCTATTGTAACTGGAAAAAGCTTCACTTCTCCAGTCATCCAACAAAGAGAACAATTTATGTGAACTGAAAAATGCCCATTTCTTAGACTCTCACCACTGTTCAAGTCTTCATTTCACTTTTTGCCTTTATTCTTCTTCTTCCTCATCTTAATCAAACCCATTTCTCTCCCTTTTTCTTTCCTTTTTCCATGACCTTCCTTCCCCCATTTATTCTTCCTTTTTTTTCTTCAATCAAGCTAAGATTAGATGGAAAAAAAATGGGATTAAGGCAAGATCATCAAAGAAATAAAGCTAAGTAAGCAAAAGTAAGGAAGAGGAAGGAAGAAAAGAAGAGAAAAAGAGAAAGAAGACTTGGGTCATTTTAAAGATCATCAAAAGTGAGTTTAGATGTTCCATCTTCTCACTTTTCTTCTTCTATTTTCTTTGATTTTGGGGTTAGTTGCCATTAAAGTTAGTAATTTAGAGTTATTATTATGTTAATGGTGATTAAGGGTGAATTAGTGTGATTAGTGCTTGATTAGTGTAAAATTTAATGTTAGGACAAGGAAATGAACAAACTTTGAACCAAAATCAAATAAGAAGTAAGAGCAAAGAGAAAACTAGCTAGGAGGAAGAAGATAAAAGTGAAGCGAAGTGAATTTTGTGAGATATGTACATTTGGCAAAAATTCAATGTAAAAAATGTTGATTTCGATTTTATGATGTTGTGAAATTTTGTATGATTTGGTGGTTTAATGATGTCATGAATGTGAAAATAAAAATTATAATATGAGGTTGATGCATGAAAATGGAAATTGTATGAATTAATTGTTGTGCTGGAAAATTCGTCTTATGAATAGTGTCTCATTTTCTGGTCATAACTTGAGTTCTGAAAATATTTTTTGAGTAATTCTTATTGAGTTGGAAAGTTAAGACATAGAAATTCAACTTGTCTTCAGGCCATTAGACCTGAATATGCCTAGAATTATGTGAAAAATGGATTCAAAATTTGTACTAGAAATCTGTCCAATAAAATACTGGGCACATTGTAGTGAATATAGATTAGAAAACAATTCATAACTTTTGCTACAAAATTTGGTTTAATGCGATTCTAGTTGGATATTAAAGATAAGACATGTACTTACATTGTTCTAGTTGATCACTTGTCCAAATTCTATCTAAATATAGATGAAAAAATATAGAGAATAATAAGACTGAAATCTGTCCAGTAAAATACTGGGCAGATTGGAATGAACGTAGTTTAGAAGAAAATTCATAACGTTTGCTACTAAATTTTGTTTAATGTGATTCTACTTGAAAATTAAAAATAAGACATGTATCTACATTTTTTTAGTTGATCACTTATCCAAATTCCATTTAAAAATGGACAAAAAATACAGGAAAACATAAGGAAGAAATGTTGTCCAGAATAGTGCAGTTTGCACATATCTGTTGATTGTGGAATTTTATGATAGAAAAATATATTATTTGATTTTCTTGTAGTTATAATGACTAAATGAGCAAGTATGAGGTTGTAAAATATTTCATGGGAATTATTGTATTTATTTGGAACTTATATTAGTGTTACATACATAATTTATGTAAATAATAATAAAGTTAACAAATGTAATTAAGCCCTATAACATTTTGTCGAGAGATCTAGTTAATATGACATGTAATTAAGGAGATGCATATCAACTTTCTTTTGTGTGAATCTTGGTACACATATTCCTACTGCGCTTCTTTTTGTGAGTTTATCGATGTTAGCGAATTAATGTTACTTCCATTGTTTACTAATCTGCTTTGTTGTTGAATAATTGTAGTTTAATATATTCAATTTTGAATTTATCAAATAGGCTTGATCTTATGGCAGTTGTGGTAGTTTATTTTAGAAGAATAATAAGAGATTATTTGTACATTAGTTGTGTGCTCATTTTTCTAATTATTAGTAACATATGTTTGTATTCAAAGGCTGGTTTTATGGATTGAATAAAGCTAAGTTTTCAAGCTCACTTTTACTTACCTATGAAGTGTTTGATAAAAGTTGTAACAGAGTTTTTGTTTCCAGCCACTAAGCTTGGCAATGGGGCAGAAAATCTCCTTTTTCCGCGGAGATTTGCCCATGAACCGAGCATGAATTTTCCGATTGAAATTTTTGTAGGGACAAAGATGAGAAAAAAATTTCTCCATTGAGCGGGCACAGGGAGGGGATGGAGAGGTACTCCCCCTGATAATTATTTTAAATATATGAATAATTTTATAATACATTTTTGTTAAAATTAAATTACCAAAAAATTTCATACTTGAAATTAATTAATCAGTTCAATAAAATTAAATAATGACCGATTAACTAGTTTAATAATAAATAAGTCAAATTAATTGATAATTTCAACCAGTTTATTGTAAATGGTTTGACCGATTGATAAATAAATTGGTCAAATTAATTATATAATTAATTGTATTTAATCGTGTTGGCATATTTAAAAATTATTTGGTTGATAAATAAATCGGTTAGACTCAATTTTTTTATTAATTGATTATATAATTAATTTAATTATTGATTATATATTATTTTTTAAATTAAAAAAATTACTGCGGGAAATGAAAATCCCTACAGGGATGGAGACTGAGACAAATCTATCCCTATTAGTGTAACAAGGACAGAGATTCCCTATTACTGTAGGAATTGGGATGAGGATTACTCCCCCCACCCTCACCTCATTGCCAAACCTACTAGTCACTTATGTTTTTAACAATATATAAGAACCAAATCAATCGAAGTGAACCAAATCGATATATATCGGTTCAGTTAAATTTGATTTTGATAGTTAAATTAATCAATTTGATCGATTTATATTATAAATCAGTTATTTTGGTTTTAACCAGTTTGATTCGATTCAAAATTGAGAACCGAACCGACTAAATGTTGACCCTTTACATGTGCCCTACATATATGGGTTTTATATTCTTATTAGTTTATTGTGTGTGCAAAATAGAAGTAATTGAATTGAAATTTATGTTATTTTGGAAATGTTTTATGCATTATATTTTGGACAAATTATGCAAATTTGTATTTAAACAATGTGAATTTATTATTAGATTAGGTATGATTTAGAGAATGCTTTATTTTTTGTATGATTGTGATCTGGTTTGTTAATGACAGGTTTGAAGGCATATTTTTGTTAATGAAATGTTTGTTAGATTTTTTGTGAATGATAATAGGCCTTATTTAACATAGCTACTGGGCGAGAGTGTCATGCTTTGTATACCGGTTACTTGTAGATTTATTTGTATGATAGTATGCTGGTTATTCAAAATATGTCTGCAGTAAACATAAACATTAATGTATAGACTTGCATGACACGTACTTGTTGTTAGGAAATATAATATAGAGGAAATTATTAATCTAGTATCAGAAAAAAAAAATCATAATAGAAAGATTTGAGACATGTATTTCATACAGTGTTTTAAAGGTAAATTTGTCCCGTACTACAGGTGTTTAGGACGATTGGTGTTTATCTCCTAAAATACAACAAATTAGAAAGTAAAAGTTAAACACACAACAATTACTTATAGTGAATTAAAAATAGTATTTCTTTATCACAACAAGAAAGGAAGAAAAAGAGGAGAAAAATCTATATTCTGAAGAAGCATCTCCAAAATGAAGAAAATCTTTTATATATATACTAGAGGAAAAAGAAAAGAAATAAATGTGGTTTTTGTAACTTAAGAAATGCAAAAACTCAAAAGTCAAAGTTTGTTTGACACCTCATGATAGACCATGTTATTTTGGCTCGATATTTGTGTGTGCAAGTCGCGTGTCCACTCATCAGCTTATATATATACTAAAAATAATGTTTATTTATCACAACAAGAAATGAAGAAGAGGAAAATAATCTATATTCTAAAGAAGCACCTCCAAAATGAAGAGAATCATCTATATATACGAGAGAAAAGAGAAGAAATAATTGTAATTTTTGTAATTCAAGAAACTGCAGAAGTTCAAAAATCGAAATCTTTCTGGTACCTCACTATGGACCACAGTATTTTGACTTGACATTCATGTGTACAAGTTATGCATCCACGCATTGGTTTTAGTTCGGCATATGGATTTGCACTCCCTCTACTCCTGTGCGCACGAAAAAGAGTCTTTCACTTTACTCACTTAATAAAGTAAAAATAAGTTTTTATATATAAATTTTTCCTCAAACTTTACATTTTTTCCATGTGTGATTCTCCATATTTGAATTTCCTCTCCTTAACAAAGAGTTTACCCTGCGCTTCAATTTTTTATTTACATATTCGTCATTGTAAGCATATGAATATCATAATTCATAATTTTCATGTCAAAGAACACATATCTGAATTATTCTCCCAAAACCAAGTTATAGGACCCAACTGAATATCACTCTATTCTTTAACCACAATTTTCCAACACTTGTTATTGTTCACTTTGATAATTGTACTTCTAAGAAAGAACTAGTGGAAGCTCTTGACTTGGTAAGTACGTTCCTGTTTCGATGAAAGCTCTGTATAGCGGGTTCAACATACAAAACGATGTTATTATTGTCAACTTTATGTCTTTGATATGAGAAAGCGATATAATGGGGTTCATTTGAACTTCAGGCGGAAATGGCATTGACGAGACTGGTATTGATGCCTTGGCAGTGTGCATTGGAAGTACCCTGCCAGTGGGCCAAATCTCAGGCTTGATTTGCCGAAGGTATTATTCATACATTAACTACTTTCCTATGCATTAATGACTGGGACAACTTTTGCTGCTTGTACTGGCTTTGATCCAGGCATAACAGGAGCAATTACTTTTGCAGCAGTAGCATTGTTTGTGCTGGCTTGTGTTGGTGCTTATATAGGGTATGAGAGATTATCCAAGGGAAAGGAAGAAAAAAATTCCATCTCCAATTACTAATTGAGTTTAGCTTGATTAGTAAACAATATGTGATATTCTTCCAATTTCCTATTATCTGCAGAGCAACAAAGTCTGAGGCATAGTTGATCTGGTTCTGGATTTAAAAGAACTCTACCAGATGGAAGCAAAGTTGCAATTAAAATATTGGTGTATAACATAGGGCAATGGGTTGATCAATTCTTCAATGAAGTGAATTTGATAAGTGGTATCAAACACAAAAATATTGTGGGACTTCTAGGTTGCAGCATCGAAGGCCCGGAAAGCCTTCTTGTTTATAAATATGTACCTAATAGAAGCCTTGATCAAATTCTGTTCTGTGACTATTTTGTTATGAAGCATTTTAATGAGAAGAATGCTCATAATTGATTTCAGTAGAGATGCTGCAGTCTGTCAGTACTGTCTCAACCTATTTGTAACACAAGATGAGTCTAGTGGATCTTCAAATAAATGGCAAGTTTTGTACACATATGCTTAGGTTTAAATTAAGAGCTCTCTGCTTTTATGAACAACTCACATTTTCTTTCCCCTCTCCCTTTTGTGTAAAGTTCACCATCTGAATAGGTTTACAGTAAGCCTGTATTGGCTTGTCTTTTACACATATATCTCCTAAGAAAAAGTCCTCTGGAACTTTTTATGGTTGGGGATGATCCATGGCAGTAAGTTGATTAAACATTACTCTAATTCATTGTTCTTGAAACTTATGTTAGTTGTAATAAGTTGCTGATACTATTGTGTTTTGATTACAGCGAGTTCTTCAGCATGGTAAGGAAAATTTTTATACGTCAGAGGAAGTGAAGAGGTTATCACCCAAGATTAAGCTTCATGTTGACGTAGACGTTAAAGCAGTAGCCAAAACTGATGCTGATGTCGACGCAGCAATTAATATGGTCATCTGGTTTTAGTAGCATACAAAGAATGGCCATTACAATTTCCAGACAAGCACCACTAGATTACTGATCAGATAGTTGGCTGCTGTTTGCTTAAAGAAATAAGCTTTTGGGTTTTATTTTGTACTATTTTGCGAAAAAGGGATCTTTGTAGTGCTTGCTTGTTTGGATTCAAGCGGACCGAAAAGTTTGTTCATTGTTGAGCTTGAATACCGACTGAAGTGTTCATTGTTATTAGCTTAGACAGTTATTGCTTTAGTTTATTACCTGCTGTTTTGAAATGGTCTTTGCAAAGCTCTTTTAGTGTAATTAGTGCCATTTTCCGGCTCAAAAATCATATGCTTCCAGAAAATTTTTAACTACATTATTATAGAAACACAAATTACATCATCATAACTTATGCTTTGAAATATATTATGCACAATTGCACAATGAAATCTGTAATATTTTTTATATTCAATACATCATATAATATAAAACAATTTCTGTTTTCATTAATATGAGATGGATTGCATTAAGTGTTTGTCTTAAATCGGAAGGGATTAAAATCACAACATATCGACACCCTGATTAAATTATTCATCCTTTTGTTCTTCAAATCTTACTTCATCAACATCTGTTGGCATGAAAAGACCTTCACAAGCTTTTGCTGCACACGTCTTCCGTTCTTTCATATGGCTAATAACTTGCGCAAGCAATAATGCTGTCCTTCTGCAAGCTCAAATTAACAAGTCACCATTAATACTAAGAAACATGACTGTAAGCTAGATAAAATATAATCAAGTTGATCGAGTTAAGGAAAAATTATATTAAACAGAACAAAAGCTGTCACATTTAAAGGAATTCAAACCAATCATAACCATCTAGAATCACACATGCACAATTCCAAATCATCGTTCGATATAAAAACATTAGGGATAACTCCAAAAATCATTAGTGAACAACCAAAAGGCATACCAACGGGATTTACAGAAAATTCTGTAACGTTTTACTTCATTTTTAATTAGACCCCTAATGTCATTTGTTTTTCAATTGGGTACCCCCTGTTTCGAGTTTTTTTTTTTTTTTTTTTTTTTTTTTTTATTACAACCCTTAGTCCAATTTTGTTAAATATGGACATAATGCTAATGTGGTAATTCAATGTGGGTTGTGGCGTCAATTGAAAATCTATCAGTAAATATTTAAATAATTTAAAATAATAATAATTTTTTTCTCAATTAGCACCATAATTATATTTTCTGGGTTTTATATTTGTGCTTGGATTTATTATTGGAAAATTGTAACATTAATATTGGAATTTGTTAGGATTGTGGAAGTTGTGATGTGAGATTTTGTTATATTAAGTTGTGATTTTGGAAAAAAATCCCATAACTGTAATAGGTTTTTTTTTTATGTTAATTAATTTTTTGCAAACTCATTTCTATTGGAAGTCAATTAATATTTAATATTTTTGAATAACTCCAATAATACCTCTAATGTTTCACCCTTTAACATTATTTCTTTCAATTGGGTACCACATATTTCGATTTTTTTTCATTTTCTGTTAAATATAGAAGGAATGTTGGTCGATCCAATGTGGGCACCATCAAAGCCAATATGACAAACAAATATTATCACTAAATGTTTTAAAAAATTTAACAAATTTTTTTGTTGCTAATAATTTTTAAGCTTTTACAATAGAATTTTTTTTGAAAATCTATCGGTAAATATTTGAATAATTTAAAATAATAATAATTTTTTGCTCAATTGACACCATAATTAAATTTGTAGTTAAAAAAGTCAATGGACGCCACAACCCACATTAGCATTTTGTCCATATTTAATGAAATTGGATAATCTAGAATATGCCCTCTAACCTGCACAAATATTCAACAAATATTTCCAATTTTATAAAAAATCCTAATAATTGGATTCTAGATTACCCTATAGCGGTTGCAACTGTAAAAACGTCTTCCAGGATTAGCATTTGTCCATGAAACACACATCTTTGCATATTCTTTCCCTCCATTACACCTGCAATGTCAATACTCATTATCTATTGAAAAGTCACAAGCAACAGTCGATGAAAGATGAATTTAATAGGGCAAAAAATTAATAACACAGAGCAATTAATAAGAAAATCAATTAAGGCAAAGACGAAAAAGAAGAAGGAAGAGTAGGAGGAGCGGTATTTTACCGTTCTAGTTCCATTAAATAAAAATAGTTTTTTTTTTAATCATTGAAGAAAATTCGGCCTCCAATTAACTCAGCAAAAATCTCTGACATGACAAAAATTTTACCCATCACATACTTTAAAATATTTTCATTCAATATGTCAAAATAGAGTCTAAATGTATCACTTATTACTTATTGAGGTGTAAATAACCACTTCATAAATTTAGTTAGGTGTGAAAACTGTTTTTTGCTTGTATTAGGTGTAAATTGAAGAATACGTTTACAATTTACAAATTGATGTGGTGGCTATGGGCAATTGATGTCGTAACTTTAAACCACATAGCTCGATTAATCCGAGCTACACATAAAATGACATAAGACGAGTCATGCTGTTTTTCTCTTTTTCTTTTTGTTCCTTTTTAATGTCGAATAATATATAGTTGGTCAAGTCATGGTAAGAAAAGAAAAATACATATAAACTGCAATGATATATCAGCTAGTATATATATATATATATATTCAGTTTATTTGCTTATTAAGTACTTAATAATTTTTTTCTTTATCACAAATATTTATTATTTTTTGATAATTCATCAATGAAAGTATTAAATCTTAGAAAAATAAACTTTATAATGAAATTATTTAATAATTAAAGTGATTATATATATATATATATATATATATATATATATATATATATATATATATATATATATATATATATTGTTGATTAAAATAATTATGAAAGTCTTGTACGTGCATTTTAGTTATTAATTTTAATTCAGAAAATTTTATAAAATGGTTATGAAATGTTATAAATTACAAATAAAAACTAAAAGAAAAAGATAAAACTTAAAAATGTGTTTATCAAATTTTTTTTTTTTTTTTTGTCGTTAGGTATTATAGAGATCCTCCCAAGATTACGACATAAATTTTAATGTGCCCTAGTAATTGATGGCTTCTTGTATGGTCCCTATATATCTAAATGTGAAAGTTCAAACACTGTTGGATATGAATAGAACCAAGAGGAAAAGTAATTCTAGTTTACTAGGCTGATGGACAAATATTACAAACAACATTCTTGTTTGAGTGTAGAACTTCTTTATTAATTAAATGCTGCATAACAACAGAAAACGGATACCCAACTTTGTGTGCGATAGAAAAAGGAATCTAAGCAAGGTTTCTGATATGACATTAGCAATATACAACCAAAATATGGATTATTATGGACTATATGTCCTTGATGAAGGAAAATTGAAATTGCATCAGAAGAAATGGAGGAAGCATCTAAATTGTACAAGTTCCTTAGCAACTTACCAACTGCTATGATCTCTTTTGTCATTTGGTCCTGTAAAGTACAATGATGGTTATAAAAAGTGAAAACAAGATTGGAGGTAAGTGAAAGGTGACTAAAAGAAAGCAAATTGTAGTTAAAAGTGGGGACATGAAACACATTTGTAAGTATCAGTTTAGTACAAGTATGCAGTATAGGTTTGGTTGTATCATCTGGTAAACGTACGAGGCTTGGTTTTAAAGGTTTAGCTAGATTGACAAATTTACATGCATTTGCACATATGTGGTTAGTTGCTCCTGCGTCTGCTATCCAAGAGCCTGAATGCAAACAATCTAGGATATTAAAAGCAGTGTTTACCAAAAAACCTACAAAATCAACAAAATGCACCGAGTTGATATGATCCTCAGCTGAAATAGCCTTCCCTTTCATCAGTTGCTGCTGCATAACTTCAGAGATTGTGGAAGTCCATTTTGTTGATTTTGTGATATACCAGATTCCAGTTGCAAAGGTGTATCTTCATTTTCCATGCAAACATTTACATCATTTTTCTCTTTCTTCAGAAGTTTTTCTTTATACTCAGGGTAACCATGTTTCTTAAAGCATCAATCTACTACATGTCCTCCTGTATTACAATAGGTACAACATCTATCTTCTTTCTTAACAAATTCCTTCTTATAGCTGTTCTTTCCTGTATAACTAGAATCGTTTGCTTTGACCATCATAGATGAACTGTCAGTTATTTCAGTAAAATTGACTTGCACCTCTCTTTGTTTCTCAATTCTTTGAACGATAGAATGTCTTGTTTATACTGGGCAACGGATCCATGGCTATAATCTGATTCTTCACACCATCATATGATTCATTTAGTCCCATTAAAAATTGCACCAGCCTCATAGAGGCATTAATTTCAGCAACAACTCTAGTTGCAACAGAAGTGCATTGAGTAAACGATTGCAGACAAGCAAGCTCATCCCACAAACGTTCTAATTTGTTAGTAAACAACAGAGTGATTACCTTGTGAAATTATTTGGTACATACCTCTCCTCTAATTCAAGCCAAAGTTCTCTAGCAGAAGTGGCATAAAGAAAAGACTCCATTACTTCCTTTGAGTTTGAGTTATGGATCCAAGAAATGACCATACAGTACCCTTATCCACTAGTCATATTCAGGAGCCTCTGGTTCAGGTCGTTGAAGTCATCCATCAATAAATCCTAACTTCACCTTAGTGCCTAATGCAATTCGGATAGCCTTGCTCCAAGAAAGGTAATTAGTTTCTGTTAGAGAAGTAGTCACCAGCACCATTCCAGGATGATCTAAACTCTGTAAGCGTAACAGATCTGGAGATTGATCAACCATCTTCTCACTCCCAATTTGTCGTGCCATATTCCTATTGTCATCTTCCATCGATCGCTAGAAGTGAAGGGACAATTGTTTAACAAAGAACAAACAAATGAAATTTCTCCAGAAACTAATAGGAATCAAAAGAAGAGATAAAGTATTACAGATCGTTATCTTAAGCTTTGATACCAAAACCAGAGATGGGTTGAAGAACTTCATTGATAGGAATCTTTTACAACTAAGCTATTTATACTAGCTAAGCTACTCTGCTGTAACAGAAAAAATAACTAGCTCTTTGCTAAGCTAAAACTCTAATGCTATGAATAAATAAAGGTGTACAAGAGGTACATGTGGACTGCTGCAAACTTTAACAACTAAAATGAAAAAGGCTACTGTGTAGAGAAGGTGAGACTGTTATGCAGTTGGAGGCAGCAGCTGAATTTAGGAGTTGCTAAATACTTCTTCAAAGTTTCGGACTCAGTAGGTGTTAGTACTTTTTTTTTTTGAGTTATAGAATTATTATTACTTAATGATGGATAAACAAAAAGAAAAAAGGATATGACTATGTATTAGCTCACTCATCATCATCATCATCATCATCAAGTCTCAATTGTGGGCCCCTTTTTGTCGAATGTTAACCAATCAGATAAGAAGCCCATAAAGGCTTCTAAATGAAAACTAAAAAGAGATAAATAATTATAAAGCCCATAATTGGCCTGTAAAAGAAAGAAAAGCTTTTAGCCCATTTTGGCTGGTTTTATGTGATGAAAAATATAACAAAAGTTGGTGAAGAAGAAAAGAGAGGGTGAAAATGAGTGTAGCATAGGGCAAGCTCGGACTCACGGCTTACCACAGGATTCTAGTTGCTGTCCTTATTTAACATCAAGCATTTGCCCAACCATTGTTTACTCATATGGACCACTAGCTAACGTGGTATTTTTCCCACTACCATGACAATCGCATTCTATAAATTCAGAGCCAAATATTCTCTACCTCTGTTATCCAAAATAAATAACACCAGTCAAATAAAATAAAAGAAAATCTATTATTTTTTTATACTAAATAAAATTATAGGTCCACAAATATCTTGAAACCTTTTTTTGTCATTTTTAGAATTTATATTGAGAGTTTTTTTTTGAAATCAAAGTTTAATTTTAGAGTACCATTTCATAAAAATAATTAATGATATATTGAGATAGATTCATTCATAAAGAATAAAATTTTAGCACGGCGGGCAGGCTAAAGTTGTAGAAATATGAATTCGAAACTATAAAAATAAATTTGAGAATGACTCGTAGGGAATCTTGATTGTACAAATATTGTACATAAGTTTATTTTGGTTTTTAGGATATTTGCCTTTCAAAAAAGAAAATTGACATGTTACTTTCCACAATGGCCCATGCCCAAAGATATATATTTTCAAGAGAATCTCTATTCTCCACGTAATTTCTCATCCTTTCACCATCAAAATAAAACCCTCAAGAAATGAAATAATATATATATATATATATAACAATGAAATGAGACAACTACCATAAGTGGAAGGCAAATATGATTATTAACTGGTTAACTATTGTTTAATGGGTTTTTTTTTATACATTTTCTGAAGATTGAGTATTGAATTATACATTTGCTGAAGATTGAGTATTAAACCCATTTCCTTCCACCTCTTATACGACTAAAAGATATACTAATTGAGTTAACCCTAATGAGTTTTTACTTTTCTTTTATTTTTTTAATTTTATTAGTTGATATGGGTTTAAACCTTAATTAAAGGAAATTTAGGTAAAAAGTAAAGTTAGGTTTTTTACCTTTTTTTTTTTTGGACAAAAGAGGACAAGGTTGAGGAGTGAGGACACAAAATGTGGAGCCTATCACCACAAATTCAGCTGAAAAAGCACATTCACAATGCTTTGTTCAATCACATTCAAATCTTCAAAAGGGGAGCTACCAATCTCCATCATACCACTTTCCTTTGATATGAATCACTATCGATGGGGTCCTTCCATCCCTTAAAATTGTAATTGCGATTTAAAATTTGTTGAGATTTGACATTGAAGCATATTTTTTAGGGTCCAATGTAATTAATTATTTTAATTAACTTTTTAAAGTAAAAAAATTCATTTTTGATATGATATTACAATTACCAATTTTATGATGTTAGACAATATGCATAAGTTTTAATTAAACTTGCTGTAAATGTTCATCTCTACAAATTTTTAAACTTTAAATATCCAATTCTGAAATAAATTCTTCTCACTATGATTTAAAGTTTTTAACCGTCCTTTTGCTCTAACTAGGTCTAAAATTTATTTTCTAACAAAAATCATTTGGCAAAAATTGGAATTGAGAGTGGCAGAGGACTTTGATATTAAGGGTTTGATTTGGTGAAAAAAATAATTTTAGAATTTTTTTTTATTTTTAATTTTTTGAGTTATAAAAATTATTTTTGAAGAGAAACAGATAAATAAATATTTTTTAACAGTTTAAAAAAATTAGTTAATTAAATAAAAAATTATAAATATATTTTTTTAATAATTCTAAATATCCCATAATTGAAAAAAAATAAAAAGAAATAAGAATTGTGAAAAGGCATATTCGGTTGGTGTACCAAAACGCCGATTATCTTAATTTCTTGCTCATGATAATTAGTACAGATGGCAAATAAAATTGATTTTGGGCAAACGTGAAAGCTGAGATAAAATTTGCTAAGGACATGTCGTGTTAAATCCGTGCAAGTACCTGTACTACCCCATCTTCCTAAATCCTAATACAGGCAATCAGTGAGATAAATATGCGTCTTTCTTTTTCAAAACAAGCTGCAAAGTTTCCTCCACCATGACCAACCCCATCATTCTTACATATTTTAGCCTTCTCCAAATATATGAACTTTTGCTTACATAATTTTTTTAATTAAAAATTATTTTTATCTTGAATTAAAATTTTAAAATAAAATGTGCAAATTGCATCCTATGGAATGAACCCAAATTCAAATAGCACCTTAAGATCGATATCGGCTCTATTGAACCTTTATAATTTAATTATATCACAAATTGACCAAACTTCGTTTAATTTTGAAGTCATACCATACAGTATAATTTGCACTTATTGCCAATTACTTATATTCCCTTCTCCAAAACTGTTTCGGTAACATAAAGATAAATGTTTTTCTTAGAGTTTTAATAGCAATTCAAATTCATAAAAACTCCATTATTTCTAAATTAAAATTTTTTGGTAGGAGGTGTTCATATTCTTTTGAGAATACCTTCGCCTCTCTAGAAGGCATGACTCCCTCCAACCACCAACTTGGCAAAATAATTCCGACGATACTAATGATTATCAGTTTATTTTTTTATTTTTTAAAAAAGAGAGGAGTTACAGTGGAATATGGACTGCATATTAAAAACAAACTTTATTTTATAAATGGTGTATTAATCACAAATAATTAATAAAATTAGTATTTTGAAATTACGATCTATTTTAGAAGCCGTTTCATAGGAATCACCAAGCAGGAGAAAGCTAGCTATTCCACAGCCATGTAAATTGTTATTGTATAATCGCCAAGTTATCGCCATGCTTCATCGTTTAATCTTGACAGCAATATCCAAGAATGCTATACAGCCTATACTTCAGGAATCTATTGGCTGGAGAAAAAAGTTCATGTTGATAACCAAAAAAAAAAAAAAAACCCATGACCATGCTTATTTTTTACCATAAGTAAATTCTAATAGAATAACGATAATTAAAAATTATATGATATTATTTTCTTTTTGCAAGTATCAGAAATTGTTAGAATATTGGGACACTCCTCGTTATACACAATATACAAGTAATAAAATAAAACATAAGAAAGTCTAAGTTTTAATTCAAAATGATTTGATTGAAATAATAATTAATGTTATTCATATTGATATTCTGATAAAATAATATACATTCATGAACTGTCCACATTTAATATAGTTATATGACCTGAAATTTTAAAAAAATATATATAGTCTTTTAGTAATGCAAGTTGATCGTAAAATAAGTTAGAACATGTACAATATCAAGAAGAAAAAAATGAAGTTAAAATTTCTAATAAAAATATTTATAAACTTCTTTTATTATTTTTCCATTATTTTATTAAAATTATTTTGTTATTTTCTCTATTATTGTCTTCATTTAGTTTGCCATAAAAAAAACTTACTTTCTTTAAATTTTTTTTATTACATTCTCTGTTGCTGTCTTCGTTTCACTATCAAAGCAACTGAAAATGTTTCAAAAAAAAGTAGACATTCTATGTACAAAAAGTTTACGCTCTTCTTTATCTCTATCGGATGTCCAACCACCCAACTATTATTCCAACTCTGTTGTCCATTAAACCTACTATCAACAATCCACCTTTTGCCAAATTATTTCCAATGTGATCATAGAAAGCTAATTTTTTTTGAAAACTTTAGACCAAGCTTTGGATAAAATTTGATTTTTGGCTAGCCTGGCACTATCTCTTCGACATATTTGAAAGTATTCTTAGTCCCGTTGATAAAGTGTGAGACCAAATAGTTCAATCGGGATAATTGCTCAAACATAATACATAGTTCCAACAACAAAAGCTGCAAAAAACACAGTATACCCCTATTTTTTTCATGCAAGTTTTATAGCATTAAAAATAAGGGTACCGCTGGAAAAATACCAAAAATTTCACCAAAAGTAGAGCTTTCATAAAATTTGAACCTGAAAGACAAACCAGGTTTAGTCAATTTATCAAAGATTCTCCTAACATATTAGGTATACCAACCGTCTGATTATATTGAAAATGAACTAAAATTCAGGCTTCAATCTTTTCTCAAGTAAACGAAGGCAACTTGTTTCTTTCTGCTTGGTGCCAAAGCAAACAGCTTATTTTCAACATTAAAATAAGCAAAAAAGGAGATGAAGTCCCACCCAGTACAAGAATATCCTCTCCAAGGCTAGCAGTATACCATTTACCATTTCAAAGCATCAATAAACTCAGCAACCATTCATGAAAAAGAATAAGACCTTGATAAAACACAAAAAAAGGGTCTAATTTATTCCAAAATATTTTTTTGCAAGACTACAACATTATTCCCTGAATAACAAAATATATTCAGGTTTCTGGCTAAAACCAGAACAGAATGAGAATAGCCAAATAACCAAGATGATCAAATTCAACTTGGAAAATAAGTGAAACTGAAATATCTGAGAACAAATTCCATTACACATCTTCCATTACTCGAAAGACAATTAATGAGAGGATATCTTGAGATTGAGGGACTTGTTAATCCATGACTTCCAACTCCCACTTCCCTTTTGAGCGGTTGCTGTATTTGATCTTGCTTCATCATCCATCTTCACTGGCTGTGGCTTCTTGCATAGCATAAAATTGCGGAAACCCAGTGATCCAATTGTTTCCCATGGGCTCACAGCTACAACAAATTCAACCACCAAGTTAAAATCCCAATTATGAAAACAACCTTGGTTAATAGTTGAATTTGAGATGGGCTATCGATATTTAGTAAAAACATGAACAAAAAAACATTCAACCATGGGTTATTTCTTCTTTTAGAAACTAATATGGGTTTTGCAGTTCCATAAGAATCCAAAATCAAATAAATAGGAATCTAAAAAAGAATGTGGTGATTTATATTCATATATGAACAAAAATTCAAATGTCAAACAAAAGAACAAACCAAACAAAATTGTGAAGAGAAAAGGAATTGGGGAAAAGGTCGAGAATTTACTTACCACCATCGGGGCAATAAAGGTAGAAATCGCTGAGGTTAGAGCCAAGAACAGGAAGGCGACCCTCACGAGCATATGACTTCAACGCAGTATCAATAACAGCAGCAACAAGCTCTTCTTCATTCACCACAAACCGGATCGGCCCGGCACTCCCCATCACTGTGACACTAATCAAAAGTCTGTTGCCCTTAGCGGGCTGATTCTTCTTCGGCTTGTAAAGCAACATTGTTTTTCTCTTGAACCACAATCAAATAAAATCTTAGCAAAAGAACCCTTCTGGTTTTTCAATAAAATCAGCAACAAATAAAAGAAAAAAAAAAGATCGCAATAGGGTAATCGAATAATAGTAAAAAAAAAAAAACTGGGATCTCCCTTTTTTTCTGAAAAAAAATCAACAAAAAGCAAAATTTAGGATTGAAGGAATCGGGAATCAAAGAGAGTTCATGGGTCGACGCCGAGGCAGCGATAGTACCAGCCTTCCTTGCAAGAACCGAAAGCGAAAGCAGAAGCAGCAGAGACGACGCCCGCCCTCGATTGACAAAGGGAGAGCATGTAATTATTACAACTACTTAAGATTTCCACCATTCACAATAACAATAAGAAGATCCTAAATTTCTTTGGTGATCTATTTCCTCTGAGAAAAATAAAAAAGAGAGCAGAGGGAAATAGATGAGGAGATGATAAAGAGAAATTGAAGAATAATGAATAGCTTGGATAGGAAAAGGGATACGCGTATGGTGATGAAGTTATGGGCTTTGCTGGATTAATTTATATGGACAGGAAAAAGTTGGAAGAAGGGACGCAGTTAGGGTTAGGGTTTGTTTATAAAATTGTGCGGTAAAATTGGGATTTGAAGGATTCTTAATTCGATTGGAGGCGCGTTCTAGTGTTTTTGCGCCGACTCAATGTAATACCCTGGCGGTTTCTCCGTTTCCTTCTTCAATGGAGATTGGGAACACGTTGTCTTAACTCTTAAAGGCTACTCTTTTTTTTCCTTTGTCCTTTTTAGTCATTTCAAAATTTATGTTTACTGTTTTTAATATTTTACACTTTTTATTTTTTTAAATTCAAGACAACTGAAATTTACCTAAGATATCGCAATTGAACGGCATCGCCGACGGCCGGTCGTGACGCTGAACATCGCCGGTTAAAATATGTTTAAAATTGGTTAAATTCTGAATCATTTTTTTTTTTGATAAAGGTTAAATTCTGAATCATAATTGAATTGGAATTTAAATTTTAAGAAACGATGCAGTTTAATTTTATGTATTTTATTAAACATAAATTGTCAATTGATATTTAAAATCTGAATATATAAATTTAAGGATCAATTTGGTTCATCACTCAGTTATTAGAAATTAATTATGCAGTACCAGTGATCAGCATTAAAAAATTTTAAAAATCTAAATTGAAAAGTGACTTTCTAAATGATTGTCAAAAGCCAATGGTTGTCAATCACTACGATTGATTTTATTATCGTATCTTAAATAAATTATTCCATTTTAAAATTATATAAAATAATATTATTTAAATTTATTTATTATTTTCATAATGTATATATTATTACAACCATAAAAATAAATTATATATTACAATAATTGTCTAAAAATTACTAAAATATCATTTTAAATATTAAAAAAATTATAATCACATCATATTCTCTCAAAAAATTCATATCCAACTCATTTATTAATTGTGATTTTTAAATAAATAGTATTTATATCATATTAATGTATCATTTTAATATTTTGACTCCTTGTGTAATATTTTTTTATTATTTTATATATAACTATAAATTTTCTGATAATAATAGATATTCATTTTCTCACAACCGTTCTATATAGTTTCCAAGTTAAATTTTTTCAATAAGTATTTGATTTGTCTACAGAAAGGATAGTATTAAAATTTCATAAATGTATATTTTATATGAGATCATTATTCAAATATTTAAAACTAAAAAGATTTGAATCATATATTTATTTTTGGAGTGGCAAAATATATGTGTTTTTGCAAGTAAATGAAATCCCAGTTAATCAGGAAGACAAACATTATAATTCTATAATTACATTTTTTTATATATATAAATTTTAATTTAAGTTTTTTAGAAAATTATTCCGAAAGTTTTTTATTTAAAAAAATTTAATTTAAGTCAAAACAATAATTTGAAACTTTCCGTAATTGCTGACCAATTATGGGAAAAGTGGGGCTGTTTTAGTTGGATGAGTCCAATGGTCTAGAATAAAAGCACAGCTTCTGCGTACCATTGAAGTATTACTCACTTTCTTAATAATCTACAGATTCCCATGTTCAATGGTCTGAATGCAAAGAATAAAAATTTAATGGAATAAATAATAAAAAATTCAATTTAATTGTGCGGTTAGTTATCAAACTAGGGTGTAAATGAATCCACTCAGAAAATATTCAAATTCATTGAATGGAATTTTTGTTAAATTGAATTTGAGTATCTCATAATATTAATGAGCTTAATCGATAAATTATTTTTATTATTTATTAAATTATTTTTATACTCTCATTATTTAAATATATTTAAATTTAATTAAGTCGAATTAATTTAAATCGATTTCGAATCACTATTTATTAAATGTTTTAGTTGATTATAGTTTTATTGAGTTGAATTTCGAACAATTAAAAAATTTCGTTCTAGTTCGAACTTCGAAATTTTTAATCGATTCGAATTCGAATATGACACTATATCGACTCGATTCGATTACACATTTATATTAAACTAATATATTAATATAAATATTTAGCTAAAATGATGCTTTTTTTTTAAAAAAAAGCATTTATATATTTTGGGGGTCTTGTCCTAAAAGCTAAATTGTCTATTTCTATAAAATTTGTTTCAGTCCTTTATAAATTTCATTTTTAGTTCTTTTAAATTTTTTTATTCTCTTTGGGGAAAATCCATTGTTTTTTCATATTCGTACACGAGGCTCCAATATCATTAAAGTCGCCCTTTATTAGTTGAATCATTTTTTAGGTCAGACGCGAAAATACTACTTAGAGATCTTTTATGTGCTTTTAGGGTGATTTTTAATTAATTAAGTTCCCAATCTCAATTAGCTTTTTGTACTCATTAAAATCGTGAGAGTAACAACAAAGGTTTTAATGTTATTGAGAATATAATCTTCTAACCACTTAAAAAGCTTTTATACCTAACTACTAAATATTTCTAAATATTAGCTTGCAAAATTAATATGATCAAACAGAAAATCTAACAATTTCTATTAATTGATCTTTGTCTGTCTTATGATTCAAATGAAAATAATATTGTAAAGGGTAATTATTGATCATCTAATTAAGTCTGGCAAAAGTACAAAATTTTTCTATATACTAAGAGCATCTCCAACTCATGATAAAATGGTGCAAAAAAATAAAAAAAATGCAAGATGATGGAACTCTAATAAAATACTAAAATGATGTCAAAAATAACATTGACTACAATACCACGCGTATATTTGATGTGATAGTATTCAAAAAATTGTTAATAATCACTGAAAAATGAAGGACAATTGGACTGCTAATGAAGGAAATTTGAAAAAAGGTGAAGGAAAGTTGAGATTTTTCATGGAAAGTTGAAGGGAAGAAGATGAGGGAAAAAAAATTGTTGGAAGAAGGAAAGAAGACGAGAGGAATAAGGTTTTAGGCCAAAATTGCACGATATTTATTATTTTTATTTTTGTAGTTAATGATTTTTATTATATTTGAATAATTTTTTTTATAAATATATTTAAATAATTTTTTTTATTTATAAACATATTTGAATAAAAAATATTATGATTTATTTTATAAATTAATTCAATAGTATAAAAGTAATAAAAATATAAAATAAAGTATAAATAGAAATATATATAAAATATTATTTATAACTTTACTTTAATTAATGTAAATATTTTACTAAAATTATATTTTAAAACGGAGATTGCCTAATATCTATTTACTAAAGTTGTTGATCTAATAATTTATTAAGTTGTATAAATAACTATAATGCATGCATCTCAAGGCTTTGGATCAATAAGCTAGAATGATTAGAATTTGTTAGAATTTTTGTTCCTATAAAGCAAATACAGGAAGTAGGATCGATCTCCATTTACTATTAAAAGTTTGGTTGCCGGACATTAATAATAAACACTGTTGTAGAAATTAAACATAGACATGTCAGTCAGTCATACTGTACGTGAATGTCCATCGATGAAGATTCTGATTTTTCTCCCCACTCATCACGGATATTACCTTCAAGGTTGAAAAGCCATTTGTATATGGCTACATTTTTAACTCTAACAGATAATTTCGGACAGTGTTTTTATTCGAAAAGGTCCTAATGATTCTATATGGGATATATTAATTAATTTCATTTATATATATATTAACGATATTTTAATGGGTATAATTTCATAAAATACTGTTTTTTTAATCATTAAATAAAAAATCTAATAATTCTAATTAGTTTATATATATATAGCTGAAAAAAATACAAAAAAAAGAAGGTAAACACCAAATTGACTAATCTTATTTAAAATTTCAAAGAGTCACAAATTATGGATCACTCCACCGGTTCAGAAATAGAGATCCAATGTTAGATGCTGTTTCTGTGATTACTCACCTCATCATCTCTTATTGTATTTTACACACTGTACATATGTTTACATATAATAATATATTTTTAGAAAATTTAATTTGTATTCGATTAATTTTTTAGTCTGTTACATGTATCAGAAGAATGATATATGTACATTATCTATTATTTTAGGTATTTATAAAATTTAGTTCAAATTTTAAATATTTTAAATTATCTAATTTATAAATTCTATTTAATTTTATAAAATCTTATATTTTCAAAAATAAATAAAAAATATAGTGTATAATTAATAATTACTAACTTATTACCTATTTATTTCATCATATTATTCAATGAATTTTTTTAATATATTAAAGATGGTATGATTTTGAGAAATTTTTACTTATGGTTTAGTATCGAACTAATGAAGTAACCTGCCTTCTTAAGTTCAATTTGTATAAAAAAAAATTATTTTTTAAAATTCAAAATTTGCTTTTATCGTTTACTTTCCTTTTATGCATCAATGTTTCAAAAACATGACAATTTTTATCCTAGAAAAAAGCTATTAATTAGCTAAATCTATAACGATAATTTTATAAAATATGAAAATTATCAACAGTATATGAAATTAGTCAGTAGGTGCATTTCTAAAACAGTTCAAACCCTATTCTTAAAATAAAAGAAAAAAAATGTAAATATTAACTTAAAGTTACAACCAAGTCTTGCCACCTCTGTGTGTATAATGCTTATGGCACCTCCACATGCATTCTTGTTAGAAATAAAAAGATCCACATGCTCCTGCCCAATAATTTCTGATTCAACGTCACGAGAGTAGGTAAATTGAAATGAAAGGAAAAAAACCTTTCTTTTGGCTTCATTTGTTTTTCGAAAAATTACTTTGATGGACACGACTGAAATGGCTTCTAAATTAATTAATTCATATAATTTTCTTTTTTTTTCTTTTTTACGTGAAACTCCATGTGTACTCAACAAATTGAAATTAATCATATTCAATTATTCATGCTGGATATAATTTCAAAGGGAGATAAAATACTAATTCAAAAATTTTAAATTAGTTGCATACTCAGAATTTGAATTCAAGATATTTAATTAAATATTCATATTATTTTCTTTTTGTTACATAAAGTGTACATTTTGGTTCAATTTTTGTTTTTAATTTTTAGTAGTCTAATAAATTACAAAGCCAAATTATTTATTTGATTAATTTAACTTTTAATATTATACTAAACTAAAAATTGAGTTAAGTGTTTAGTTAAATATAAGTAAAAGTCAAGAATTAAAATTTTCATGCTTTTATAATGTGTATTAAAAGCTGATTTTTTTTATGAAATTTTGAAAATTTTCTTTTCAAATCAAACGTTAGCTTTTATATATTTAATATATAAAATAATTTTTTATTTATATTTAAATTAATTTATAATAATTTTTTTGATTAAAAAATTATATTTTTATTACAATTTTGTATTAATTAATTATTTTTTTACATTATATATAACATACGTTATGAATAAATAAAAATTAATATATGCATCAATTAATGAAAATATATTTATTACTAGTTATTTTATAAATTATAATTAATTTTCAACTGCTAATAAGTTACTAAACACTTATTTTTTGTAAAATAATTTATAGTTTCATAGATTGAAAGATATTGAATAATTTGAGAAAAAAGAAAATAACTTCACATAGCAATCACATTTTTTAAATGGAAAATGATACTTGTTTCAACTATTTTTGCCTTAATTACTGTCTAATATGCATTAAAATATTTATATTTTATCAATTTATCTATTTGTGTTGTTCAATATACATTAAAATACTAGCTTTTAATATAGTTGAAATAAATTGGTGAAAAAAAGTTAGGAAAAATAATATTACTCTTTTGTACAATTTTCATTTTTATTTTTTTCACACATAAAGAGAGCATAAAATATAGAAATTGGGAAAATCTAGAACTTGCATCAGAACACGAGATATTTAGATGCCAAACTCCACCTACTAGTTCATGTTCAGGGAGTGATTATACTGATAGGATATACCTAATGAAATGCAGGATATTCTCTTGGAGATTTTTAGATGCCAAACTCCACCTCCTAATTCATTTATTTGATGTAATTTATAGATATTAATCACGCAATTAACTTGGATTTTCCAACCGAAGGAAAACATGCTTATCAAAGCATCCACCTGCCCAATATTAACTATGGGTGGAATTAAATTAGGACCACAAAGCAATGGAAAAATAAATCCATGGGCCAAATGGCTTTTTATGATTTTATTTTCAATCTCACCTGCTGCCAGCTGGCCCATGTTTGTTTACCTCCACAAAATCCATGTATATTATTTATTAAATTTAAAAAATTATTTTAGTTCAATCATACATTTATTTATAGTCATATGTAATGTTGTGTTATTAGTTTATTACACATCAAATATTATAACACTAAATTTAGTTAAACCTTTTTGAAAAGATAATTATATTTTCTTTAATATCCTAATTTATAGCTAGCAAGGTAATTATTATCATTAAATAATTAAAGGGCTATGGTGCAACCAGACAATTAAGATATGTGCGAAAAAGTGCATCAACCTTTCGGTAATTGACCTTTTATCCTAAAATTTCAAAATATTTTATATGTGAATACTAGAATTCCGATCTAATTAGTTTTATTGGCCTTTCAATTAACACTTTGAAATTTCAGCATGGGGTCATTTTGGACTGAGCATTTAGTATGGAGAATAAATTAAATTGAACATAGTTTTGCACTTTTCACCTCGATTAGACGACCACTAATAGTAAATATTTGAATTTTTTTTCTGACCAGTAAATATTTGAAAATTTCATGAAAACAATTGAGATTCTAATTAGTCTTTGCTAAAATGAAGAGAGAGTTTTTTTTTTGTTTATTCTTTTTTCTTCATCGAAGGCCCGAAGAGCTGTTATCAATAGACAATTAATAAAGGGCTAAGAGTGATGGAATTTGAATTTTAACTGGTTGAAAATTTTTAAACTTTTAATTAGTGCACTACAAGAAAAACTCAATTTAGCAACGGAATAATCCGTCTCTAAAATAAAAAAATCTGTCGCTAATAAATTCACCGACGGATTTGCGACGACATTAAGCAGTCGCTAAAATGCTCCTCGCAAATTGACTAGCGATGAAATTAATAGCTGTCGCTAGGTTTAGCGACGGAATTAGCAACAGTACATCTGTCGCTGAAATATGGTCGTAGGCCATGGGATGGCGAAAAATCAAAGATTAATTTAGCGACGGAAATTCATCCGTCGCTATTTAGCGATGGAAATGAATTTCTGTCGCTATTTAATGACGGTAATTCATTTCCGTCACTATTTAGCGATGGAAAATCCGTCGCTAAATTTTGTAGTGAATTTCATTCCTTAGTAATATAGCGACAAATTTTCTGTCGTCGGTAATTGTGACAAGCGTTTAGTAACATATATCATTCCGTCGCTGAATTTTTTATATATTATATTTTTATTTTATTTTAATTTTATATTTTTAAAATTAAAATAAATGAAATGCGATACACTCTCAGAAAATTTCTAATATTCAGATTTTGGTCATTTGTTCTATAGGATATGTCCTCTCAGAAAATTTCTGAAAAGTAACGTTCTAGCACTATATGACAGCTTCATGCCATGAGAAGCAGCAATGAGCACCGAAAGAAAATAGCACCAGAAATGTGCAAGCCACATTATTACCATCATGTTGCCAGCTTAGGCACTGTACAGACACACCCATATCATTAACAAAAGATTCACATAAATTTTCTTTAGCCAGATAGATTTCGTAGTTGGCACTTCATAACAATTGAAATCACAAGTACAATTGAGAAACACATTCAATATGATGTGCAACTTTTAGCAACTGCATTTATAACCCTTTTTTCTCACAGAAACAAGTTTCTATTAATGATAGACTGCAACAATTGTGAACAGTTGTTCCGTTCACACATAGTAGATAGTGTGTTCAAGAATGTAATCTAAACAAGTTGAAACTATGAATAATTAACTATTCATACCCCTTTCTTCCGCAATGGACTAGTTGAGTCAAACTATCTGGCAATATGCTTCAGCAACCCTCGTTTAGGATCCAGTAACATTTTCCTACCAGCTTCTTTCTGTGATATATTTACAAGAATGGAACTGACATGATCAAATGGATCATCTGGAAAATGAATAACGCCAAATATTATACCAATATTAGGAAAATAAAAAATCATAAAAAAACTATAAATATTACATAAGCCAATTTAAGAGAGGGATAAGTACAGAGGAGTAACACCAAGCCAAGATCACCATGCAATGATGATGGTAATACCAAAGCCCTCCAAGTTATTTTCATGAAGTAAACATGTCAAATTTTGATAACTAATTTACCTTCATTCTTAAATGCTATGTGCACTGAGGTATGACAACAACTTAATTTGGTAGGTCGGGTACATGACAATTTGTTACAGAAATTCGAATAACTTAATAAGAAGTAAAGAAGCAAACAATCCTTGCATAACAAACTTTCACGTAGCAAAGAAGCAAAACAAACCTTTACTTTCACTGGACGATCTGCAGAACGATCTCACAAGCTTCATAATAAACAGTCCTTGCATCTTCCCATCAGCAGTTTAGCAAAATGGGGAAATTATCACCATTAGTATAAGAAGCAAATTAATGTACTACTACTTCCCTCAAAATGAAAGAAAGAGATAAAAAAACAAACTATTTATTTGAAATACCAAAAAGGGAATAATCGATAAATCTTTTAATAAATAAAATTGATCAGAGATAAGGCTTATATACACCCAAACAAATGCACACAATGTAAAGAGCATTGGTAGGAATAGCATGAACTAACAGAAATCACCTGTAGCAAGCTTGAAATACCAACATCCAACTGAGTGAGATTAACCAGGAGCATTACAAGCAATTGAGTGATGCTAGAGGCTGGCTTATATAATAGATCCATTGCCTTTTGAATCAACCCTATCTCAACCATTGTTGTAGCTAATTTTGAGTTCTGTGAGAGATTCACTAAAGCTTCTGCTGCAGGCTCAGAAGCCTCCTATTGTAAATGATCAAATTGGTAAAATTCACAAGGATAACCACAAGATATTAATAATAAAACTCATTTTGCAATACTCTTAACTAAAATTACCAAAAACACTAAAAATCTCATAACAATTATAGAACCTCTAAATCCAATTCTTGATTATATGGAACAGAAACACATTAAAAAATGGAGAATAACTTCAAATGTTATTACTAGTACAACAAAGCACCTTTTTATGGCTTAAAAGTCGATATAATGAGGCAATCACATTATTAGCGTACTTGGAAAGGGACAACAACCCATCTTCAGACCCAGTTAAGTCCCGAACAATTTCCACAGCTGCCTTTTGCACCTGAATCCATAAAATGCAGGTCATCAACAGAACAAATTCATCATAAATTCCTTCAAATAAGCATGACAAAAAGCATAATTAATACAAAATTATTCCCTTAGCTTAGCATTTCGTATTTGAGTTGAAAATTTTGAACTATTTTAAAATTGAGTAAAAAATAATTTTATATTGATGAGCACTATTCTGTTACGACTAAAGAAAATATGACAAAATTATAAACTGTGCCCATCTAATTCCCTCATTGGCATGTCAACTTATATGACTCTAGTTCTAGACAAGGTATAGTATGGACTTAACAATCATATATTAATTTAATTTATTCTTTTATTTCATTATTGATTATTATTTCAATAATTTTTTCATATAGTTATTATCATTCAAAACCTTCAATCAACACCACTAAGGTAAACCCTCGGAAACAGAATAATTAATCACATTATTTGAATTTATATCAAATCATAAATAATGTAAATAACAGTGAAATATTCATTTATATTAAAAATAAAATTCAAATAATAAAATATAAACAGTTGCTGAAAAACATGCACAAAACCTTTTTGACAAAACCGGCTCCTCCCACTGCCCTTTTATTTCCGTCAACAAGGCTTCTTATTTGTGTCTCATCATATAAATAATCAACAATGAAAACTAGTCTTGCATACCTCATAAATAATCCACATGTTGATAAATTCCCTTTGAGTTTATTCACTGGATTTGATGTATATTTATACAAGAGTATACCATGACCATATAAAATACAACAGGAATTAGAACACTGCATATTAGAGAAGTATAATCTATCTAGATGTAGGTGGAGTTTTATCCTCATCCTCATCAGTATGTATATCTGTTGCTGAAAACACAATTAGGACCATTTTCATTTTGAGGACCCACAAAAGCAATTATCATCATATAGCTATAGGCCAAAATTTTAGGATCTTAGTGGATGAGGATTGGATATTTTGAAATTGACATTGATCTCTACGACATGGAGCCATGGGATATCCAAGGTAATGAAAAGAACTTTCAGGAGCAATACTATGAATCAATACCACAATTGAATCACAAAAGTTAATTTAACTCTGCTAAGCCAAATTCCGATTTATTCTGTTAAACCTAATTGAAATTTTCTTATTTCAATCTCTATAAAAATAAGAATTGCATAATCAGTTCACCAATATTTCAAATTTAACCAATTTAGTGATTAAATTTATTAATTTTATTGAAATTGAACAAATTGCATTTTTATTATTTTTCATAGATAACTATCTCTAACTTTTCATCTTTGACCATCAAATTCTTTTTGACTCCTAACGATAAGCTATATTTAAAGAAAAATAAAAAAAAATAACCTGATTCCAGTTTTAAACCATGGGAACAGTTTCAATAGTAAAACTGTTTATTTATAATTTTATAAATTATTGAAAGAGCTTCAAAGCTTAGTACCTAATATAGAAAAGTTCATGGACATCTACTATTGATCAGATCCCAAATACTTGCTACAAATCCAAGAAAGGATCTCAAATTTATGAATAGAACAACAAAAAAGAACACAAGGGAAAAAGGAGAAAAGTAATGGACCAGCATACCTGAAGGAGAAGACCAGCAGTAGAGAACAGTAGACCACGCGATTGGAGCGAAAAGATAGCGAACGATAGAGACAACGCGGGGAGGAAGGAGATGAACAGCAACAGTAGGAAAAGACTAGCAGCAAACCTCACGATCGGAGTGAGGAGACAGCGAACCGCAAGGGAGAGAGGGTGAGGGTGAGGGTGAGAGTGCGACAAGGAAGAGAGAGAGAGGGAGATGGATTGGGTGCGGCAAATAAGAGAGAGAGGGAGAGGGATAAGGAGTTGTGCACAGGTTTATAAAATCCACATTTTTAAACAATTGAAAACGACGTCATTTTCATAGGATAAAAAAAATGTCCTGTAGATTTAGCGACGATATTTTTTCCGTTGCTAAAACTGTAACAAAATAAAAAAATTTAGTGACAGAATATTTTTCTGTTGCTAAAATTTTTTCCATTAACTCATACAACCATAGTGATGGAAATCCGTCGCTAACATCTACTGTCTCGTCGCTAAATATTAGCGATGGAAATCTGTCGCTAAAATTTATTTTTTCAAATTTATTTAGCTACGGAAATTACCGTCGTGAATTTTCATAATATCGACAGATTTAATGGCGCAATGTCTTCCCTCAAAAATTAGCTACAAATTTTAGCGACGGTGACTATCTGAAGCAAATTGTTGTCGCTAATCTGTCGCTAATTCTGTTGCTATATTTTTAAATTTTTTTTATCATTTTTACTCGCTAATTTGTCACTATTCTGTAACTATTTGCTTCGCATAATATTCCGTCGCGAATTTCCGTCGCTATTTTATTATTTTCTTGTAGTGGTGGAGCCAGAGATAATTTCAATTAATTTTGCAATTAGTAAATGATGACTCTTATTTCGTGACATTTTTAACAAATATTAAAAAAATCGATAAGATTATACTTTATTTAGATAAATAGTAATGAGAATTATGTATATTTAGAGAGAGTTCTCTGTATTTGTTCTTTTTAACCATTTGGTACCTGCACTCGTTTTTTTATTCATTTTGTCCTTTCTGCTTTGTTTTTGGTTCATTTCGCTGGTCAAAAATTCAATTTTGAGTTATATTGTATCATTTGTTGCTAGCATGATAGAAAAGTGAATTCTACAAATAGAGTTGAGACACGTGATATTGATATATTTGACTTTTAAAGAGATTTTGAGAACTTAATCAAATAAAAAAATAATTTAGGACTCAGTAAAAGAAACTACTAAATTATAAGGATTAAATATGTAATTTGCCCAAAAAAATTTCTAAAATTCAGTTCATTTTCTTCTTGCGGGAGACGCTCCCTCTCTCTAGGCATCTAATCTTCTATGGAGTTTATATTTTTTCTCCATTTTTTGCAATAGTTTCTTTACTCACTCTTCCCTCAAAATTATAGTCTAAGCAGAACCACTTCCAGACCTAAACAATCAACCGAGCAGAAGTAGAAGTCATGGGCGCCGTGATCATGAACACCTCAAATTTTTTAACAAATTAATTAATTTCTTTTACACTTTATTTCATTAAGCAAAAATTTCTGCTTAGATTGTAAGCTAATTTCAGTACTTTCAATTTAGTATAAAAAGCATTTACTATTAATTTTAACCCAGTTTCTAAATCACTACTGCCTTTGCTTTATCAATCACATTCTCTCTCAGTGAAGTTGCTTCCACATCTGATGATAAAGTCGTCAGAGAATTAGGCATTGATCAATTAACCATTGATGATAGCAAGAAGGTGGTGAACAAATTTTTTGACAAACCTGAGGATTCCAACAACATTCGAGTAGTATGATCTCTCACTCTCTATCTTTTTCCTTTGTGAGATTGCATAAGGTTAGAAGTAGGGTTTAAGAGATTTAGGGTTTATCACGGGTCACTTAATTTGTTGTGCAATGTCAAACAACTGGACCAAGGAATTGCTGTTATGCGAGTTGCTAAAGCCAAGATATCGGGCACTTAACAAGATGAAGAAGAAGAGCAATATTTAATCTTAGGGATTTGATATGATAATAGTGAAAAAAAGAAGGAATAAATGTATTATTTTTCTTATCCATTGCTTATTCGTTAAAAAATACACGCAAGTATGTGGCAATATATGCATTAATTTTTAAATTTTAAAGAGCAATATGTACTAAAAACCAAGTATAAGAGATAAAATGGTATTGGGTAAAGAATAACTAAAACTAACAAATGTAAGGACTTCGTATGTCCTATATAAAATAGATATAGTTGGAAAATTACATAGACTTCTCATGATCATGTGAATGCAGAGCTGGATAAGCAAGGTTTGAGAGTCAATAAGTACGGTTTGATGGCAGTTATGGCCAACTCCACCTATTAAAAGTCAATTTACTATTATATAGTATAAGATGTGTTGTGCTAGGTGTACAAACAGGCAAGCCTATATAAAATAAATATGGCTGGAAAATTACATAGACTTCTCATGATCATGTAATGCAGAGGTGGATAAGCAAGGTTTGAGAGTCAATAAGTACGGTTTGATGGCTGTTAGGGCCACCTCCACTTATTAAAAGCCAATTTGCTTATTATATAGGATAACATGTGTTGCGTTAGGTGTGCAAACAGGAATGCCAGCCATCCATCCATTTGTTTAAAATAAAATAATTCGAATAAATCAGGTTCTTCTCGATCTACATGCGACAATTGTGTGAACCCAGATTTGTTAATATATAAAATAAATTTAAATAAAACATTTAATTTTTTTTTTGAAATGTTTAATGATCACTTGATCAGTCTCTAGTTTTGTACAATGCACATCGATTAATGATGTTAGTGAATAGAATCTGGCAACATGGATTCAATCATCCAGTGAGAGCTAACTTCACATGGCATTAAAAATGGCCAAAACAAGAAAAACAAAAAGAAATTTTCGAGAACTTTTTTTTAATATATAGAATATATATTCTTTTAGCTTAATACACGTTAAGACATTTCAATTTGCTAATATAATTTATTTTGACATCTCGAGAACACCTTCTGCACTCCAATTAAAAAATTTTACTTCTTCCGTTCCATTTTAACTTTTAAGAAAATTAAAAATTCTATTTAATAAGTATAATTATAGGTTTAAAATAATAATATTTCATTCTTTTCAAAATATTAAAAGTAATAATAAATTATAATTACTCTAAAAAAATTCATTTCTCTAAAACTAATATAAAGTTGGAAATAAAAAATTTATGTTTTTTTAGTAATCTAAAGATATTTGGAATAAAACGGAATGATATTTTAAATACAAATTGATAAATAGCAATTTGTATCTAAACAAAATTATTGATTTTTGTAGGAATGATATAAATTTACAATTAAAAACCTTCATACAGACACATATTAATAAGAAGTAAAGTTTTAAATCAAACTTTTAAAATATAAAAATGAATAATTTGAATAAAACTTCTTATCCAAATCTAATAAAAAAGACAATTTTATTGCTAAAAGGCCATTTATTTCTGATGGTGCAAACATATAATCATATAGCTATAATTATTTTCAAGTCGTTCATCCATTTTTTTTTGGAATATTTAAATCATTCGGCATCCATCTATAAAAATATTGATTAAAAGTCATTCATGGTCCACATAACATCCAAATTCCACATATTTATCTAATTACTCAAAAAGAAAAAGAGAATTCAAAAGAAGTTGGGCCAGCCCAAAATTCAATAAAGAGAGAAATAAGATGCGAGTCCATTGCAAATGTGAAATCACAGCTCATGTCCAGTAGAGGAGCTAAGCCTTATTTATTTTGTTCTATTTTATTTTAATTTTTGAACTTAATGGACCAAGAGGTCCAAGACTCCAATAGTCCATTTCCGTTTCAAATTTTAAATTATTTGTGACTAGTAAGTACCTTTTGCGATTGCATCCGAAAGAAAAAATTTCTATTGCAAATAGAACAGATAATATATATATATATATAAGCTTAATAGAAATTATCACATAAATAAATGTAATAATCATTAACATAAATAAATATTATAAAAATATTTACATAGCGTAATAAAAAAAGTTTTACATAATAAATAAATATTCATAAAGTTTTGAAAAAAAAACTAAAATAGTGAGAAATATATAAGTATAACAATTGTGAATAGATAGGAAAAAAAGGTGTGCCATTTAGAAGACTAGTGTTCTCATGGGGCATCATCTAGGCCTGTGTCGGAAGCAGAGTAGGCATATGTTTCCAGACGACGTCGTTTACCTGGGTTGGGAGGTCGCCAGATGATGCTTCCAAACGCGGCAAAGAGGTGTTTGATGGGGCTCAGAAATGATAACAACATTGTATTTTTTTTACCGTAATTTTATAGTGAATCAGGTACCGGTAATTTGTTTAAAAATTGGTTTTTTGATTAATTACTAGATAATTTCTAATTTGGAGTCAATTTACTCTATTTAATTTTATAAGCACTTTTTCTCTTTTCTTTTTTTAAAATTTCTTAATTATAGTTTAAATATAATTAATCATAACATTTGCAATAAAAATTTATGAAAGTTAAAGATTTTGTAAAATAAAACATCTAATATATAATATAAAACAGAGTCAAGGGACACTAACTTGACACTCTCTATGGAGAATATTTGACATTTTTTCCATTTATATTTTTTCTTACAAAATTTTGATTTTTTTTTAAAATTTTTTGCCATTAAACTAGTAGTTGAGTTGTAATAAAAGATTAAAGATAGTATATTATTATCTTCAAAAGTAAATGTTATGTATGAATAGTAAGTTTAATTTAAATTAGTATTTAAATTCTAATAAAAGATAAAAAATAAATGTTATATATTAATAAGAAACTTATATCATGTTTGGTTCACGGAATAGAAATACAAAGGAATGAGAAGACTATTCTTAAGGAATTGAAAATGTAAGAAATGTAATAGTTATTAATATTATATAATTTGATTACTATTTTATTCTTATTCTATTGTTTGGTTATTGTTATTTGAAATAAGTAGATTTAAGTATAAATGACTCTGATACCTTTATAATGAATTTCATTATTAGTATCAAAATTTAATTGTCATATAATTTTAGCATGTTTTACTTTAAAAATAAATATATAATATATAAAATATTAGTATATATATTTTATTCCTCTAAAATAATTTAAATTCATAATGAATAATTCAATTTTTTTTAAAATGTATCAATTAATCATAAAAAATTAAAAATACAAACATGTAAAATAAATAAATTCCATGTTATTATATATAATTTTAAAATGAGATTATTTTGAGATATTTTTATTTTTTTAAAATTATATATTTGATTTTATTTCTAATCGAAATTACTACTATTATTTTTGTTGAAGAATAATGGTACACATAACAGTCATGCATCTCTTTAATGGCAAAAAAATAAAAAAATAAAAAAAAAAACTTGCAAATCAAATTGCTACAAATGGACGATGCCAATATAATTCCGCGGCACTTCAAAAAATAAAAATAAAATAAAAAGACCTTTTCTACACTACACTATAAACAGACACACATTAACTATTATTTAGTTTTTTTTTTTTTGTGAGGGGTATCTAAATAATATATAATTTTTGGAAGAATTTGTATTCTATAAAAATTGTAGAATTATTATTCTATGAAATTAGAACTTTATATTTTTAAATCAAACCAAATTAAAAAATACCAAATCTTATGGAATAAATATTCTATTCCTCACACCAAAGATGGCCTTAATGTAAATAAAATTGTACTATGCACTCAAAATTTATACATTAACCATATAGATGGGCTATTTATTTCGTGGGTCGTTGTTAAGTTTGGAATAACCTTCTTTCCTTTTCTTTGCGGTGTGTTTCTTTGCTGATAAGTGTTAGGTTGGGCTCTCCCTCTTTTTTTGCCTAAAAAATATTAATTCAACCAATAATATTAATTTGTTAGCTAATATTATTATAGGTGAAATAAAATTAATCTTTATATTATTAACTTTTCTAATTTATAAATAAATTAATACTAAAAAGTTGGATAAAAAAGTGAGAGTTGACAGGCGACAAAAAAAAGAAGATAATTAACAAAATGAAAGTTTAACTATCGAGGAAGGTTTGTTTGGTCGTGTGGTGTTATTAAAATGTTAATAGAAACAAATTAAAAGATATGTATAATATTGTTTTATGACCTTTTAATATTAGTATTTGAATAAAATTAATAATAAATATGATAATTGGATGGCAATGAGAACATAGGGAGAGTGTGGTTTGAATTCAAAAAAACTGAATAAAAAAGAAGTTGTTAGCAATTATACTAAAGATGAATTCTATCGTAAAAAGAAAAGCAATAATGGATGGTACAAGAGGGAAGTATAGATCTGCAAAAATTAATCTAATTAAAATATTAATATTATAATATGTAAAAAATTTAATATTTATTTTTTGCACACTATTTAATATTTTGTTTAATATCATAATATTTACCTTAAAATTAATAATTATATTTTTTCACCTGTGCACGAATAGTGGAAAATCCACTAGTAAGAATTAAGAAAGATATTCACAAATTAAGTGTAAATCAAAAATTATATTCTAATTATTACCAAAGATTGATATTGAAAGTTGAACTAATAACCAATTCTGGTGAAATAGTTGGGAGGGCAAAATAATAACCCATCGTCCTTTTTATTTTATTATTTTAGTTTACAACATTACTGCTATGCCACAAACTGAAATAAACCTCCTCTTTAACTCTTTTTCAGACAGTTAAACGAACCTCATAAATAACTGCAGAGTGCTCGAGAATATCAAAGTTTTTAATATAATCATTTTTTTTTGTAACAGATAAAAATTTCAACTTTAATATTCTATATTACGAGAAATACACTTAATTATGTGCTATTAATTTGGTAACATCTCCAAAACTATTTTGATAGTTAATTATTTATTTAAATGTAACTGCCAGAAAGAAAAAAAAAAAAAACGAATAACAATCAAAACGAAAATCCAATAAGTATGTGTGGAGGATTATAAAAACTAACAAGGGGCAGAAAAGAAAAGAGCGAGCAGAACGGTGGACCACAAACTGCAAATTTATAGCAAGTGCTTTATTAATTATTCTCATTCTCATTCACAATTCGCAATCAATCAATCAATCAGTCAGTCAATCAAATTTGGAAACTTCTTCTTAGATTACATTCCACACCATCTATCTCAGGCAACACAGACCTTGATCTCATCAACTGCTTTTACAGCAATGGATAACGTTCTTGGTCTTCTTAGAATTCGGGTGGTCCGAGGTATTAAACTTGCCATTCGTGATCTTGGTACCAGCGATCCTTATGCTGTCATCACCATGGGTAACCAGGTTTCTTTTTCCTTCTTTCTTCTTCCTTCAATTTGTTTTCTATCTTCAATTCAGATGATATATATATCCTTGTTCTTGTTTTAACAAATTTATCATTAATTATGTCCTGCCCTTTTGATAATCAATTAAGAGAATTTTGTCTAATCATATCCTTAAGCAGACATTGAAGACTCGAGTGGTGAAAAGGAATTGCAATCCTGAATGGAACGAAGAGCTCACCCTTTCCATCTCAGACGTAAATGTTCCAATTAAATTAGTAAGTAATTAAATTAAATTACCCTTGATTCGCCCCGCGTAATCGATGGTTGAGACTTGTGTAATTTCAATGGTTTGCTCTGCATGCGGTGCAGCAAGTTTTTGACAAAGACACATTCACGGTGGATGATAAGATGGGGGACGCAGAGATAGACATAAAACCATATATAGCGAGTCTGAAGATGGGATTGCAGAATCTCCCAAATGGATGCGTGGTGGCTAGAGTACAGCCCAGCAAGGACAATTGGATCGCCGACGAAAGCTGTATTGTTTGGAACAATGGAAAGATCAAACAAGACATGCTTCTCAGATTAAAGAATGTGGAGAGTGGTCAAGTAGCCATTCAGCTTGATTGGATTGAAGTCCCTGGTTGCAAAGGATTGGAAACTGAAGGTATCAGCTGAACACAATTAATATAATGACAAAGCAATCTGTACTTTTCAATTAATTAGGCATTGGGACAGTGAGCTATATATTTTGTACTGGAATTAAACTTGTTCTGCAAATATTGCTATGTATTTCGGTTACTGTAGTGCAAGTTCAACCCAATTGATTTGCTAGTAATTATAAGATAACTAATGTAGTTTTCATGGCAGAAAAAATTCTGAGAACACCATGGTATGGGACAAAGAGACGTGGTTGAGCAAACCATTCTCATGATTTTAGCATCCAATCCATCACATCCTCTTCTGGGAATCATTTTCTTGATTTTTACAATTGGAATTTGATTTTTACCAAGTCATCGTATAAACTAATTCTCTGCAAGCTATATAATGCGAGTCATCAGGGAGTGCTTGAATGTATGATGTTGCTTCATTTTGTTGTCCTTCTACTACTATTATATTTTATTCTTATTGTAATATTTTCAATTCAATACGTGTATCATTCTTCCAATTTGTTGAAGTTATCAATTTCTATCATAAGCAATCTGATATTCAAATCGCCCATCTTTAGAAAAATTTAGAAAATTTGTATTGATTTTGCTTAATTTCTCAAAATGGCCAAATTTCTTACAAAATATGCACTAGGTAATTTGTCTTACCAAACAATTCTTCACCAAATGGTTTTATTTTTTTTTCAAAAACTGTTCACCCGATAAATCGGCTCACTGGGTAAAAATCTAATAAAAGAAAGATTGGGGTTGATGGTCCAATACTTATAAAATACTAGAGTGAATAAAAAGAACTATATGATTCGTCAAGCAATTAAGAACAAAGTCCTAGAGTTAATTCTTAGAGGGATTGCAACAAACAATTAAATACTACATTAGGGCTAATAGACTTAGCAAGCACAAGATAATAGTCAATGGTTGGAAAAGATAACACTAGCTAAGGCTGAAACTAAGGTTAAAAGTAAAGCTAATGATATATAATTGAGACTGGTTTGGTTGAATGTGGAAGGTTTGTTTCATTAACAAAGACACTCAATATTTATATTACAACAACTTGAATCCTTTTAGGGTAGGAAATCCTATCTTAAACAATAATTCTTATCCTAATATGATAATAGCCTTTTATTCTAATCTAATTGTTGTGGAAATCGGGTTAGTTTCCAGCAAAGTAAATAATTGTGCTAAAAATTAAGACAAAGAAACAAATGGTTTCCCTTAAAAACCAACCTCCTTAGACTCTTAGAGTTTTGGTGACATAATTTTTCTCAGATAATTTAAAATACAATATATCACAACGTAAAAGACCCAACAATAGTTATTAAATATAAATAAAAAGAACACCAGAATTTAACGAAGTTCTGCCAATTATGTCTACGTCCTCGGACACTACTAAAATAATATTTCACTTTTTCAAAGAAATATTATAAAGTGCAATATTACAAGAGAGAGAAAAAAAATACAACAAATTTTAAAAGTAGATGAATTGATGTTTTTGGGATGAATTGTTAAAAGAATGATGAAAACCTTTTATAGGCTAATACTATTGTGGAAAAATATCATTTTTTCGATGTGAGATTGCCACATTTTAACACTACTCTGAACTTATCCCAATCGGCTTAGACTAATTCATATGTACCTAAGATTTCTTTTCTAGCAGAATTACACTTCTAGGGCTAATAGGATTTGTACTGGTGTAAACACAAACACTATTGGGTGGAAACTTTCCCATTCTTCCTAGATGCCTGCTTTCCTCTTAGCTTGAAAGGCCCCTTCAGTAGTACCTTTCTCGTTTTCTCAAACAAGATATCTGCTCCAGAGCACATAGCTTATCGATGAGCTTAACAACTTACAAGACCTTGAGATCGTATGACTTTTGAATAAAAGGCATAGTGGAGGATGTGATATATATATAGATTCAAATTACATAACTTTCATTGATGATGAGTTCCCACTTGGAAGGCCCTGGCAATTGACATGAAGAACTTATATGAAGTGGCTACATTTGAGACTTCCCTAACTGAAAGGCACACACTTCCCCATCTTCAAACAACACGCAAGGCCCTTGCTGTAAATTAGGCATTGAAAGTTTTGATTTTATTTTCTAACTTAAGGTTTAGTTCATAAGAAAAATGAAATTCATATATTCATTTAATTTTCTAAATTTGGATTTATTTTGAAGTGTCTATTTATTGTTTTTTTTTCTTTATTTCATTGATCATCAATCAAATTACAGATCAAACTAGTAACCTATCCAGTAACAAAAGTGGTTGTCTATCATGGAAAAATCTAGTAATAGAATGCCATATTATATATAAAGACTAAGTATAGGAAGGTATTTTAATTTATTTTTCGTACGTAACAAACTATTAGTAATTTGATTCTTAAATTTGTTTATATATAGACTCAGTTTAGAAAATACAATTATAATAAATTAAATTGAATCCAAATAAAAATGGGTGATTACAATTACAACATTATCTAGTTATTTGGTTTTCATGGTTTGTAAACTAGCATTCGTAAAAGATTACGAAATAATGATATCATTTCGTAACCTGAAGAATATGGGTTTGGAAAGTTTGCATCCAGACAGGCACGAGCAAGGAAAACATTTAGTTAACAGTCCAGATCAAATTATAGCAAAATGGGCGGTTGGAGTGGGCAAATTATATGGGTGTTCATGATTTGATTTTGTCTGTTCAAATAAAAAATTTATAACAAAATTAATAAAATCGAATTTTAAATAATCAAATACTATTAAAAATATCCAAACCAATACTGTTTAGATTCAGTTTGGTTAGTTTGATAAATAAATAAATGAACAAAATAAAAAAATTTAAAATAGTATAAAAATTCAACAAACATTAACTTAAAACTATAATAAAAAATAACATAAATATCATCTAAAATATAAAAATTCAATACATCACTTTAATTTTTAAAAAATTTAAAATATAATTTATAGATTAGTAAAGTAAATATTTGCTCAATTACAAAGTTCCAAAATATTTGTCCATTAAAAGTAGTGTTCTCTAAATTGGATTTAACACTTAATTTAATATATATATATATATATATTAAATGAATTTTATTAACTTTATATTTTTTTAATCCAAAACCAAAAAATCAATTTATAAAAATTTAAAATCATAATAATAATTCATGAAATCACTTAAACCATAATTTTCAATTTGGATTAAATTAATCAGTTAATTTTTGTGCAGATTAGGCCAAAATATGTAGGCTTCATTTATTATTTTGTAAAGGTAAAAGGTGCAACATGGTATGAGCTCAAATTCAAATAGCACCCTAAGGTCAAATGTGAGACTATCGAGTCCCAATGGACAAATTAACCTAATGCCGTTTACTTCTGTTCACCCCTAACTGACATCAATTACAACCAGTTATAATTTGACACGTGACAAATATAATTACAAAACCGATTCATTATAATTTTTTCATTTGATTCTGCACGCAACTTTAAAATTTATAGAACTCGGATTGTACTTAATTTGCAGAAGCTGGAAAATTGTCACAGGATTTTTATGGAAAAAAACAAAATTATTGCTGCAAATACTTTTGGAACACACTTATTTTGTTCAAATACAAGCATTAGTATTATTTGATAAATAATAGTATTTACATTGGATAATGATTCCACACTATGCCTCTCCAATTTAATTGCACCTAGGTGCTTGAATCTCACAACCTATGCCTCTGCCATTTAATTCAAATAAAAAATAGATTTAGAAATATGATTCTTAGCTATTTCCAGAAGAAAAATGCAAATCTATATTAAGAAATATTAGGAGTTGATATGTTTTTCTTTTCAACTCAATCCTAATCAAAACTCGTACCTATGAGTCCTTACATGCAGGACAACCTTTGAGATGACATTTACACTTTGTTTAGATGGGGTTAGGGAAGGGTAACTGATGGAAGGGTAGGGATATGAATGGAAGGGGAAAGAAGGAAAATTGTGTGTGACTATCATTCCATTGTTTTGGAGAGGAATAAAAATAGAAAGGTAATTAAAGGAAGAGTAATTAAGTATTCAAAATGACAATAATAACCTTATAATTTAAAAATAACATAATCTAATTCATTATAAACTTTAGGCTAATTTTGCATAAATTTAGATTTTTTTTAACTAAAAGCCAAAATAATTAACCCAACATGAACCGTTGTTAAAGTTTTCTCATAACACAACAAAACACAATCCAAAAAATATAGAATAAGAAATATTAAAAAAATTGTAAGCTAGAAGAAGAGAGAAGAACAAAGTGTTGGAGAAAGAACGAAAAAGTGGTGAAAGCAAATTGAGAAACTTTTAGATTTGTAGTGTTTTCACTCGTAAAAGTCAATTTTAGATTTTTATAATTTAAATAAGGACAAAATTGAAAAATAACTTTTTTCTTTTCTTTTTGCCTTCTCAATTACTTCTCCTTACACCTCAAATCGGGGTGTAACAAAAATAAATAAAAAGAAACAGGAAAGATTTACCCATCCTTATATCTCTATTTTTTTTATGTCTCTCTTTCCAAACGCGAGTAAATGACTGCCTTTCTTTACCTTTCTATTTCTTATCTCTCCCTACCCTCCATCCAAACCTAGCATTAATTTTCTATTGACATCCCTCATATGTATTACATTTTCTTCATTGCCCAAAATTTTCAACGTTCAATGCATCTCCTTCATCTATTTTTGTATATTAAGCATAGGGTCCAAAACCTTCATGACATGCCCAGGGTGATTAGATTTGACAAAGTTATGGAGATTTAAACCATATGTAAAATAAGGTCAAAAACCTATTTTCCATTTTTGGCAAGAAATTGGAGATTTCCAGCGAGGGGAAATTGGGAATTTTCTATTGGGACAAAAAAAGGAGAGAGATGATGGAGGAGGAAGGAAAAATAGAATCTTGATGGTGGTGGGCTGATGGCGATGGGAGAGAAAGTGGAGAGAAAGGTGAGAGGGGAAGAAGAAGAGAGAGGAGGAATAATGTCATGTGTCAATTTTTTTAATGGAAGAGGAATAATGTCATGTGTCAATTTTTTTAATGGAAATTAAAAATCAATTCAACAATTAAATGTCAGGGGATAATAGTTTTAGACGAAATTATATTAATTTGTCCCAAAATTGAACCATAGAGACTCTATTGTCCCAAAATCGACCTTGATCTATTTTGCCTCTTTGATTTTAGGGCCAAACTATAGGGTGCAATTTGCACCTTTTGCCTTGTGTAAAAGCAGTGGTCGTCACTCAAAAACTAATGGCAAAATAAAATTGGCAATTGGTCTTCATTTCAAATTTGTAGTTGGACTTTTGCAAGTTTGCTACATATTCCTTCAGGTTAACTTAAGAACCAGTGACGGAGCTTAATGGGGCATGTAGGGATCATGACATCTAAAAAAAATTTTTTAGGTAGGTTTCTATAATATAATGTGTGGCTCCCAAAAAATTTATACATTATATATATAATGTGTGACCCCCAAATATTTTAATCAAGCTACTATACTATTAAATAAAATGCAAGAATATCCCTTTGTTTCTAATTTATGTAGAAGAAATATCAATTCACTTGTTATGAAAAAAGAACAAGGACATTCCTTATAGAAAACAAAAATCTGGAAAAAAAAAATCTAACCTCTTTAGAAGTTTCCATAATAGATATATTTTTCCTTATGGTTATGAATTATAGGGTTATGGTTTATTTGGTTAAATAATAAATACCTTATCTTTCCAGCTTTCTTTATCTTACTCCCAAAAATCTTCTCATAAAAAATATTCAAATTAACAAACTTAGAGTGCCAATGGCTTTTACTTCAACATCTTCAATATCCATGCAACACAATGCCCTAAGAACATGCTTTCCATTTTCATTCCAGCCGAATCAGAGACTTCTATTTTTTTTCTTTCCTTAATTAAAATTACACGCTTAAAATCTTCCATTACTACCAAGTACAATGAAGTTGTAATTGATGAAGAGATGGACAAGATCATAAGGCTGCAAAATGGGTAAGATGTACGAGGGGTGGCTTTGGAAGGCATGAAAGGGAGGAAGGGGGACCCAACTCCGCCAGCGGTCGAAACCATTGCGGAGAGCTTTGGTGAGTAGGTTCTCAATAGATTGAAAAATGAAAGAGGAGATGTTGAAGATATTAAGGTCTCACTAGGTAGAGACCCAAGAGTGTCAGGATCTTCTTTGAGTGTAGCTGTGTTTTCTGGTCTAGCTCGCGCTGGTTGTATGGTGTTTGATATGAGACTCGCTACTACTCCTACTTGTTTCATGAATGCATTATTGCCTCCATTTGTCTATGATGCCTCTATAATGGTACTATAGCATACTCAAAGCATATAAGAGTTGTCCTATCCCTCAATAATCATTTTAATTAATGAGCAACTTAATGTCCTCATCAATAGCAGATAATTAAAAAAGTAAAATATGTACCCTCTTTCAGCATGAGAGTTGCTAGCTAGCGCTTAAACAATTAAATTTTTTTTTAACATCCAAGTGCAGACTTAAAATACCATAAGACATTAGGCCTGGTTGTAGCTCTCCTTTGAGAGCTTCGGAAAGTCTTAATTTCAAGCCTATTCATCAAAGTGTGGCTTATGCCTCACTGATTAGTGATTGCCCCATCAACTAACTACTGATCTTGTTAGCATGATTCCAAGTGGTCCTTTTATTGGGCTAGAGTATGAACCAAATTTTTTATTGGACTTGGCGGATAGGCTTGTATTCAAGATGAGTTAAGGCAATTTTCTTTGTGCCCCTCAAAATTGCCATTTTTTTTCCCACCAATGTAGAATATTATTTTCAACACTTTCCCTCGAGCGTAATAGTGCTTGCCTGGCTCACCAGCTATCACTTATATCAAGACTCCAAATATTGAAAGGAGTCGATAACTATAAGAAATAATAATAAAATTAATTTTTTTTTTGTAGATGACAACGTCACACTTGCCATACACTCGCAATGGACTAAATTTTTTCATAAAGAGAAGAGGTATAACCTCATCGAAGTGGAGGAAATATGCGATAAAGCAGCTCTCAAATATGCAACAAGGCCTGCAAAGGTATCCGCAATGCTCAAAACTTTACCAACAAGAGTTGATTTCATGGCTACATAAGCCAAGCATCTCCGTGACATCATCGAGGAGAGAGTGGACCATCCCTTAACACTATGACACCCCTCGTAAAGGGTTCCAGGTTTGATCTAATTTTCTTTCAAGAATTTAATTAAAAAATTCTAATTGACTGTAATATCGAAAATTATTCGAACAATCATCTAGTAATTGATCTGTAGACAATTGCAAATGTTGGAGTTGGATCAGGAGGATTCTTCATATGGGGTGTGCTAGACAAGCTAGGAGCTGACACCTTTGGTTCCCTACTCTTAAACCCTGATAGAATATTCCCCAACCACATTCCCAATAAACTGCCATGTCACTCACTAGAGTAGCTGTCTTGGAAAATTCAACGGATCTCAGAATTGTTTTCGACACAGATGTCAACCGCAGCGGTGTTGTCGATAACAAAGGAAACCCAATCAACGACGATAGGCTAATTGCATTGATGTCTGCTATTGTCATGAAAGAGCATCCTGGGACTACTATAGTCACTGATGCAAGAACAAACATGGCTCTTTCTAGATTTATTGCCAATAGAGGTGGTAACTATTGCTTATATTGCATTGCCTATAGAAATGTGATTGATAAGGGAGTCCAACTTAACCATGGTATTGAATCACATATGTTAGGAATAGAATGTTTGCGGAAGCAAGAATAATTCATCAATACAAATAAGAAAAATAAATTAAATAAAGCAAAAAAAAGAGATACAAAAAATTACGTGATTCACCCAATATGAATTATGTACACAAATGACGATGAGTAAAATAATTTCATTATGATGATGAAGATGAGTACAATAATTTTCAAGTAGCTTAAAAGTACAATGAAAAAAAAAATTTGTGATTGTTACAAAATAAAAGAACTCAATCTACTTAAATGCTTTTTCTCACTTTCACTAGTGTAACATTAATTACAAGCATTTAATAAGAAGATGTTGTAAGATTTGTATTTAATGTGAAGATTGCTTTGGAAAATTTGCTATAATTTCCATTAATGTGAGGATTGCTTTGAAAGATTTGCATTTATGGAGAGACATTAATGTGAGGATTTGCTAACATTTGGAATTGGAGAATTATGAGCCACATATCTCATCAATATCTCATGATGGAAACGTCTGGACATGGTGCTCTTAAAGAGAACTACTACTTAGATGATGGTAAGTACTCCTCTAGCCCTGTTCTTTGTTCCAAATTAGTTGGTAAACAAATTTCTTTTTATGGTTAAAATCATAATTGAAATGGTGCGTATGAAATTAGCTGGATCAGAGGAAGGAGTCTTATAAAAGATATTGAAGAACCTTTAGAAGCTATAGAGCAAAGGGTTAATGTCATTTCTGAGCCTAGACATGCCAAGGCCAAAGCTATGGAGGCAATCGAGAAATTTCAAAGTTACATACAATAAAAATCCATAGAAGAACATCTTATTATTAATAAGCACATGAATATATATGTAAAGATAAAAACTCTTGCAGAAGGGCAGGTATGATGGGTGGGAATTTGATTCCTGCGGAAACTGTTAGGTGACCGATGGCTGCCTCGTCGATTCGAATGATACTCCAGCACCAGTTGATGCTTACATATATAGGTACTACATGCTTGCTTATTCCTAGACCAACGCGAAAAGTTCCAATTTTCTTGGAAAAAGTATTGTTGTTGATTGTTTCAAGAACAGGGCTAAAGTATAAGATGAAGAACATGGACAGCATGGTTGGGTACACCTGAGGCAGAGCATTCACAACCCAAATATTGCGGGAAATATGCAATCAATAGTGCCTGGAGCTTGTCAATCTCTGACCAAATTTCTTAGAGATAAGTATGTAACTCTCGTGTAAATCTATGTAAGAATTTGTGCTAATGCTGCTACAATTGCCTTAGAAGATCGATTTATAAATACTTGTTGAATTTTTCAGGTTTCTGCTACCAAGTGGATTGGACAAAATCCTAGATATCACTCAGATTGATGAATCTGAGAGGACTAGAGTTCAGAAGTGAGATTGAGATGTCAAGAATTGATTGAGTGGGGTTAATAATTTTAGAAAAAGGATCATAGCTAATTATCTGTGATTAATGTACAGTGGGAATTGTATACTAAAATTGGAAAATCATGAAAATCCAGGAAGTTTCATCTGAATAACATGGAACAAACTTTATCTGTTCACTGTGGTTTAGTAAAACTTGGAATACAAGAATATGATTGATAATGTCATATCTCTATTTTCGATCAGAGATGAAAAATTTGTCTTAAATATTTTTATAATAACCAGTTAGTTATAAATGAGACAAGTATAATCAGGAATATTTTAGCTTAACAAGATAATTTCAATCATAAAAATCCAACATCAAATAATAAAAATACTTGGCAACTCAGGAGTTGAAATGCCTCACGAGTTGGGTTCAAGATGGAATTAAATAGTTGATTCATCAAGCCAACCTTGAATTTACAATTTCAACCAGGATAGCCGAACTAGAAGAAAGTGTCAGATAACTAACTAGAAGGATAAATAAATGAGAAATTAAATTACACTAGGGGTTCATTAAAAAAAAGAGAGAGAGGAAGAGAGAAATATGCAGCAGAGCCACTTTTTTTTAAATTCCTTTTAATATTCTCATGTGCAACATCAAAATGGTAATGCCCAGATGGTCATCCTTTCAAATTTGTAATTGGACTTAGTTTTATAATATGCTATTATTTCTGTACAACCTAAGAACAATTCAAGAATATCCAATTTGTTCATCTCATTCATATAGAAATATCAATTAATTTGCTTGTCATAGAAAATGAACAAGGACATCTCTTAAAGAAGCCAAGAAAAGTTTGAAAAAAATCTACAGGCATTTGTAAGTTTGTATAATAACAATAGATATTTTTGTTTTCCAGAATGGCTATGAATTGTAGGGATATTGTTTATTTGGTTAAATCTTAATGCCTTATCTTCAAAATTCCAAGCTGTCTCTATCTTAGTCCTAAAAGTCATCTCTTAAAAAAAAATTTTTTACAACAAAGAAACATTGCTAAGACCCCCAAGTTAATCAGCTGCTGAATTAATCATCCATGTTTCCCACTTCAACATCTTCAATATATCTCCAAAACAATGCTCCAATATCAAGCTTTCCGTCTTCATTACCACTAACAAAACCATTCCAGCCGAATCCAAGATTTTCATTTTCTTTCTCTTTGATTAAAGTTAAATGCTTAAAATCTTCTGGTACTACAAAGTACGATGAAGTTGTTATCGATGAAGAAATGGACAGGATCAGGAGGCTGCAAAATGGGCCTGACGTACGAGGGGTGGCGTTGGAAGGGGAGAAAGGTAGGACGGTGGATTTCACTCCGGCGGCGGTGGAAGCCATTGCAGAAGGTTTTGGTGAGTGGGTTATTAATGGATTGGAAAAGGAACAAAGAGGAAGCGTGGTAGAGGATGTTAGAATTTCTCTTGGAAGAGACCCAAGAGTGTCAGGATCCTCTTTGAGTGCGGCTGTGTTTTCTGGCCTGGCTCGTGCTGGTTGTTTGGGGTTTGATATGGGACTCGCTACTACTCCTGCTTGTTTCATGAGCACATTGCTGCCTCCATTTGCCTATGATGCTTCTATGATGGTAAGCTACCCCTCTAACTTATCCTAAATTGACAGCCGCATAAAATTGTTGCTAACTCGAATATATATTAAAATTATTTTCAGTAATAAATTATTGTGACAATTTACATATTTTCTCGCAAAAGTTAAAATTTACAATTGTTACTAATCTTTTAAATGGAAACAATTTATTGTACAATAAAACACCTAATGAAGGCTTGTCATTAGGGTTGTGCATAACTGAATCAAAACTGAAAATAGAACAAAACATCTAATAATTTGATTTAATTTTGACTTTAAAAGAATTAAAGTCATAATTTCGATTCGACTTAATCAACTGAATTGAATTAATTAAATTAAATTGTTACTTAATCAATTTGATTTGGTTATTTTTCTTCAAAAAAATTCTAATTCGGATTGAACAAATGCTAACTTGTCATCTAGCTCACCAATCCTCATTTCATTGAGGTACAAATTAACTTCTTTATCCTTAAAAAGGGTTATTTTGATTAGGATTTGATTATGTGTGTGTGTGTATATAGAAGCATTTCCCGACTTCTAATGTGATGAATCATTAAAATGATTATTGGCAGATGACGGCGTCACACTTGCCATACACTCGAAATGGGATAAAATTTTTCACTAAAAAAGGAGGTCTAACCTCGCCTGAAGTGGAGGAAATATGCGAGAAAGCAGCGCGTAAGTATGCAAATAGGCTCGCAAAAGTGTCGACAATGCTAAAAACTTTACCAACAAGAGTTGATTTCATGCGGGCATATGCTGAGCATCTTCGGAATATCATCAAGGAGAGAGTGAACCATCCCTCGCACTATGACACCCCTCTTAAAGGATTTAAGGTTCAATTTCTACGTCTCTTTATAAATTAAATGCATTATCTTCCTCATTCTTCTTTTGTTCATACTATCCACATTGCATTATCCCTATTTCCACAGTTGGAGCAAAGATGCGGTGCTAGTTTATTAAGTTTGTTTCATATGTGGCTTATATGCACTTGAATTATTTTTATTTTAATTTGTGATGCATAATAAATTTAGAGTGCCTTTTAAAATTAAAGAATCGAAAATACCCTATTGTATTTTTTTTTTAAAAGTTTCTTATTAGTAAATGAACAAACTCAATAAAATGAATTTCAGTATCATTTTAATTAGATTCATGACATATAAAATGAATAATTTTAGGTATTATATATCTAAAAATTTAATTTTGAGTATAAAAAGTTGAGATTTTTAATTTTAATTTTATAAAAAATGAGTACTAATTTTAAAAATTAGCATTTGAAGTTTTAATTTGCTAGCTCATATTTTATTTCTATCCAAAATCTATTAAGTGCTCTATTCCTGACCATTAATTTTTAAAAACTGATCTAAACAAGTATTTAGTAAAAAGTTAGCTTCTATTAAAAAAAAACATCAATACTAATGTCAAAAGTCCATAGTTAAAATTTTTTAACTGTTTACTTATATTTTATCAATAGCTTTTTATTAACAACTAAGTATTCCACTTGATAATCACGATTAAATCCAAAAGAAAAGAAAAAGAGTATCCAACTCTTGATCAATAACATTAAAAAACTGAAGAAAACATACATTTAGCAAACGGAGGAGAAAGAAAAATGGTTTGGGCCGACACAAGAAAAGTTCAAATAAAGTAATCCAATGGAGCCTATAATCCAATGTTTTATTCATATTGGGCCATTAATGTAATGGCCGAGGGTTGTTGAAAATGAGGAAAAGGAAATCAAAACGGGTTCCCTTAACAGTTTCTGATGTGCCAAAAACAAAAGTTGAAATCCTATCAATTCAATGATTCTCGTTGGCTTGCATATGGGAGATTATTTAAACAATCATCTGGTAAATAATCTGCAGATAATTGTAAATGCTGGAAACGGATCAGGAGGATTCTTCACATGGGATGTGCTAGACAAGCTAGGAGCGGACGCCTCTGGTTCCCTGCACTTAAACCCTGATGGAATGTTCCCCAACCACATTCCCAATCCTGAGGACAAGACTGCCATGGCACTTACTAAAGCTGCTGTCCTCGAAAATTCCGCAGATCTTGGAATTGTTTTCGACACAGATGTAGACCGCAGCGGCGTTGTCGATAACAAAGGCAATCCAATCAACGGCGACAAGCTAATTGCATTGATATCTGCTATTGTCCTGAAAGAACATCCTGAGACTACTATAGTCACTGATGCAAGAACAAGCTTGGCTCTTTCTAGATTTATTGCCGATAGAAGTGGTAACCATTGCTTATACCGTGTTGGCTATAGAAATGTGATTGAGAAGGGCATCCGACTGAACAATGATGGCATGGAAACTCATCTCATGATTGAAACATCTGGACATGGTGCTCTTAAAGAGAATTACTTCCTAGATGATGGTAATTAATTAATTAACCCTGCCTCTTTTATGGTGCATAAATTTCTATTCCTTTACATTTTTGTATCAATTAGTTTAGTCCTTTATTTATTTATTTTTCAGGAGCCTATATGGTGGTAAAAGTTATCATTGAAATGGTACGAATGAGACTAGCCGGATCAGATGAAGGTATTGGAAGTCTGATAAAAGATCTTGAAGAACCATTAGAATCCGTAGAGCTAAGGATGAATCTCTTGACTGAACCTAGACATGTCAAGGAAAAATCCATTGAGGCAATCGAGAAATTCCGAAGCTATGTTGAGGTAGCTTAAGCACATCCTTAGCAACAATTAACATATAACATTCCATAACTGATTCGGTTCATGAATTAATTAATATATATTTGCAGGAGGGACGCTTTCATGGGTGGGAATTGGATTCCTGCGGGGAATGTTGGGTAAGCGATGGTTGCCTTGTCGACTCAAATGACTCTCCAGCACCTATCGATGCTTATATGTACAGGTGCATCAATATTTTTTGTTAGTTAAAATTTAGTATGCATGACTATTACATAAAATAGGATTTATCAACAAAACAAAACACATAAACTGTTGCCATATAGTCATGTTAATTATATAGTAACGATCAATAATTTTAAATTCTAACTAATTTAATAACCTATAGCAACGGGAGCATACATACGGCTGACAGGCTGTCAATGCTATAGATCAACTACAACAATTCTCATATATATATATATATATATATCATAATAGTTTTTGGTAGTGAGGCTTACAGAAACAATAAGAAAAAATGTTGGTTGATTGTTGATAGGGTAAAAGTATCAGATGAAGAACATGGACACCACGGTTGGGTACACATGAGGGAGAGCTATCATAACCCAAATATTGCAGTAAATATGCAATCAATAGTACCTGGAGCTTGCCGATCTATGGCAGAAGTTTATAGAGATAAGTATGGCTGATTGTCATCATTCTGTGTAAATAATTAATTTATGCTGACACTATGTCTCCTAATTAATCAAAACTTTTTTTTAATTAAAGATTTTTACTTTGTTTAATCTTTTCAGGTTTATCCTGGCAAATGGGTTGGACAAATTCCTTGACATCTCTCAGCTGAACAAATATATTAGGACTGGAGTTCCAAAATAATAGATTCAACATTTCTAGTAATTTTAAATCAGGAATATCACAGCTTTTAGCTGTAAAAGTTAATGCATAATAAATATCAGGAAAATTAAGAAAGTATCACCTTAGTAACAGAGAATAGGATTTATCTTACATATTTGTATTATCTGAATAATTGTTGTTATGAGAATATATGTATATACACATATAATTTAACTTTCACGGTTGTTTAAACAGAATTTCCTCATTACTTTTTCCAATAAGTGAGCAGGCATTATCAAAAATATTATAAAGATTGTTAGAATGTTCAATTAATGACTTAATGTGGTCACAAAACAGATATCAAGCAAAAATCTTTCAATTTACTTATCTTTACATTAATTTCAATAATTAATAGTCATAAATGAGAAAAATATACCCTTGAGTTCTTGACTCTTCCATTGATTGCAAAATAACCTATCTCATGAGCCGAAGTTGTGGGCTCAAAAAGGGTTGAAACCCAACTTGCTTTAGTCCTTGAGCTGAGATACAGGAACAAAGCCTCACCTTTGTGGGTAAACATCAATTAAAAGACTTATTTGATAGTCCATGGGCCACAGTGACATAAATTATTTTTTTTATTATTTTTGTTGGAAAAGAACTTACTTTATGAACGGTTAAAGGTTGTAAGGGGGCATTTTAGGGAGGGAAATAAATTACTAAGGGATATTTTTGAGAGTTCACTGTCTATACCATACTATAGTAATATACCATAAAACTCACCCAGTTTTAATGTATTTATAGATTAGTAAGTCACCATCGCATTTCGTTTGGATGTAAAAATTTAAATAATAACATAAATGCATAATATTTAAAAAAAATAACAATTAACAAATAAGTAGGATACTAATTAATGTAAATATATATAATATATATAAATTTTTTATATAATATCATAATAAATTTATTTATAATATACAAACATCGTTAAAATAACATGAAAAATATAAATTGAAAGATTGCCAGTAAAGATAATCATCATTAAAGTTATTGTTTTGATGACGGTGTAGTGCGACTGTGAGCAACCAATTCAACAACTCATAATCCCTTGAAAAATCCTCTAAAAGAAGAAGGCAAACACAATCTAAATCCAGTAGTTTTCTTGCTTTAAATCAACTACAATAATTTGAAAATTGTCACTAAGAATACGTTCAACAACCCATAATCCCTTGAAATAGCCAATATTTGTACATAATATTAGAGTTGTATAGTAAATAAAATACAAATAGGTTAATAATAATGAACAAATATTTTTCAAAAGATCCCATCAAATGATTTTCATTAATTAAAAATGGAATTTAAGAATAATAACATAGTATTAAGAATATATGATGAAATAAAATACATAGACCTTGAAAAATAGGAAAATCCCCGGTAACACCAAGTAATAAGAATTAAGAACCCAACATAGAAAGACTAATTGTGAAACTACACCAAAATAAATATATGCACATTTAGAATTTTAACATTCCAAATATATAATTTGAAAAAAAAAGAAAGAAAAAGAAAATCTTACTAATTTTTGTATGCTCATTATGGTTTCCTATTATATATATAATTATTTATTTATACTTCAACCTATTTTATTTTCCCTCAACATCTTGAATTAAAATATTATTTTATTCTTATCCATTCTAAAATATTTCAAATCAAATGAAATCAGATGTTAATTTATTTATTGAATATAAACAAAATCATAAAATATATCCTTTTTTTTATCTTAATACTAAAATCTTGCTTAATATACATATATAGGAGATTAATGGGTTTTGGGAAACCCAAGAACCTCTCTTTCTAAAAATATTATAAAAATGTCAAAATTACAAAAGACGAAAGAAACAATAGGTTGGAGTAATGATGGGGCAGGAGTAAGACTGTATATAAAAGTGGTGGTGTATTGCCAAAGAGTGCAGAGGAGAATTGAAGCGACATCGTTTAGGGCAAAAGCTAAAATTGCAAGTGGGGGCATTTGTGGAAAACAATCTGCACAAGTGGATGCAAAGTCAGTATACAGTAATATACGGATTGTGTTTTGTATATATTAATAAATAATAGATAATAGATTACTTGTGTTTTGTCAATTGGGCTTTAAGATTTTTATTTGTTGGAATTGAACTTTATAGCTTCTATTTTTGACAAAATTATATTAAGCCCAATGATTGAATCCTTATAATCATTAAAAATGAAAATAAGTCCTTCAACTTTAAATAATGTGAAGTGTTTGGACCACAAAGTTACGAAACAAGAGCCGTAGGTGGGCAAGATGTTGAACGCGTGAGAAAAGAGAAGAATGGTATCTAATAAAATTTAATATTATAAGTGAAACTGAAAAACTTACAATTCATTATAATCCAATAAAATTTAGATTTATATAGGTTAAGATAGGTTATATTATCTCAAATTTGAAAATTTTATTTTTTGAATGCAAATAAAATTCTCATTTATAATCAAGAAATGTACATCGGCAACATAAAATAAAATTATATAATTTTAAAATATACAAGACATACAATAAAAAAGCTGAATTATTAGAATAATAACTTCTTTAATGAAAATAGTAGGTAATATAACATTATCATTTTCAGCGGAATACTCATTTCATATGTTGAGAAAAGATTTAATAACAAACTCCATTTTATAGGAGAATAAGAACTTCGAGAAGACCACAAACTTTCTATGCAAAGAAAACTATCTTCCATAAAAATAAATTCACTTGCATCCAATTTTATTTGAACAAAAAAAAAGAGATTATATCAAAAAATACAAATTTAAAAATTCTCTAAGAAAAGCAATAAAAAATATCAAAATAAATTACATATCAAAAGAAGTAATAACGTATATAATATTATTAAGCAAAAACTAAAAAGAGAGTAGTGCCGACCATAGTTCCAAAAAGAATTAAAATTAAAAGAAAGAAGAATAAGAGAGTGGGTGACTAGGATTTTTAAGTTGTGTTAGGATAATGAAATGGATGGATTTCCAGGTTCAAACTTTCTTAATTTAAAAGTAACAATCTTGAAAAAAAAATTATTTTATGCAGAAAATTTAATAAATAGAAAAAATGATTTATGAATTATGAGAGAAAAATATTGGAAGAAACTGCTCTAGCCTTTTTCCGTATTTTTACAGGGAAACTGAAGATAAGATACTATTCGAAAGAAAGAAGTTGCAATTATTCAGTCATATATATATGTTTGGGATAAAAAAATAGCTATTGCATTCAGAAGGCCATAAAGCCTCAAAATAAAGGATATCCATCAGTTGAGGATCACTTGACTCTATAATGAAATAAAAAATAGAGTCAGCATAAATTAATAACTGATGAATGGTTTCTTTTCTTACCTAAGGATCCATTTATAATAAATGAATTTAAAATGAAGAATTTATTTATAAAAAAAAATTCTAATAAACTTTATTTATAATTGAATTTTTATAAGTATGCTATAATTTAAAGCATGTAATTCGATTAGATTTTGTCTAATTGTGTTTGAAATAAGTTTAAAAACTCAAAAATTATTTACCTTTATTTTCTAATATATCATTAGCAAATTAATAGACACCAATTATATTTATTTTATTTTAATGTAATCTTAGTGACTTAGTCCAACAACATTTTGATTTGTCTTATCTATATTAGATTATTTTATATTGAAAAGCCAATTTTAGTGGGTACGGTTCAACTGTAACATCATAGGCAAACAAGCATATCATATTTTTGTTTTATATTTTAATAGATTATAATATAATTACCATCGTTATTTTATATTAGGTTATTATCTTAGTCCAACATATTGATTTGACGTATTTTATATTGTTGGAAAATACTAGCCATTAATTATTTTTATATTAAAATTTTATTTTAATATAATTTACTCATTGTTTAGAACTATTTTGAATATGGATAGTCCTATATTTAATGGGTCTCAAGAACACAAATCAAATTGATAATATGTTAATTACAAATATGGTCGGTGTAACATCCGCTAATTTAGGCCCCGAGTCGCATGTGTCGTGAAGTTGACGCGTTTGACCGATCGGAGTCTAAATTCGGATTTTTACACAAAATTGATTAAGAAATGGCTAAATTAAATGATAAATGCCTAAATAAATGATTATAGAGTTTAAAGAAATTGATTTACGGTAAAAGACTAAATTGCAAAATTTGATAAGTTTTTGGGTCAAATTGCAATTTATCAAAAATTTGAGGATTAATGAGATTAATGGCTAATTAACTTAAGAAATTTGGACATTTAAAATTGGGTTGGCCGGCCATGACACTAAAAGAAGAAGATCAATATTGATTAAATGTGAAATTGGGAGAAAATGGTAAAATGGTGGGTCCCACATGAAGAATTTTTGGGGTACCCTATATAAGACTTTTCTTCTTCTTCTTCTCTTCATTTTCTGCATCATTCTCTCTTTCTTTACCAGTCACGCCAGCCACAACTTCTCCTCCATAGCTCACTTTGATTCTAGAGAGAGAAAGGAAGGGAAGAGAAGGGAAATAGCAAGACAAAGTGATATTTATGTTCCATAACTCATAAGGAAGCTGGAAAGAACAAGAAAGAGGAAGAAAAATCAAGTTTGGTAGAAAGAGAAAAATCTCCAAAGTGGTGATCAAGTGAAGAAAAGTGTAAGGTAAAAAGTATTTCTTCTTCTTCATCATCTTTTCTAAATGAAGTTCGAATTTTGAGCTCTTCTAAGACTTATATGGAATGAGAGAGAAACTAGGGTTTTGAAAGAGAGAAAGAGAGTTTAGGGTCTTAATGAAATTAGATGATGATGAAAATGATTTATGATGTTGTACAAGTTCCAAATGACAAGGAACAAGCTCTAAGGAGCAAAGGAAAAGAGAAAGCTACCTAAAAGAGTGAAGGAGAAAGATTAAGGTTTGTGCATAATTTAAGGCAATAGCCTATTTTGTTTGAAATAATGCATGCTGAATATGACTTTAGATAAATGCAATTTCAAGAATGATGATGATTATGACATGAAACCATAGGTTTAGATATATATGAATGAGATAATTGTGACATTGAATTAAGGATGCATGTTAGAGAATCTTGTATGATCAAGGCATGTAAATGTATTGAAAAGTAATAAGTTGAGTAAAGAGCCTTAGAAATGCATGAAATAGAATTTGGTATGTTTTGGATGATGTTAGAATGAATGAAAGGTGAATATGCAGATTTCCTGCTGAAAGTCACGGGTGTGACTATTGAGTCACGGGCGTGAACTTGAGGGTTCACGGTTGTGACTGATTGTGTCACGGTTGTGAATTTCTGGGTGGAAATGGTATTATTCATTCCAGAAGCGTTCACGGGTTGGAATCACGGCAGTGAACTTATTCACGGGCGTGAATGAGTAATCACGACCGTGAATGCTTTTGGGCGATTCATTCCAGTAGCGTTCACGGCTTGGGATCACGGGCGTGAACTAATTCACGGGAGTGAAAGTAGTAATCACGGCCATGAATGCTCTGCATTTGAAATTATGAATATGATTATTAAATGAGGAATTCAAGTAGGTAAATGAAAGTTATTGTCTATCCAATGAAATAAGAATGTTATGAATATGGATATATGTATATATATATTGATGTGAGAATGTGATATGTTGTGATATAGAAAAATGAATTGATGTAGAAAAATGAATTGTCATGAATGTATATGAAATTCGATGCAGATAAACATGAGAATATTGATGAATCTAGTAAATGAATGAAAATATATATGATTATGACTATATGATTGTAAAACAAGAAAATTGAGATGTTGATTAATATGAGATATTGATGTGTGGAAATTTGAGAATAATGATTGATGTAAAAATATAAAGAAGCCCATTACTCTACTTGCGGATTATAATCAGGATAGATGACATGTCATTAAGGGGCCGAACGGTACCATACTATACCTCAACCAATGTAGCATAAGCTCGGAGAGCGCCATTGGTCTGGGATGCTCAGTCAGTGTGGCTTAAGCTCTGGGAGCGCTACTGACTTGAGAAGCTCTGATGAGCACATATAAATGAAGACAAGGTGTCTTAAGCTTGTGTGAGCGGCCTTGGTCCGGTTATTCATGTATAATGAATTATACTCAATCAATGTGGCTTAAGCTCGGAGAGCGCCATTGATTTGAGAAGCTCTTATGAGCCAGATAGTGGACAGGGTGGCTTAAGCTCGGAGAGCGCTCCTGATCCATAACCCGTATCCAGTCAGTCCAAAAATTTAGAGTGATGTGGGCAAGATAATGAGGATATGTCGGAAAAATAAGAAAAGGAAAGAATAAGAAAATGATGATGATATGAGATTGAAATGCAATGATAAAGAGATTTACAGAATACTTTGCTATGAAAAGATAAATGAAAATAACATTGTCTATATGAGCATGACATTCATACTTGTATGAAATAAGTATATGTTGATAGTCATGCATGCAAACATTTTTATGCACAAAATGATATTTGTTAATGCTTGTTGCATGATATAGTATATTGCCTTCTTTATATGTACCACTAAGTTTAGAGCTTAGCGTGAAGTTTAATTTCCACGCAGATATAGAAAAGTAGCTGAAAACGCTAGATAAAGCAAGCGGTGATCCCATTCAAGTAAAGTAGCCGGACCTTGAGAAAGTGGGTTACAAGTTTTAAAACTTTTGTATTTGATTTTTATATGAAAGAAATGTTTGAGTTTGTAAAATTTGCTTTTAAAGTTTGTTAAGAATTCCGCTGATGTTATAAATTACTATTTTATGTAAATAAATTGTATTATAATTTCTATTTATATCCATATATATACATGAGTATAAAAAAAAATATAGCGAATTGAAGAAGTAAGAAAGTCAGGCGGCAGCGCTTCTTTATCCGGGCACGTATTGCGGTTCGGGTGAGGAGGTGCGGTCACTACAATCGGGGTCTACTAAATTAATTAAGAGCTAACAAATTCAAATAAAAATTGACGACAAACAAATCAAAATAAATGAAGATGATCCTATGTTTTCCTCTAGGACTTGTAGGAACATATTCAAGAAAGAAATTTAAGTCTTCATACACAGTAAATTAATTAGCAATACGATAAAGAAATTAAAATTACAATATACAATAATCTCAATAACTTGCAATCCAACAAAGGAATTCAGATCATATTTAGCAATACAAGAGAATAACAATTTCAAACAAAGCTCATGATTATTTGTAGATAAGATACTCAAACACACAATTCACAAACGTTACATACTACCTCATACATGATGAATTATTATTAGCTGGCATACACATAAACACATGAAAATAGATAACTTCCACTTTGGATTATTCCGGACCGAACTAATGAAAAAATGTCACTTAAAATAAAGTGATTATTAATTTATTTATAAGTCATTTTATCATTAGTTGGTTCCGTAAAATTTATCAGTTCATGATTTGGTGAGGTGCGAATCGATATCCTTGGTGATGTTCACACAGAATTGAAGTAAAGAATTAGGCTCAGGTACATCTTCGTTTAATTTCTGATATTCAAGGGTCCAATGCACTATGCTACCCTCGCCCTTTGGTGCAGCTTGAATAGTGAATTTGCAACTCTTGAATTCCTTCGTTATATCTCCTTCTATCACTTCGTAGGTTGTGGAGTTGTTCACATCATCTATGGCTACAATTTTCTCCTTTGCTACCTTAGCAACCCCATCTGTCGGTTTATTAGGAAAAAAAGAAAAGAAAAGAAAAAAAAAGTAATAGACAGATATTTAATAAAAGTAATATCTGATTATTGATATCAATAAAAGTAATAGACAGATATTTATAGAAGTTGATAGATAATAAATAAAAATGTTTAAAAATTGAACACCATGAAAATTAGTGGGAGAAGATAAAATATTGTGAAAGATTTGCTCAAGTGGGATATGGTAGATGACCAAAAGGAGAAGATCAGGACAAGTTTTTGTCGGCTGTCAAACTATTGAAAGTGCAGTACGTTCCAGCTACAGAGAAACTAGCAGATTTGTTTATTAAAAATTCAACAACAGTTCCTACATATTAATAGCATTCTAACATTCAATTTTAAATTAATTAATTACCATGAAAGTAATTCCATAAGAGGACGGTGCCCTCTTTTCCAAATTCCCCTTCATGTATTTCGCAGCCCTGTATGTGAGAAGGTGTAGCATTGGGTAAGTGGTGTGGTCTGCAACTCATAACATCATGGAAATCTTTAGCAGAAGCCTTTATTTCTATATCAGCCTCCAGTTTTCCACTGAGTGACATTTTTTCTGCAAATTTCTACAATCACACCGAAATGCTTTCCTCTCTATGCAACTGATTTCTACAATCACTCAATGATACAGAGAAATGAGGTCAGGAAGTACCTGTATTTATACACGCACAAATTACTCTACAAAATAAAAATGGGAAAAGAAAAGTACTTTTTGGTCATTTTACTTCAGGTTTTTTTCTTTTCTTAATTTGGAATCAGAATTTTTTATTTTTATGCATTCCAATTTTTTTGTTTCATCTATATGTAGTCCCTATGACATACACTGTTGAGTAATGTATTTAAAACCGGATCGAAAGTTAAACCGGTATGAAGACCAGGTTGTGATTCAACCATTTTAACCGGTAATCGAAAGTTTCTCTTGATTTAGTGGAAAAATTATTCAAATGTAATGTTTTGTTTCTCTCTTAAAAAAACTAAGTCTTCCCAAGCTAAAATTAGTAATTCATGTTGTGTCACTTATTGGTATGACACAACTATATAAAATATGAATACTATTAATTAATCGTGTCATAAGTTAAATTAATTGTATTAAAAATAAATATATAAACACGATGACTTTTAAACATGTTAATATAATTAAATACATAATTAATCTAATTAATTTATTTATCAACAAATCAAATTATTTATAATAATTGAACTAATTGATTAATTTCATAAGATGTTTTTGTTCATTTAGTTATATAAGGAAGTTGGTCCCATTTTCTTAAGGTTAACAATGTGGGGATTTAATAATTAAACGATAGCTTCTTGGTCCTGCTTCTTCCCTCCTCTGTGGTTCGATCCGACAGAAACTCTGCAATCATGTTGGTCTATCAGGATTTGCCTCCTACTTTCTGCTCGGGAAGCTCAGTGACCTCCAATTTTTTTTTTTTTTTTTTTTGTGGGGGAGAGCACACATGATGATGGATCTCTGGTGTTTGATTACTACAAGGAAGGTGCCACTGAACCAACATTTTTGTACTTCGCTTATGCTTTGAAGCAGGTCAACTGTTAAGAAATGGGGACAGCTGGCTTCCAAGTGGAAGTTCATGTGGTAGCTGTAGTTTTATCTTTTTGTTATCCTTGTACAGTATCAATTGGCTGGTGCGCTTCTTCTTTTTTTTTTCCTTGTTGATTGACTAAAAATTATATTAATAAATATATATTTATTCATCTAAACATAATATAAGTCCGCAAATATATTAGGATAATGTTAATTAATATAATATAAAAATAATAATTATATAATTAATTTATTAATATTTATTTACATATACTAATATCATATCATGTATTATAAATTTATTTATGTATAAATATGTATTATATATATTTATAATATTATAATATATATTTGAATTCTTTAAATAATTTGAATTTTGAATAATAAAAATAATTAGACATTTTTCATAATTAACAAAATAATATATTTTTAATTATATATTAATAGATTAAATATGTAAAATTTGTTTATAACACAATTTTTCTTTCATCGTAATCGTATTGATATTGTCATAACCTATATTCGCTTATCTTAATTTCATATACGATTAACTTTTTATCTTTTATTTTTTTATTATTATAAATTAAAACCCTAGAACCCACTTTCCCATACTACATTTTTCACTTCTCTAGCCACCCTCCATATAATCCTTTCATTTCTTTTTGAACAAGTTGCAGAAAATTCTCTAAAATTTTTAATAAATTAATTAAAAATAAAATTTTTAAAAATTAACAGTTTACTATCTGTCATTTGAAATAATATTCATTCATTATGAATTTCAAATATTATAATGCAATATACCACATCATTTTTCTATGGTTGAGATGCTTGTGTATGAATTTTTTAGGCTTTTATATATAGTATAATAACTTTTTATAAGAGTTTAAAATTTTTGTTCGTTACCAACGACTATAATTACAGAGCAATAAGTACATTCAAGACCCTATTTTTCTAATTGTTATCTTAAACAATATTTTTATTAAAACATAGAGGGTAAACTGTTAGCTTTCTAAAAGTTTATTTTAGATTATTATTTATTAAATTTTAGAGAGTTTTCTATAATTTATTCTTTCTTTCTTTTTGTATTTTCTCTTAATCTGGACTTGAATTGGATTTTTTATTCTCCCTAGCCTACCATTCCTTTTTTTTTTTTTCCCTCTATTTTCTTGTAATATGGTATTGAAATGAATTTCTTCTTTTTAACTTTTTGACATTTCTTCTTCCTTTCTTTCTATTTTCTTCTTTGGTATTCAAATGGATTTCTTTTAACTAACTTTGACATTTTTTCAAAAATTCTTATAAAGTTTTCACAATTTTTTATAGATTTTTTCTATTTTCCCTAAAAATTCACAAAATATAGTAATCAAATAATTAATATTTTTTCTAAAAAAATTACTCCCTCAATCACATTGAATTTGTTCATTTTAGAGAAATTTTTTATCACAATGAGTTTGTTTATTTTATGAAAACAATGCAATTTTTTAATTTTTTTCCAACTGAATACTTTACAAATCTTAAACTTTTTTATTTTTATTTTTATTTTTCAAGGGTATTAAAGTTAATTACTTAGATTATTAGTGATTTCCTTAATTCTAGTGTAACAATAAAAATGAACAAACTCATTGAAATTGAGAGAATATTATCTTATTAGGCTTAAACCATATGAAGTCCTCTGTACTTGTCTGTTTTTGCCATTTTATTATCTAAAATCATTTTTTATCCAATTTGACCATTTTACTTTATTTTGGTACATGTTGCCTTTTAAAAATTCAAAATTATATTATATATGACCATCTCTCAGATAAAGAACACAAAATATGCTAAAAGTGTACATCCATATCCGCTAATATGTATTTTTAGATAAATAAACGATCAACATATAACATTGATTAGTTCATTTAATTTTTGGACAAATAAATTTATTTTATTTTATTTTTTTTATATTCTCATTTCTCTATATAATTTTTTTCCTTTTTTTTTACTCTCGGATTGCTCCTATAAGCAAAATATGTGTCTGGATTAATTGCAAAAAGGATTGTTAAAACCCAATAAACTCTTCATCAAATCGCTATAACTGGGATCAAAGCTTTCGATAGAAGGTGACCCTGATTGCTTGAGCAATGCCATAGATTTAACTTTAGAGACTCTTAATTTTACCTTGAGGGATGCAACATTTAGTGCATTTTGGACATTTTGCATTATCGGCAGTAGTTTTTTCATTAGGTCTGGTTGTTAGAGCTGATGAACTCATTGCCGACAGTGATAAGGTTGATTTTATTTATTGAATAAAAGGGAACAATATTGGTGTCGACCCAAATTTTGGTACAATTTGGAATCAAAAGGCAAGTGAGGGAATGTTGCCATTAGAGGCTTATAAATCCATTCCACTTTATTCCCATTTTGGAGCTGCACATCAAAAGCCCCTTCGACCAAAGAAGATTTAGCGAGTGCTCTCCGGTGAGGGAGAGAGAAGCCTAGGTTGAGGAAGTGGCGACAATGAGAGAAAAAGATTTGAGAGTAGAGGAACAAAGGAAAGAGATTTGAGTTTTTGTGATTCATGTGGAACTGAGGAGAAATGGACAAAAAGAGAGAAAGACGACAAACGGTTGAGAGGGAACGTACCGCCACTGAAGAAGAAGAAGAAGAAGAATTGAATTTTAGTTTTTTTCGGCAAATTACATATTTAATATTTAGTAGTTTTTTTTATTGTATCGTAATATTTTTTTTGTTTAATTGAGTTCTAAAAATCTTTTTCAAATTCAAATATATTAAACTTAAGTGCCTCATCATGTAACAACCAATGCCAATACTCACGCCCTAATTATATGCTTCAGTTTATCCACAACAATCGACACATATGCTTGATTTATTTCCCAAATATTTACTATGATGTCATCACTTTTTGTAATATGCGTCAGTTTTTGTTAAAACGACACATATAACCTTTTACCCAAAGCATATTTTGTATTAGTGTCTATATATGAAGAACATCATATTTTGATGGCACAAGCTCAGTAGCGTGCTCCGGCTATACACTTTAGATTTCCTCTTGAGTTAGTTAATTAGTCAACTATTTTCTCGCTAATGACAGTTAACTGTCACAGTAATTCTGCTACAAATAGCTAGCAGATGTATCTTGAAACAAAACTTCTTTAGCTTCTTGATTGATAAAGTTTCAAAGCAATTTACCTACATTGTTGTAGGATAACACACCATACTGTATACTTCATGGTAATCAACCAAAATTAAATGATCAAGGTTTTTGGGTGCTTAGTTTTGCTAGCACTTTGGCACATGACAAATCAAAATTCCAAACTATAGCACATAAATGTGTTTTCTTTGATTTTCCGTCTGGAATAAAGGGTTTTAAGCTTCTTAATCTTGAAAATAATCAATTATTTATTTCAAAATATGTGATTTTTTATGAGTCTATCATGTCATACAATAGACAAAAGGAATCAACTAAAAATTTTGTTTTACCCTTATATCAAACCCAAGAAGTTATGGTTACGGTTAGTGATGTTAATAACAATCAAAATAGTACTAACACTAATCTAAATCAAACATTTGACTCAGTACAATTTGTAGTACCCTCATAAATCGTATCTAAAAATTCAGGAAGGCCGAAGAGAAAACGTACTTATTTGGCATTCAGCTAACCAAACCTCATTTTCAAGCAAGCGTGATAAGTTTCTCTATCCTATCTCAGATTATGTTTCTTATTCACAACTGTCACATACTCATAAAACCTTTACAATTAATATTTTGTGTCACTATGAACCTAAAAGCTTTAAGCGAGCTATAGGTAATCCAAGGTGGAAAAAGGCCATGGAAGAAGAGTTGCAAGCATTGGCTACCAACAAAACTTGACACTAATAGACTTAGTAGGAAAACATCTTATAAGTTGTAAATGAGTGTATAGAATTAAGTACAAGTAAGATGACTCAATTGAAAGATATAAGGCCAAATTAGTGGCCAAATGATACAAACAACAAGAAGATATTGATTACACAAAAACTTTCTCACTAGTAACAAAGATGACAACTATAAGGGTGTTATTAGCTCTAGCAGTTGCAAACCAATGGTTTCTAGAACAATTGGACATCAACAATGCATTTTTATATGGTGATCTATCAGAGGAAGTTTACATAATCCCTCCATCGGGCTTGGATTGTGCAAATCAAGTTGAATGCAAAGTTAACTACTTCATTAAGTTAGAAAAGGCTTTGTGTAATCAAAATCAAATCCATCTTTATTTACCAAGTGTATAACTTCTTTGCTCTACTCATCTATATTGATGATGTGATCTTAGCAAGAATCAACATGGAAGAAATTGGTGTTATTAAAGCTTTTTGTCATAAAGAATTTAAGATCAAAGACCTTGGAACACTTAAGTTCTTCTTAGGATTTGAAATAGCAAGGTCACACAAAGGCATACATCTTTGTCAAAGAGAAAACGTACTTATTTGACTCATTAACTAATAATGACAAAAGCTATCGAGTTTGAGTTAGATAACAAAATATAATATAAATGAGCTATAAACAAACATGTTCATGAGATTTTAAACGGATATATTTATAAGTTTTTAAATGAACACATTAATGAGTTTTTAAATGAAATATTCGCAAATGTGTTCAATAACTCATAAACAAATATGTTTATGAGTTAACGAACCAAACAGTATTAAACTCAAATTCAAGAAGGTTTTTGAGTTCAGATTTAAATTCAAACTCGGTTTGTTAACAATAATAAACGATTTTAAATAAAAAAAATTCTGAATCGAGATACAAATACTTTGTGAATGATTTAATTTATTTACAACCTTACTTAGGTCTATATATCTTATTACCTTGAACGATGAGTTGGTACTTCGTTGAGTATCGTGAAATAATGAGTTTGTTGAGTATGAAATGGTTAGTTGAGTACCATGGATGAGTTATATCTTGAATTAAATACTAATTCAAGATTCATTATTAATTGAATTTGTTTGGAAGTATAAATCAACTAAGATGTATACAATCAATTTGGGTATACGATGTCTCCTTTCATTGATAAATCAACTAACTTTCATTGACAATCAACTAAGATGTATACGATGTCTCCTTTCATTGAGTTGGCATGTATATCTTTTTGATATTATCAATGAAAGTTATCTAATCCCAATATTTATTAATTTTTATTCGACTAGCTATCAACATTGTATTCAACAATGACTTCGTGGTCTAATAATTGTGGAGTGGATTCATAAATGAGATTTGGTAAATGGTAATTGTCTAGTCGATCAGTGTAAGTAGGACATGGTTATTAATTTAGGAACAAATTGCAGTTTATATCTAAATTTTTAATAAATTATAATTATAAATAATTTTTTATAAAAAATAAAAGTTTATTATCTGTTATTTAATAAAATATATATTAATTTAATACTGTATAAATTTTTAACATTGTAATGCAATTTATTACATGATTTTTCTATATTTGAAATATTTTTGTGTGAATTTTTTAGGATTTTATGTGTAGTCTAATGATTTTTTATAAGAATTTTAAGATTTTTATTTGCTATCAACGATTGTAACTGCATAATAACAAATAAATTAAAGTTTCATTTTTCTTAATTGTTATTTCAAATAGTATTTTTTATAAAAAAACAGAGAAATTTGTTCGGTGCATTTAAAATATATATATATATATATATATATATATATAGCAAATAATAATTTTCGGCTACAAAATAATAAAGTACTCCATCACACGACTATTTTTTCCTCCTACGAAATAAAGGATGTGATTCAAAGATAATTTACTATAATTAATAATGCATTAATTTAAACAAAAAGATAATATATTATTGAGTTTAGAGTTTCAATAATTATATATATTTAAAGAATGCGTTTCAATAATTATACTATGTCTTTAAAGCTCATCTTCATGTCGGTAGTTGCGAAATAATTCTGCAAAAACAATTGATTAGCATGTGGGAAGCGGCAGAATTAAACACTACCAAAGTTGTAATAAAAAAAATAAAAAAAAAACTATCATATACTATTGTAGCTTAAAAATTGAAAATTCACTGAAGTCCTTGCAGAAAATCTAAAAAAAAAAAACATGTTAGAATACTAGCTAGAACTAGAAGTGAATTTCAATTCTTTTAATTGGTTAATCTCAAAAGGAAATAAAAATTGCATACATAATTGCAAGGCATCTAAGGTTCGAATTTATATCCCTGGCATAATATATTGAAATTTAGTGTGTTGCTATAAATGAAAAAATAAGATCTATCAGAAAAAAAATAGGATACTTTTATTAATAATTAGTTTTGGTGATTAATGCTCCACAAAAAATATATTTGATAGAGAACATAAAATAATTTCATTGGCTTTTGAAACAGATAAAATGTAAGAGTTTTCAGATGCTAGCACGAAAGCCACTCACCTGTTTCTCCACTTGCATAGTTATTTTTTATTATATAAAAAGGTGTAATGATAGTTAATTGGAGATGTGACTTCACCGATGAAAGATGAACACACATAAAATTTAATCCAATTTATATTTTATGAATTAAAAATTTATCAACACAATTCAATTGATGAATATAAAAAATCAATCCAATCTAAATTATAATTATGGATCATATTAAATTATTTTACAGTTTTATTTTATATACTTTTTATTTTTATTTAATAATAATAAGTTTTAAGAATTTCTCTCTTTTGAGTTGAACCTATTTTCATTAATTTTATTACATATATTTATTTTCATTTAAAATTATATATATATATATATATACGGGTTGTGTTGATTACATATTGGTTTGCTAATTGAAATATAAAAAATCCAATCTAATTTATAAAATGTTGTTTGAAAAAAATAAAAACTGATAAAATCTACCACATTTATTAAATCATAGTTTGATTGTGAGTTAGTACAAATTGGTTCGGTTTAAACGGATTGGATAATTTATGAACACTCATAATAATAACAAGCACACTTCCATTCAACTTGTATAAGGCATTCTTATAATTAATTAAAGACACTTTGGACTAAATTAATTGATATATCTATTATGAAATAGTAATAATAAAGATAAAAAATTATAAATTCAATATTTAACCTCTACAAAATCTAAAAAACAAATAATATTAATTGCACTTTCTAGAAATAAAAATATAATATATAAATAAAGACTAAATGCAAATTTTAGCTCAGTAAATAGCATATGAATAATCAATGAATTGTATGTGAGGAAATAACGTCAATTTTTCTATAATCAGATTTATGAGAAAACGAAGAGAATGCGGAATAATAAGACATAAATTGATAACGGAATTCGACCAATTATGACTACGTCTCCGAACTGCTACAGATCTTTTACTGAAAAAGAAAAATTCACAAAGTGTTTACAAACACTCACAACTCACAACCTATCACTAAAACTTTTCTAAGCTTTTATTTTTCTTTTCTCTCACTTTTGGATAGAATACCTTAAAAATAAATTGCTAAGTTATATATAGGCTTACATCTTCTCAATGAACAGTTAAAATTAATTCTCACATTCTTTAATGGATGGTTGAAATCATTTCTCACCTACCGTCTTACCTACTAAATAGATGGTCAAAATTAATCAACACCTACAAAATGGATGGTCAAGATTAATTTTCACCTACCATCTTACCAACCAAATAAATGGTTAAGATTAATTCTCACCTACCAAATGGATGATTAAAATTAATTTTCATCTACTATCTTACCAACCAAATAGATGGTCAAGATTAATCATCACCCACCAAATGAAAGGTCAAGATTAATCTTTACCTACCATCTTATTTACTGAATATTTTGTCAACCAATTATTAATTAGTTCAACAAAATATGTACCGTCTATTTTTATTGTCATTTATTTCTAATGCTATTTTAACTAACACCGTAAACATTTTTTAGATTTTAGATGCGAGTTTTTTATATGTTAATCTCTACCTTCTTACTCAGAAAATGTACTTTATTAGTGAATTTATGCATGAACTAATTCGAAGTGAACTTCCAATAATCATTAATGTGATAGACAGGAATCCTTAATACAGGGATGAGTAAAATGTTAATTAAGAAGTAAATATTTTCACAAGTAAATTAATTTCTATGTTTCTAAATTAATAAAATTTTAATATCCACGTACGATTGAAAACTGGGTTATGTGATACACTGTGGAAGAAATTTTATTTATTTAAAAAATATTGATAAAAATAAAATTAATTAGTTCAAGAATCCTTTTTTTTTAATTCTACGGCGCATTGTCGATCTGACAATCTTTTTTCTCCAATTTTTATTTAATTTAAATATAGATTTTTTTATTGATCAATTTACGGGTAGACTTGTCCATGAAATATATGCTTTATTGTAAGGATAAGCGAAAAAGGAGCTTTATTATATATGTATCAGGAGTATCTTAATTATTAAGTGTCATGTTTGAATTAAATAACCCTCTCTTTTGTAACTCTTATGCACTCGTTGACGTCAACACATAAGGTGCTTAAACATTAGAAAATGATTAAAACATACACATATCTAATTATATTTATAAAAAAAAAAAACCCCAGTGCAGGTGTTTATGACAAATAATTATGCCAAATAAAGAATATCTGACATATACTGTAAACTTAAAGGTCTTGCTTTGGATCCCTTGGTGTTGGCCCCAGATTGCGCAAATTTGCCAACAAAATTTGAGTGTTTTTCTAAGGAAGGGTAGGGTAGGGTAGGTTGTGGCAGTTAAGCATCAAATTGTTTTCTAATCTATATAATTTGGGTTCAGTTTGACATATCAAGTGACCCTCGAGCTCAGAGCTATCAGAGATAAGAACCACATTTAGGTTTTTGCTTTTTCAGTCAAAAGTAATAAATGAATCTTTGAATTTTTTTTTTCTTAAGAATTTTGAATTTTTAAATTAGTATTATTTATGATCCGAAGTTGGAATTTTTAAAATTTCAACCTAGACTTAGTTTATGTTTTATAGATGAATTACCGCGCTTATCATACTAAAAATGTTATTTCTAAAATTAATTTACATATATAAAGTAAGAACTAATTTTTATTTTTATTTTTGTTATAATTAATATAAAAACTTATGTAAAGTACAGTACATTATTTATGGGAGCTCTGTTACCTGATTATTCGAACTTTTGCCCTTCAAGTTTAGAAGTCGAGGAAGTCAGCACTTGATAAGAAGGTGTAGGTGCAGTTTGCATGATACGTTTGCTCTTGATAACTTAGTACGTTTTCTGTGCGATACACAAAAATGTTATACCATGCCTTCCATCAAAATTGACATATTCATATAATTGTTAACTTGCTCTAAATTAATAATCACAGTGCCGAAGCTCTTTTCTGGCTGGGCCGTCCGGTTTTCGTTGTAGTGTGTTTTCTCCAATCATGCCCGCAGCTCTTGCTTTAAAAGCAGTTTTATCCTGGTTAAATGATATTGATTTGGATGATTTTGCTTTAGAGATGGATTGCTTGGAAGTATGTAATGCTTTAGAATCTTAATACAGATAATTTGCCTCTTCTGGAGGTGGGTGGGATACTTCAAGATTGCATAACTCCAAGGAATATTTTCTCTCATCTTTCCTTCTATTGAGTTAATAGATATGTTAATTTAGCCGCTCATTTTTTTAGCGAGGATAACTAAATTATATTTTTACAGATATGAGTTAATAGATATGTTGTGTGGCAAGAATTTCAGTTTCAGATTTGATTTCCTCTTTTACTATAAATGATCATTGATCTTAGGTTGAGCGTATGGGGGACGACCAGGGCTTAAATTGATATTTTGCTCTTTTCCTGCTTGTTCTTGTTTTTCTTTTGAGTAATATACTTCTTGAGTTTCAAAATGAAAAATCACTGTGCCTGATAAAAAAAATAATGCCAATTAGATGGTAGAGGTATTTAGCAACCTGTCCATATTTAATATACTAATTTAACGAAATTAACAGATACATTAGAGAATATGTCATTTGCTCATAAGAATAGTCACACATAAAATTAATATCAAGAGAAAACTATTATTTGTCTCTATCATACTAGTACCTTTTAAGAGGTTCCAAATTTATATGATCGGTTTTTTCTGTTTTATCATATTTTATTAATACGTTATTTTGTTAAATTTTATATTAGAAAAACAGTATATTGCAGTAAAATGATAAAGAAAAAATTACTATTTATCCATAAAATTTGATATATTGTACTAATAATCCATAGGGAATATTTTTTTCCTAATGATAAATATTTTAAAATTTAATAGAAATACTTTAATGGAGATAATATAGAGGGAGACGATTATATAAATTTTAAATTTTAAAAGGTATTAGTACAATAATTTAAATTTTATAAAATAAATAATAATTTTATCTAAAATTAATTATAACAAACTCAATAGATGCAAATTAAAAATTATTGAGTTAGGTAGCATGTATTATTATATATTCCATTGCTATATTATAATTAGCTTGAAAGTTTTATAGATAAAGTTTCAAAGTCAAATCATCCCAGTGTATTTTGTAAATTAAAAGAAAAAATATTTTGAAAAACTCGAAATGAATAAAATAGAACAAAAATGAAGGACATACCCATAATAAATAAATAAATGGATAAACTTACATATATACACTAACTTACATGTGCCACATTTCACATCCATCATTTGGATTGTTTGTGATTTGTGAAAAAAGGAAAAAAAAAACATTTATTTATTTTATAATGATAAAACACCGCAAAATCGTTTAATTTAACCATTAAAACCGGTCGGCTAACCAATATTAGTGAATAAATTTTCATTTGAATATTTATTGGGTCGAACATATCCCTTCAAATCCAAAAATAATTAATGGGCCATTTAACTGTATGGGAATTGAAGTAAAATTCAAAAATCTTTTAAAACTGATGCAGTTTGTGTAAATTATATCATAAATTTATATTTATAATGTATAATATGTCATTATAAAATAAAACGATTTTGCGGTGTCATTATATATGAAAATAATATTTTTTAATTAAATTTAAAAAATATATCTGAGAGAAACTGTTGAAGTGTTGATAAACATAAAGGAGCCAGAGACAGAATTTGGAGTAAGATTCAAAAACCCAATTATATATATATGAAAATAATATTTTTTTAATTAAATTTAAAAATATTATAATAAATTTATTTTATACTAATAATTGTTACGCTGCTTGTTCCAACAACCTCAATGCTTCCAATTAAATACAAACATCTAATAATATTTGTAAAGAAGATTAAGATTTTATTAATTAATAATAAATAGAGAAACAAATTACATATATATTGCACAAAGACACTTAATTACTTTTAGTTAAAAGTCTCAAAAATTTTGAAATTGAAATCCATATCTTGGAATTTTAATATGTTCATCTTTTATTCTTCTAATTGAAGTGTACAAAAGGAAAAAAAATATTGTAATCATTATCAATAGACTGACATTAACCTTAGCTTTCTACGACATGATTCATATTTTTCTAATAATGATAACAAATAAATTAAAATATTGAAATATCACATAAAATATAATTTCAATCAATAAAATTGCAAAAAAAAAGTAAAAGAGAAAATGGAAAAATAATGGATCGATAGATTATTCCTTGCTTTCTTTCATGCTTGCTAATTCAGTGAACAAAAACATAATTTTCAGCTATTTCCTTAATTCGTGGTCTCTAAAATAAAGTCGTTGAATTAGCATCTACTGCGCACCATACACCTTGAGTTTCCATGCAATACCAACTCTAGACTAATAATGTATAATAGAACTTCTTGAGGGTCGGACATATATATATATATTTCAGATAAATATTGATATATTTAAAAATGCATTTATAATATTTTATTAGATTTAAATCTCTAAAGTATATATAAGATAAATTTATATCTATAGAGCCTTAAGTGATAAGGTTAAAGTTGATTGGGTAATTAATTTAAGAAATTAAAAAAAATCTCAAAATCATGTAAAAAAGGATAACTACAAAAGATACTGTTTTCTTTTTATAATGAGAGCCACTAATTGATATATATGATAAGAGAAGGAAACATCAACTCTCAACAATCACATCAATAATATAAAATAGTGTCAAAGTAAATTTTTTTTATTATGTTATTGTTTACCTTTTTTATTATGGCGTTTAGATATAATTCATGAATTAATATAAATTATCTTTTATTATGGCGTTTAGATATAATCCATCAATTATATCTTAAAAATTTAAAATTAATGAGAATATCTAATTTTTGTAGATTTTAATTTTTAATGAGAATTATATCTAAAAAATTTAAATCAGATTTCATTAAAAAATAAATAATTTTATTTTCTCACCCGCATGCATGCGGAGTACATAAAAAACAACTAATATGTTATAAAATAATATCCAATTTCTTGGTACAATTATTGGTTGTAATTATAATATCATTTTTTTAGTTTCAATTTCCAGAATTAAAGTTAACATATTCATAAGCAATCACTATCAAATCTATCTATCTGGGATTCGGCAATACATCACCTCCTTCTATAATTGAAGTTCTTATTAAATCACCACTCCCTCAAAAATATTTTTGCTTCTATTGAACGGATTTGCAAGGTCTTGCTTCAAATAATTTACTTTAATCAATGTTTCGATAGTGAATTTGCGGATCAATTTCATCTTTTTCTGATGGCGGGTTGGGACTGGAACTCTTAGATGCACACAATATATGGTCCCTAATTAAAAGGTAGATATGATCCTGTCGGGTTTGATTGATCTGATGTGCATTCATTGCAATGTCCCAACTTTTTTCTAAGAGATCACAATGCCGAGGAGAATTCCGCCTCAACAATCAACATTAGGGTTGGGAAAAATCAAATTAATACTGGATGCGAATCCTATTGATAAGTTTGGTTTGAATAATCTAAAGTTGGTTGAATAGTGTGTAATTCTTATAGAGATTAAATTTGGATGGAGTTGTATCCAAGTGAACAATTTTTTTTATTTAATAACTTAAAAATTAAATGAACTAATGGATCCGAATTGAATCTAATTCTATTTTTTATAAATAGAATCTATTGAAATTAAGGTAATTTTATTTTTTTCGATTTTGGGTTGTTGGAGTCAAGTATCCCCTCTGCACATCCCTAATTAAAAGTTCTATAGTAAACCACTGAACTACAGTCCTAATTAAAAATTATGTCACCATTCTATTTAATAATGATTATAAACTGATATAATCATTGTTATATTTATTATATGGTAGCATATATTAGTAACAATTTCAATAAATTATTCAGTATTTTATACTAATTAGTAACTGAAATACTGATAATAATCTGAATTTGTATTAGACAAATTCACAAAAATACAAAACACTTATTATAAATACTACGTAACCATGACTTAAATTCAAAATTTCTACTTAATAGAGAAATAATTAGTGCTATTCCATTTTACAAAGAATAATAACAACTTTAAATTTCTAACTGTTGCAAATACTTAATTTTTTACAACAACTCATGGTAATAGATATAATTTGCTGTGTAAAATCAATAGCAATAATTTTAATATAATATACGGTTTTATGCTGCTGTTACGTATCATTTCTGTATAAAATGTAAAATTTCAATTTTCTCCCTTATTCAAGTCTCGTTCATCACTATAGAATTATTCCTTAATAATAAAAAAAGAACAGTAGTTTTAGTTGAATAATGCGCCTAAATCCAATTACTTCAACTCAGAAATCACCGATTCACAATTATCTACAAGGGAAAAAATAGAATAATTTAACTCATCCATTTGTATATAAAAAGGCAACAAGATCGAAGTATTCTCCAGACTCCCAAGTAATAGACTAATTAGTGAAATTTGGGCTTAGCTTGAAGAGGGAGAGAAAATATGACTCTGTTTGGAAAGTTGGAGACAGACGTTGAGATCAAATCTTCTGCAGAAGATTTCCATGATGTCTTCAGTTGCAGACCACACCATGTTTCCATTATGAGCCCTGATAAGGTCCAAGGTGTTAACCTACATGATGGAGATTGGGGTAAACCAGGCACTGTTATCAGCTGGAATTATGTTCATGGTAAGCCTTTATTCTCCTATTCTTCCTCCCAATCAAATTCTTTTCAAATTTTTCCCACTACTATCATCAAATCTATAACTACGATAGAATTATGTATTAAAATTGTTGCTATAGATCCACAAACAGTGGAATGACAACTACTGTATCTGCTCATGCTGCAGTACAGTTTGAGCATTTTCTTGGCAACTGTTAAAATATTTTGTTAATATTTGTTGATCTCTTAAATTAAGTTTTAAAATAGAAAAAGATTATTAATTAAGATCGATATTTTTGCTCTGATAAATAAAAAGATGGGGAAGCGAAGATTGCTAAGGAGATAATCGAAGCAATAGATGATGCAAACTTTTCAACAACCTTCAAAGTGATAGAAGGACGTCTGCTGGATGAGTATAAGGGCTTTAAGCTGATAGTTCAAGCAACACCAAAGGCGAAGGGAGAAGGCAGCATTGTGCGTTGGACTTTGGAATATGAGAAATTGAATGAAAAAATTCCAGATCCTAATTCATTGCTTGAGTTTCTTGCTCATTGCAGCAAGGATATTGATGCTCACCTTCTTCAGCAAGCCAATAAATGAATATGCATTAATATTATATCCATCTTTTTCCTTGATGTTTGTAATAAATAAGAAATAAGGGGGGCTTTGTTACTTTGTATGCTCTCTGGCTGATTTTCTTCTTCAATTATGTCTGTGCCATGCTTATAATTAATATTAATATAATATACATATGTATGTGGTTTGTTAATTATAAGGATAATCCCTACTCTACTTCGTTATTAATTATCAGGAATTTTTTTAGTTTAATGATAATTTCTTCTTAAAATTCCCTAGTTAAAAAACCTAAAACAAGCACTAAGTGCAATATATCGTAGTGCCAAATTCATTCCTCACCGTATAATTTTATAACTATGTTATTAAAATCAGTCTAGTCTGTCAGTTCCGACCAATTAAATCAAGAACATGTCATAAAATTGGACTGGTTCAACCCACAAAATTGAAGGTTAATTTAACTGGCTAGTTGGACCGTAATCTGGTCAAACCATCACGGTTTGATAGGGTCGGCCGGATGAAAAATTATTGAAAATGAAGAGATTTTGGTGCAAACTGGAATTGAACCCTTGATCTAAGAAAAAACTTTAAATGCACACATGATACAAATTTCTAAATTTCATTTTAACTATTACAAAAGTATCCATATTATTCAAGAAACATATAATTAATCAAGTTGAATTTAATTATTTATATTTTAATTATGAATTATGATAATTTTTTTTACACAAATAAAATTTTAAATTATTTTGATTTTCATTGAGAAATAAATTGTATTGTAGTTTAAAAAAATCATTATCTATTTTAATTATAAAAATTAAAAATATATAAATAAATCAATTCTACTATTTATTAAAATAATAAATATAAATATAGACGTTGTTATAATTGAAAATATTTTTGAATATGATTATATATTAATTTGAATTATTTATAAATATATATAATTGATTAAATTGAATTCAATTATTAATATTTTCATTATTAAAATACATTATGATAAATTTTTCATATAAATTATTTTAAAATTATTTGATTCCTCTTAAAAATTATTTTACTTGAGAAATAAACTCATTTTGTAATGTAATTTTTTGAAAATTACTATTATTTTTATTTTTAAAGTATTAAATAATATACAAATAAATTAATTTTATTATATATTAAAATAATAGATATAAATATAAATACTATTATATTTAAAAATATTTTTGAATATGATTTTATATTAATTTGAATTATAAATATATAATATTTTTTATTTTATCATTGTACGTAAAACAAATCTAATGTAAATATTTTTTTTATATTTTACTATGCATGAACATATTAAATACTATATTTTTCATTTTATATTTTAAACTCTGAAATATTTTTCTGGTTGGCTGACAGTTGACCCAGCTCAGGTCTAAAAACATTGTTTAGGATTTACCATCTTATGATTTTCACAGTCTATGATATACATGTTTCATTTAACTATTACAAATGAACGGTCAATGATTGGACACTTTCAAAAGAATATTTGGTTAAAACTAAAATTTAAGATAGAAGAAAATAAAAGTTGAAAAAAAATTTATGAAAAAAAATCATAAATTAAGCAAATCACAATCTTATATATATATGGGATAAATTGTATCTTAATTATCGGATAATTTTATCAGTAAAATTTTCGATCACTGATATGTCGTCATACATAATTATGTTTAGAAAAACTATTAAAATTATCAAAACAAATATATATAAGAAAAAATTTATTTAAACTGCATGTGATAGTAAAACTATTCTGGTTAAGAATATTTGTCTTCCATTATTGCATATTTTCCCTATGCACTATAAAGCTTCCTTGAATTGGTTATACTTTCCTTGCATGGTTCTGAGATTAGGATACCTAGGCTTGTATGTAGATCACACTTTGTGATGAATAACATGATTCCATTACCTCAATCTTACAAACTACCCGAACTCGAACTAAATTGGGAAAAGAAATTATCGGTGTTATTTGATTATATCTGAATGCTACACAGAGCGAGTGAGTGATATGTGAATGAGTCCATACTTCATTCTGATAATCTAGGGAGAGAGAGAGAGCCCATTAATTAGTTTCGTTGGTTCTTTAGTATTCGTATTCATGTATGGGCAAGGAGATATGTATACTGATAAATGAGTGGAAATGGAGAATCTAAAAAGCCCAAAAAAGGTTTTTTTTTAATAGATTTGGATTGTATTCTTTTTATAGAGATTTTGCAGATTTGAAGATCCTTTTAGTTTTATGACAAATTTTCTAATGAAAGGGAATAAACGGGGTAAAGATCTTTTACTCATTCCTCTCGTGTTATTCATATGTTTATGACTAGAGATTGATAGTTAAAGGATGCAGATTCTTCAACAATTATTCATTGATTCCTATGAAATACAGCAGCTCCGTTCGTCGACGATAATTTTGATAAATGAATTTAGCTGTGTTATGAAATTGTAGTCTTTTTTCTAGACATCAATTTCTATATGTAATGAATGAATTTCTTTTAAAATCTCAATAGCTATTGTTTTTGTTTTTGTTATCTTGATGAAAATATATGGAGTTGTTTGATAATAATAATAATAATAATAATAATAATAATAATAATAATAATAATAATAATAATAATAAATTATTTGTGGCAGATCACATTTTCAAGCCTTTGAATTTTTTATATTTTGGCTATTAAATTTATAAGTTTTAATACAGTCATATTGGTCACAAAACAAAAATTTCTGCATCAATTTTTTTATTGAACGATAAAATAATTAAATATCATACGATTTATTATTCCGTTGGGATATTTGTCTAAATCTAAATGCATATTTTCTTCATAACATGTCTACCCCATAGCATTAAAAATGAGATTAAGAAAATATAAATATAATATACATAAATTTTGTGCATTAAAAAAAATACTCATATATGACTAGCATATTTTGTTTGTGTTATTAATATTGAGCCCTTGATGTGTAACTTTGAAAGCTATAATTAATTAAGGGCTCAATATATGATAAAATCAAAATTAATTAAAGGGTTTAATAGCTAAAAATTTTTTAAAAGGGACTTATGATTTGCCTCAAAACATTTAAGATGAGGCATGTCACATATGCACATATATTATCCAAATAAAAAAATCAAAATTTTAATTAGTTTATTTTTATTTTTATTTTTGACAAGTACCAAATATCATATATTAATCCAGCCACAATTATTAGATATCGTAGTCATGCTGAATAAAATATTAATAGCTAGTCAAAAAAAAATTAATGGATATTGGAATTAGGTAATTTTTATTGATGATATCAAAAAAGATATACTTGCCAAATGCCAACTCAATGAAAGGAGACATCATGATTTTTAAATAAAAAATTTGTTTTCTTTCAGTTTCTTGCATGATTATAAACGCTGTAATGCGGATCACGTGATTTGAATTTCAGACAGGCAAACATTTGCAAAGAAATTAACATTTTGATATATTATATTTTATATTTAGAATTATACGAATAAAAAAGGTACATGTATAAAATTTATTTATATGTTGATCAATTAAAAATTTTGAATAAATTAAAAAATTTGCATTCATAATAGTAAATAAAAAGAGAAAAAAAATCTGATTGATTGTCAAATTAATTTTATACGTCTTAATTTATTTATATTTTGAAACAATTATTTCATGAAGTATTTGATTTCAAGATAATAACTCATTCATGGCCCTCAACTAACCATTTAATAGTCAACAAACTCATCATTCAAGATAGCAATTTTTGGGGAAAATATCATTATTTGATTCCTACATTTTGCGATTTTTTAAGGGTACAATGTTAAATTTGCCTCTATATTTTTCTAAATTGTTAATATTTAATTTTGAGTTGATTTAAATTTTTTGTGAATTGAACTTTCAATTTCACAAAAAATTGATTTGGTTAATTCTTGACCCAATTGTCAAGATTTTCACGTCAACTAAGAATGTGAAAGTAATCTGAAGTTTTATTGAATTGAATGAAGTAAGTTTCCAAATACAAGAGACCTATGTATAATACAAGTTGAGCCAAGGGAGGGTTACTCAGTTTGCAACTTGCAGTAACTAATCTTATCCATATTAACTAATTAACTAATATCTAACCACTTAACTAAGCTTTAAGTTAACCAGCACGTGTACGATATAATGCCTGATGAGACCAGAGGATTAGCTAAGCTGAGTTAAGAGCTTTAAGGAAGAAAAATATCTCCTTCAGAGAAAAATGTTTTTCTACTAATTTATATAAAAATGTTTTTATATGTGAAATTCAATATTTGACTAAAATAAATGAATTTCATTTAAAAATATAAAAATTTTGATTGAAATAAATAAAAAAATGTATCTAGAAATAAATGAGATGAAACAAAAGTATTGAAAATATACATGTGTAAAACTATTTTCCAGTAGAACTTTCTGTTTTTCACCACCGAAATTTACATAACTTTGTGTACATCACATTATTTGCTTGTAATTTGTAATGATAATTCCTTTTTTTTTCTGTATTTCCAACTAATTAACGACAATAATTTAATCTCCCTCATTATTAGAGGTGATAATTTTTTACCTAACCTAATCTTGTCGAAAAAAAATATCCAAATCTCATACGGACTAGTGAACTCAAATGGATTGATTCAAGTGACCTACAAATTTAAGAGTCAGGATTGAATTGACCTATGGTATTAGTATTATTTGTTTATGTATATTAATTGAAATATTAAATAAAATAAAATTGTCATAATTAATTATAGTTATTAGATTTTGATAAATAATTGAAAAAAATATTCATAAATAAATAAATAATGTAATAACCATCAATATATATATATATATATATATATATATATTTTTTTTTTTTTTCTTTTGAAAGTTTCTTCCTCCAATTATTGATTGTAATTAGTTGATTCTTTTTTTCCAATATCCTGAATTGAAGGCTACGTATTAAAAAAAAATGACTATCAAATCTATCTGAGTATGCGGTTGATAAAAAGGTAAGGAAAGGAAACATCAACTATCAACAACTAGTTAATATAAAATAATATCCTATTTCTTCCTACAAATTATTTGTTGTAATTATAATATCCTTTTATTTAATTTCATTTTCCAGAATTGAAGGCTACATATTCATTAAAAAAAAATCACTATCAAATCTATCAGTCTGGGATTCGGCAATACATCATCTCTTGGCTCTTTCTATAATTTAAGTTCTTATTAAAAAATCACTCTCAAAAATATTTTTGCTTCTATTGAACTGATGTGCTATTAATTTACAATGCCTTGGTTCAAATATTTTACTTCAATCAATGTTCTGATAGTGAATTTGCGGATCAATTTCATTTTTCATTAATTAATTTAAAGAAAAAGTTCTGAATCTTTTCATAGCGGATTGGGACTGGAACTCTTAAATAGCTAACTTTTAAATAGAATTCTGTATTTTAATTTCTAATTATTAATGAGATTATATATATATATATATATTGACAGAATCATATCCATCTTCAACCCCATATATATATATATATATATATATATATATATATATATGGGGTTGAAGATGGATATGATTCTGTCTGGTTTGACAGATATGGTACGCATTTTAATGTCCCATAAAGCAATTTCAAAGTATAGTATCGAATGTTATATTATCAAAATTTTAATTGCACATTCAATTATAATTTATCTCAACAGTTCACATTAATTTTAATTTGTTGAATTCAGTTAATATATTCTATTCACTATTAATAATTTAAACATTATATTTTTAATATATAAAAATAGTTATAATTATTTTAATTAAAATACATAATTATATTTTAGAATATTTTAAATTAATTGATATTACTTATATAAATAAATATAATAATATTTTTATTTATATTAAATTTTAGTAATTATTTTAAAATTATTTAATTTAATATTACATTAATTTTATTAAATTAATTAATTACACCTTAATTAATTTTAAATATTTCAATTAATAAAAATTTATTATTTATTTATTTTATTTAAATTTATTATAAAATAATATAAATAGAACCCATTAAATTTCTTTTATTCAAATTAAATTTTCTCTCTCATATTTCATTTATTGCAAGCTTGCAAAATATTATATAAGTGCATAGCAGTTGCTATTGATGCTCTAAGAGAACAATCCAATCATTCAAAGTTTAAAAAAAAAAAAATTTCTTAATCAGAGTACGCAACCGGATAAAAGATGAATTACTGTCCATAACGATGCTCTCTTAAAAATATTTAGGAGAGTAAATTATAAAAATAGCAATAGATTAAGTTCGGAGATAAGTTTTCTATCTCCTAATCTTAAAATTTTACAGAGAAAAAAATATGGTTTTCCATCCTAGAGGACGAAAATCTTAGACTTCAACTCTATGTCAGATTTTTATTAAAATTTTATTTTATTTTAATATTTAAAATATTTTTTATTTTAAAATAATATACTATATTATATTAAAATATAAATAATTATTATATATAAAAATTATATATATATATATATATATATATATATATATATATATATATATATAAATTCGGAGTCAAGATGATGTATAAATATTATAAAAAAAAATGTCACTTTCGGAGAGCTACTGCAGGCAGATTTAATTATTATTTCTAGTAAATTGATTGAAGTAATCAAAATTTTATATATATATTGTTGAAATATGACAATCCCACATCGGAAAGAGATGATTTTTCCACCATAGCATTAGGCTATAAAAGGACTTCATCCCCTCTTAACAATTCATCCCAAAAACCACCAATCTCTCTATTTCTAAGATTGGTTTTATTTTTCCTCTCTCTCTTGTAATATTTCACTTTGTAATATTTCTTTGAAATAGTGAAATATTATTTTAGTAGTGTCCGAGGACGTAGGCATAATTGGCCGAACCTCGTTAAATTCTGGTGTTCCTTTTATTTCTATTTAATAGCTATTGTCGGGTCTTTTACTTTGTGATATATTGTGCTTTAAATTATCTTAGAAAAATTCTGTCACCAAGACTCAAGAGTCTAAGGAAGTTGGTTTTTAAGGGAGACCATTTGTGACTCCACCAACTACCTGGGAATTTTTCTTTGTCTTAATTTTTGGCACAATTATTCATTTTGGTGGAAACTAACCCGATTTCCACAACAATTGGTATCAGAGCCAAGGTTACTGAGTTATATGCTCTGTGGTTGCGGCGTAAGCTGATCTTCCACATCAGAAAGGTTTCCTTGGATTCTTGGGTATTCCGCATTTGAAAGCTATTAAATAGTCTTAAAAGGGAAATGGCAAGAGACGGACAAAAATCCACAATGGACACAACATCTTCTACTTCATCAATTTTGGCGAGAACTGCTGTGGCAAATACGAGAATTACAGTGGAGATTTTTGATGGTACAGGCCATTTCGGCATGTGGCAAGGTGAAGTTCTAGACGCCTTATTTCAGCAAGGCTTAGACATTGCCATTGAGGGAGAAAAGCCAGAAGGTGCAGATGAGAAGGAATGGAAGACAATCAATCGTTTGGCATGTGGTACAATTCGATCGTGCCTGTCCAGAGAGCAGAAGTATGCCTTTTGTAAAGAAACTTCTGCAAGTAAATTGTGGAAGGCACTGGAGGAAAAATTCTTGAAAAAGAGCAGTCAAAATAAGCTTCATATGAAGAAAAGACTGTTCGGATTCACATATGTTCCTGGTACCACGATGAATGATCATATCACCAATTTCAATCAACTTGTAGCAGATCTGATGAACTTGGATGTGACATTTGAAGATGAAGATTTGGCCCTAATGCTGTTGGGATCCCTTCCTGAGGAGTTTGAGTTTCTAGAAACTACTCTACTCCATGGGAAAGCTGAGGTGTCTCTTAGTGAAGTATGTGCTGCACTATACAGCTATGAATTGAGGAGAAAAGACAAGAAGGATAGCACCAGTGGAGCAGCTGAAGCTTTGATAGTAAGAGGCCGTTCGAACCTGCAAATTAGACTTCTGTGAGCATTGCATCAAAGGGAAGCAGACGAGAGTGAAGTTTGGCACTGCAATCCATGATACCAAGGGTATTCTGGATTATGTTCACTCAGATGTATGGGGTCCTTCCAAAACTGCTTCAATGGGAGATAAACACTACTATGTTACCTTTGTTGATGATTGTTCAAGAAGAGTATGAGTGTATACAATGAAGACAAAGGATGAAGTGTTGGAAGTTTTTCTCATCTGGAAGAAGATGGTAGAAACTCAGACGGACAGAAAGATCAAGTGTCTTCGAACAGACAATGGCGGAGAGTACACAAGTGATCCCTTCATGAAAGTTTGCAGAAATGAAGGAATTGTTCGACATTTCACTGTTAGAAATACACCACAACAGAATGGGGTGGCTGAACGCATGAACCGAACTCTACTGGAGAAAGTTCGGTGTATGTTGTCTAATGCTGGATTAGGCAGACAGTTTTGGGCTGAGGCTGTAACATACGCATGTCATCTCATTAATCGTTTGCCATCAACTGCTATCAATGGCAAAACACCTTTGGAGGTGTGGTATGGAAAACCTGCTACAGATTATAATTCCTTACATGTGTTTGGTTCCACTGCATACTATCATGTTAAGGAATCAAAGTTAGATCCAAGGGCAAAGAAAGCTATCTTTATGGGGATATCCTCTGGTATCAAAGGATATCGACTATGGTGCCCAGAGACGAAGAAAATAATCTTTAGTAGAGATGTTACCTTTGATGAGTCTACCATGTTAAAGGTAACAAAGGAACAGACGGATGGTTCTCCACAGCAGGTGGAGGAAACTCCCAAACAGGTGGAGTTTGATAGAAGAAGAATTGTTGATCCAGCAATTGTAGAGTCTGATAAAATTACTCCTACGGAAGAAGAGGAGATAATGGTAGAAAATGGATCAGATGAAGAAGCAGAGGTTTCAGCACAAGAACCTCCTCAGCAACTTGAGCCAATTGCACTACGAAAGCCGAAAAGGAAGATTAAGAAACCTGCTCGACTTGAAGATATGACTAATTATACATCTTCAGTAGATGATGAGATTCCTTCCACTTATTGTGAAGCTATTCAAAGCTCAGAAGAAGAAAAGTGGAGAAAGGCTATGGAAGAAGAGATGCAGTCCCTTGAAAAGAATCAGACATGGAAGCTAGCAAGTCTGCCAAAGGGAAAGAAAGCGATTGGCTGTAAATGGGTTTATGCAAAGAAAGACGGATTTTCTTATAAGAATGATATCCGCTACAAGGCAAGATTGGTAGCTAAAGGTTACGCTCAGAAGGAGGGAATTGATTATAATGAAGTATTTTCTCCAGTTGTAAAACATTCCTCCATAAGAATACTGCTGGCTTTGGTAGCACAATTTGATCTGGAACTAGTTCAGCTCGATGTAAAAACTGCATTTTTACATGGAGACTTAGAAGAAGAAATCTACATGACTCAGCCAGAAGGATTTAAAGTTGCTGGAAAAGAAAATTTGGCGTGCAAGTTGAGCAAATCGTTGTATGGATTGAAGCAATCTCCAAGACAGTGGTACAAACGATTTGACAAGTTTATGATAAGACAGAAATACACAAGAAGCAAATATGATCATTGTGTATATTTACGCAAGCTACGGGATGGTTCCTTTATCTATCTCCTCCTTTATGTTGATGATATGCTGATAGCTTCAAAAGATGAAGGAGAGATTCAGAAGTTAAAAGCTCAACTAAATCAGGAATTTGAAATGAAGGATTTAGGGGAAGCTAAGAAGATTCTCGGTATGGAGATATGCAGAGACAGAAAATTGGAGAGACTTTGTTTGACTCAGAAACAATATCTGAGAAAAGTACTAAAGCGTTTTGGGATAAATGAGAATACAAAACCAGTTAGTACTCCACTTGCTCCTCATTTTAAGCTCAGTGCATCTTTATCTCCGAAAAGTGATGAAGAACGAGAATATATGTCAAAGGTTCCATATGCAAATGCTGTCGGTAGCTTGATGTATGCAATGGTGTGTACGAGGCCTGACATTTCACAAACAGTTGGAGTTGTGAGCAGGTACATGCATGATCCTGGCAAAGGACATTGGCAAGCTGTGAAATGGATTCTACGGTATATTCAGAATACTGTAGATGTTGGTATAATGTTTGAGCGGGATGAGAAAAGTGGTCAATATATAGTTGGATATTGTGATTCCGACTATGCAGGTGATTTAGACAAACGTCGATCTACTACCGGTTATGTGTTCACACTTGCAAAGGCACCGGTTAGTTGGAAGTCCACCTTACAGTCAACAGTTGCTTTGTCTACAACAGAGGCAGAGTACATGGCAGTTTCAGAAGCTGTTAAGGAGGCAATTTGGCTTCAGGGGTTGTTGAATGACTTGGGAATTGGTCAGAAGCATGTCAAAGTGCATTGTGACAGTCAAAGTGCTATTTGTTTAGCAAAGAATCAAGTTTATCATACAAGGACGAAGCATATCAATGTTCGATATCATTTTGTATGGGAAATTCTTGAAGATGGTGGGATACTTCTTCAGAAGATTTTGACTGCTGAAAATCCCGCAGATATGGCAACGAAAGTTGTGACAAGTGTCAAGTTCCAACATTGTTTGGACTTGATAAATGTTATTAGAATTTGAAATTGGGCGCTTTGAAGCGCATTTGGAGACATTACTGAAATTTGTAATATAAGAGTTTAGAGGATGTTTGTTTGGAATTGTGAGATTGTCAAGGTGGAGATTTGTTGAAATATGACAATCCCACATCGGAAAGAGATGATTTTTCCACCATAGCATTAGGCTATAAAAGGACTTCATCCCCTCTTAACAATTCATCCCAAAAACCACAAATCTCTCTATTTCTAAGATTGGTTGTATTTTTCCTCTCTCTCTTGTAATATTTCACTTTGTAATATTTCTTTGAAATAGTGAAATATTATTTTAGTAGTGTCCGAGGACGTAGGCATAATTGGCCGAACCTCGTTAAATTCTGGTGTTCCTTTTATTTCTATTTAATAGCTATTGTCGGGTCTTTTACTTTGTGATATATTGTGCTTTAAATTATCTTAGAAAAATTCTGTCACCAAGACTCAAGAGTCTAAGGAAGTTGGTTTTTAAGGGAGACCATTTGTGACTCCACCAACTACCTGGAAATTTTTCTTTGTCTTAATTTTTGGCACAATTATTCATTTTGGTGGAAACTAACCCGATTTCCACAACATATATATATATATATATATATATATATATATATATATATATATATATATATATATATATATATATATATATATATATATATATATATATCAGAATAATTTACTAGTACAAAATTAATTTGAAAATACTTGAAATAAATTGTCACACACTTTTAATTAAAGTATTGCTTTTTCTTTCTTTTAGAAACTTGAAGTTTTCGATAATATTTAAATCATAACAAAAATGTTCAATTATTTCTTTTTCTGTACAGATCACCATATTGACTGCAAGAAATTAAGATCGTCTTTCCTTTTTTTTTTTTTTCTAGGACTTTTAATTTTTAAATTATGCTCATTATGTTATTATCATATAATGTTAACCCATATTAAGATTGTCGGTTGTTGTCTATTTATAATAATATGAGTCATGGCATTATCGATTATTGTCTATTATAATAATATTTGGGCTGCACATTATATCATAAATATATATTCCAAGAAAAGCTCCGTTACTAAATATAGAGATTCGAACCTGGACGTTTTAGCAGCCCCTTCTCATTTAAGCTAATGATGAGGAGGAATCATCCTCACCATTAGGATTGAGAAAATTCAAATTAATTCCATTCCAATCATATTGATTAGTTTGATTTGAATTATTTAAGCTGGTTGATTGTGTATAATTTTTTTAAAGAGATTAACTTCGGATCAAGTCGAATCAGATTGAATAATTTTTTTAATTAAATAGATTTAAAAATATTCTAAATTTATGGCTTCAACTTGAATCATCTAATTGAAATAGAAGAAATTTGTACTATCCCATCTCAACCACTGAGAGTAATAACAGTTTTAAATCTTAATTATTGCAAAAATTACTTATATTTCTGCACGAACTTGTGGTAACAAATGTCAATTTGCTATCGAATATTAATAGCAACAATTTTAGCATAATATTACAGCCATTTTATGCCGCTTTTATATATATCATTTTTGGGTGAGTGCTAATAAAATGTACAATTTCATTTTTCTCCGTTAAGCAATCCGTTACACTTTTAAGTGCCCCTACTGTCCATCTGATATTGATGCAACACAGTGTAGGCAGCTATATTTCTGAGATGTAATCTCACATGTATATTGGGCTGTGTCAAACTTTCTATCTACTGGATCTGTCTCTCTTTAAATGTATGAAATTGTGTAGAAACTGTTGGTGGTGTGTTGTGAAGCCAAGGGTATGGTGATAGTGGCAAAGCTGGTATTTTGAGTACTCTTTTTATGCATTTGTTGTAAATAGACATTCTTTTTCCACATTTATGTTGGGAATGGAAAATCTAATTTCAGGATATGCCTTAGAATGTAGTTTTTGGGCGTGTATGATGGTAGGGAATGGGGATGTAATATTCAGTTTGTGAATTGAGTCCCTGCTACTAGCAAACTTGGGCAAGCTAGGAGCCCAATTCTAATATGTCGTTATCGGCTCTAGAACTTTTTGTCTTGTCATCAGGGGACTCTTTACACTCTGCAGGTCCACAATTTTTTCCAGTTTTTTGGGCAAATTTGCGGGCCCATATCAACAAAGAAAATCATGATTTTATTGCCTCCAAGCACCAAGATTGATGCTGCCAACCTAAAAGGTGATGTATTGTTGAGACGACTTTCTGGGGTTTTTGTATCTCCTGATTTAATTAGTCCTTCAATGAATTTATTCGATTATTTCCAAAAAATTTCAGAGAGAAAAATAAGATCCAGAGATTAATTGCATTTACAGTGAAAGAAGATAGACATTTAATTATCCATATCAGCTTTTGTGGAGCCAGCAAAAAGCATACAGTGATGCTCTCAAAAGCATAAATTTCATTTGCTCAGAAATTTATGAATCTAAAGTTGGCTGAAGGCTTATGGTGTATGTATATACTCATGCAATTATGCATGATGGTGAAACATGCAATTATGCATGATGGTGATGGAAGGTGAAAAAAAAAAAAAACTTTATCGGGATTTGGATTATTTGGTCTATAAATATTTGCAATGGTGTGGTTATTCTATTTTCACCAATTATTGTTTTTTTAAAAAATAAAAATAAAAAGAGAGCATCACATAAAGCTAAAGGGCCATGTTGCTAACTCATCAATGCCACTAAAAAGTTTAGAAAGTGTGCGCATTTTAAGGTAATCATCAATTCTCCCAAAAGTGCAAGTAAAAGAACTCATCAAAGACCCCTTTTAAGGGTTGAAGTTATTGCCACCCCCCTTTTTTCATCTTCTGCTGCACGCAGTTTCAGGCTTCTTGAAAAGGCTTCTACTCTATTACTTGTTTGTTTTCCTTTTCATCTCACTTCTGTAAAAACGAATTACATGAATTCCTCACCAATAAGTGCCCAATAGTATTGTAAATAGCAATCCGTTACACTTGTGTATTAAAATTAGTATCGTAGATCCACAACAATAGATTTATAACTGCTACATTTGCTCTTGTTATAGTACAATTCGAGCATTTTATTGAAATTTTAGAATTTTGTTAATATATCATATAGCTAATGTGACAATAGTTTTTATATTCGTTAATCTCTTAAATAAAGTTTTAAATTTAATAAAAATGAATATTAATCAAAATTAAGTTCATGTTTGGTTCGTGGAATATTCATGGAATAGAATAGTTATTTCATGTAGAATAATTATTCCAAATTTTGGTTCAAATTTTAACAAAAAATAATAATTCTATGGAATTGTTATTCCTTAATTATATAGAATACACATTTCATTAATAAATTAAAAAATAATTATTATACAACTCATGGAATAATATATTTTACCACTACCTCACCTCCTACCGCTATCACCCCCCGCTACGACTTCCACCATCCACCACTATCACTACCACCAATGCATCTATTATCACCACCATCACTACCTCACTAATCATCAACTATAAATATTACTACTACATATATATTAATATAATATTAAAACATATCCAACAAATTCTTTTACGAGATTATGAGTTGTGAGTATTTGTAAATATTTTATAAATTTTTCTTCTTTCAGTAAAAGATCTGCAGCATATCCGGATACATAGATATAATTGGTCGAACTCCATTATCAATTTATGTATCTTATTATTTCACATTTTTTTCATTTTCTCATAAATCTAATTATACAAAAATTTGGCGTTATTTTCCAATATCATTGCAGATGAACTAAACCTCATTGATAAATCTTCTCATTGATAAATCTTTATTCTTAATGGTGTTGGTACATATTTTCTTGAATTGACTGCATCTATTCGTGCATGAGACATGCCTATCACCTTTGAAGAACTCCATGAAACTTATGGATTTTGAGACTTTTCTCAAGAAACATGATTCTCTTGACACTTTCATCATTACAACCAAAGTTGCCAAATGCAACACTCAATTTAGAAATTTTGGTGCTACTTCTCCACACCCTAATGCTCAATCTCCAAGCCAAAAAGGCGAATATCATTACTTATTCCATACCAAGAATCATGGCAATCAGTCTCGATCTCAAGTCCAATGCCAATTTTTTGATCATTATAGTCATTCCGCTAAGCAATATTTCAAAATCAAAATCCTTCTGCCAATACCACTATTATCAACAACAATAATTCTTCTCTATCTGCTAGACATAGTGCCTCTCATCATGTGACTAGTGACTTGTGTAATCTATTGGTTTATTCTGAATATATATAGGTCGTGATGAAATACTCATAGACGATGGTTTAGGTATGCCCATTACACATACAGATCGAACTACAATTACTCATTCTTTTGCTTCTTTTAATTTAACAAATGTTCTCTGTGTTCCATCTATGAAAAAAAATTGCTATATGTCTCAATTTTGTCTCACTAATGAAATCTCCATTGAATTTTTCTCTTCCTTTTTCAAGGTTAAGGTTGTCAAAATGGGGGTGTTTCTCATTCAAGGCTGGGATAGAGATGGCATTTATGAGTGGCAAATGAAGACTTGTCCATCCGTGCCCGAATCTCAAGTTGCTGTTAGTGCGGTGAATAATTAGCATCTGCATCTGGGTCATCCATCTCAAAAAGTCCTTAGTCATCTGTCCAAAAACAATTTTAATAATTGTTCCATCTACTAGTTCCTTTTGTGAATGCTCTTGTAATAAAAGTCATCGTTTACCCTTAATTTGGTGATTCTTCTTTGTTGTCTAATTCTCCATTAAAACTTTTGTATTAAGATGTTTGGGGACGAGGCTCATTTAAATTAATTTATAATTATTGTTGCACTATTCACGTTATACTTGGTTTTTCCCTTTGAAACGAAAATCTTATGCTGCACTTATTTTTCCCAAGTTTAAAGCTCAGGTTAAGAAGTATTTTCAAAAATCCAAAATTCCGTTATACATTGATGGGGGGCAAATTTTCTGCTCTTAAAATCTTTCTTGGATTCCATGGTATTCAGCACTTACTTCTCAGCATAAACTACAACATAATGGGGTTTCCGGACGCAAACATCATAACATCACTGAAACCAATCTCTCACTTGTTCACAATGCTTCACTGCCAGTTCAATTCTAGTCTTATGTTTTCCAAACGACTTGTTATTACCAAATCTGTTATTTTAAACGCACCAAATTAATAACCATGTCCCACTTACACTGATCTACCAGGTAATTACCAAATCTCATATATTAATCCACCCCACAATTATTAGATCACGTAGTCATATTGAATAAAATATTGATAGCTTGTCGGAAAAAAATTAATAAATATTGGAATTAGGTAATTTTTATTGATAATATCAAAAAGATAGACCTGCCAACTCAATGAAAGGAGACATCATGATTTTAAAATAAAATAAAAATTGCTTTCTTCACTTTCTTGCCTGATCATCATTATAAATGCTAGCAATGTGGATCATGTGATTTCATTTCTGATAGGCAAATACTTGCTAAGAAATGAACATTATGATATTATATTTTATATTTAGTTATTTGGAGAAAATGATTTTAAAAAATAATTTTTAATTTTTTTTGAGTTTTAAAAACAGTTTTTATAGAAAAATAAGTAAATAAATATTTTTTTCGAAAATAAATTTGAAAAAAATAATTTATACAAATTAAAAATATCAGTCAATTAAAGTAAAAAAATTATAAATCTATTTTTTTTATAACAAACAACAATTTTAAACACTTCATTCCATTACGATTACAAGAATGAAAAAGATACATGGATAAAAATTTGGTATATATACATGTTAATCAATTTATAATTTTGACTAAATTATAAAATTTGAATTGAAAATAGTAAATAAAAAGAGAAAAATCTATTAATACTCAAATTAATTGTATATATCTTAGTTGATTTTTACTTCCAACTAAATTCAATAATGCATCATGAATTAATATTGAATTCAAAATATATAACAACTCATCATGTCACTCACCTAACCATTTAATACACAACAAACTCATTAATTCACCATACACAACGAAGTAACAACTCATCGTTAAAGGTAATAAGATAATACTCCGAGTTTGTTCCTTTTTGTTTAGAATATAGAAAATCATTAAAAATTGAAGTAACCCATTATAATACTCTTTACTGATAAAATTTAAGAATTGTAAAGTATTTATTAAAGTAAATGGTAGAGTTAGAAAGAATTAAAAAATTACATTGTTTTCATAAAATAGATAAACTTTTCATGATAAATTTTTTCTTTTTTTATGAATTATAATAGGAGAGAGGATTCGAAACTGAGAAAAAAAAAATATGTAATTCCTATATTTTGTGATTTTTTTAAGGATATATGAGCATATATGGGCATTAAATTTGCTCATATATTTTATTTGAAAATTATCGATGTTTGACTTGATCTCCTTTTTTTTCGATTGAGCTCTCAGTGTTACAAAATTGGTTAGGTTCAATCATGACCAGTTTAACATAATTTTCACAATAGTAGATGATTTTTTTTTTGTTAATTTAGTTGAAATGTTTGCTTATGTAAAGTCTAACATTTGACAAAAATAAATGAATTTCATCCTAAAAATAATATTTTTGATTGAAATAAGTAAAAATTTCTATCTCAAAACAATCAAATGAAGCAAAAAAAATTCAATAGAAAAGGTTAAAAAGAAAGTGAAAATGAAATTTGACTTAGTAGGCTCACATAACATATGAATGCTTATTGGAAAGCTCATGGAGATTCTATTAAATTATTTCAGAATTAAACTAATTTTGTAACGTTTGAGGATTCAATTGACAAAAAAGAAAAATCAAGTCAAATATTTGAAAATAAGTATAGGGGCGAATTTGACACTCAATCCTTTTTTTCAAATTTGATTCTGAAATTTTTTATTTTATTTATTCAGCTCTCAAATTCTTATTTTCAATATATATATATATATATATTCCTCAGAAAATCTGAATTATCTTTACTAAATTGTACACAACTTGCTTTGTTTTATTTTTTTCTCTCCTTTTATTTTTTCAAAATAAGCAAAGGGTTAGCCTCTGCCTATGTCCAAACTTGTGGAAATCCTCGAATTTAACTATCTATATTCTATGGTAGTTATTTGGAAAAGGGGTTTTATTTTTTTTTTTTGAGATGCTTAAATAAAATGTATCTAAATGATTAAAAAGAGAGAGAGAGAGAGAACAAATAATGGAGATACTCAAAAAATAACCAAGGTCGAGAAAGGAACGTAATACCCAATAATTTACTGCAGGGCAGGTAGATCAGATCCGTAAGCAAATCATGTGATCTCTTAATGTCATTCTAGAGGCCAAGCATTCGAAAGGCACATCTACACTGTGTATATAAGGATAAGCAAACCCACACATATAACTCAGTGCTATATCTAAGTCACGCTCATCCCTAAGTGCGAGTTACTTGCATTTCTTAAGTTACAGAGTTCATATTTCATTAAAAAATGGCTGGTGATTTGAAAGGTCAGCTAGAGGCTGAGGTAGAACTGAAATCTAATCCTCATGAATTCTTCAAATTCTGGAAAAGTGGAGTCCATCAAGCCCCAAATCATACTCCTTCAAATATTCAAGGTGTTCGAGTCCATGAAGGCGATTGGGAGACTCCTGGCTCCATCAAAATTTGGGACTATACCATAGGTATATTTACATATATTGCAATTGATTCCATCTATTAATGCTTTCTAATTTATGGATTATCTTACATCCATGAGCTATAACTTTAATGTACTATTTATAACGGTTTCAACAATTCTCCTCTCTTGAGTTAGGTTTTGAAATGAGATAGGTTGAAGACCCATTTGATTAACTAATTTTTCTTTTGTTTTTTTCCAACAAAGGTTTGATATCAGAACCCTTTAATATATAAAATAATTTATTATTGTTTGATCTTATGATAATATACATATGTATACAGATGGGAAACCAGGGGTGTTTAAAGAGAAAGTGGAAGTGGACGAGGAGAAGAAGATGGTAAAGCTAATTGGAGTGGAAGGTGACGTGTTCAAGCTTTATAAGGTTTATAATGGCATATGGCACGTGGTACCCAAGGGAGAAGGTGCCTTGGCTAAATTAACTCTTGAATATGAGAAACTGAACGAGAATGTGCCAGCTCCTCATATTTACTTGGATTTTATGATAAGCATGACTAAGGATGTCGATGCTGCCCTTTCCACCAAGGCTTAATTTTATGTGGAAAGTGGAAACAATATATGCTGCAAGCTCATCAAAATAATAATTAATTAAATCTAGTCATGCAAAAATTATCTTGAATGATAAATAAAAATCTCTACTTATGAGCCTGCTACTACTAGCTCATCAGTCAATTTCTATGATGTGTGATCGTGTGAAAGCTATTTATGATTGTAATGTTTTTGTATATTTCTGGCCTTCTTTTATGAATTAAATAAATTTGAAGCACTCATTATGTAAGGATCTAGCCACTTGAATTTATTTGTGTTTTAAATGATTTTTAAGATTATAATTTCTAGGGTCTCCGTCGAAATCTTGTTTCGAAAATATATTGGAATAAGATTTCTGGAGTTGATTTATATATACACACTGTGTGTAGAATTTAAGTAAGTTATACATGTCTTGAATTTATTATTCTTTCCAAAGCTAGCTAGTTAAGGGAAGAAGATTGTTTAAGTCATTAATAACAAGCCATATGGGATAATCTAACACTCTCCCTCACTTTCAGGCTCACTATGAGGGTAGAATACAGTAAGAGTAATTTCGAGCATGTAGGTAGTAGATTATCTAATCTTAAACCAATTACAGATGATCCAATATCACATTTCAAACCATATTGAATATTGTATATGAGTCTTGAGTCTAACTTTTTCTATAATAGTTAAAAGGAGAAAAATTATCTAAATCATTATTAATAGAAGATTATAGTTATAGCCAATAAATATGTGAGATAATTTAACACTTTCTAGAACCAACCAAACATGTTGTAAGCAATAGTAACTCGTAAGTGAATGATAATACCTTTTTGGACTTAGCCGTTAAGAATAACTATCCTTTTCATGTTTTCTCTCTCAACTTGGAGTATATATAATTAGTCTGTTTAAGTATAAATTAAGAATATTTTTTCGTATATAACTGCTGGGGCATATGACAATCTTACATAGAGAGTAAAACAAAAAATATCTTAGGTAAAAAGGCATCTCAACAATTTACAAGTTCATAAAATTCACAATATTTTCATTTACAATGGAACAAGTTTATTAATTTTAATATGGTATCAAATCTAATTGACTAAATATTCAATTGATTAAGAGTAAACTCAGGCAATCCAAAATAGTGACTTGATGCCTATGATATTCAATAAATATAAGTTCAAGATGTAAAAATAATTACAGTAACAACTGAATTAATCTAGTTAGATTCGAAAAATAATATTGGAGCATATGAAAATCCTATATAGGAAAAAAGAAAGAAAATTAAATAACTTATAAGACTATAAAGAGGCAAACCAAAATATTTTAGGGCATTTTTGGTGAAAAAATATTTCCAATAATTTTCAAATTCATGAAATTTATATTATTCTCATTTGTAATGAACCAAATTATCAATTTCAATAGGATATTAATTAATATATCATCACATATATCCCATCAATAAACTAAAAGTTTATAGCGGTATTAGTCAAATAATCAAACATATAAGATTTTGAGTTTCAAACATAACCTAGAAAATCATACACCCCTTGTTTGTTATGCGATGATTTTGATATTAATTCGTCCATAGGAAGTCATAATCAATTTATTGCAATTTCATATAAAAGGGAGGAAATATTTTCTAGATTTGGTCTATAACTTTTTTTATGAACCAAATCAATAATAGATTGCCACATGAGTTTAAAAAAAAATTTAATTTATGTATATAATATTCTATCACTTTTTTAGTCTAAAAAATTTTTATGAATGGAGTCTAGACAAGTAATTTTCTATGAAAGAATAATATAAAAATGAGAAGAAAGTCAATGTAGATGTCTATAATAAAGGGTAGGAGTTGGCCAAAAAAGGAAAGTTAAGCAATACCATGCCTCAAATAAAATAATAGACAGATGGGAGCTAGACAATAATTTTTAGGACAAAACTTAACTAACTTTGATCTATCTCTCCACAAATAGACACCGTCTATAAAATAATGAGACATCATATTTCATAATTTTAATTTTAAATCATCATTTATTTACTTAGCAAGGTAAGAATATAACAAATAGAATTAAATTTTAACCCACCTCTTCTTACTTTTTAGTTCTCTCTATAATCCTTGCTTTTTTTTTCTTCGATCTTTTGCTAATTATAGAGTTCATCCTCCTTATTTTAATCCTTTACCTTTCCATTTTAATCCTCCTATAATCCTTCATGTTTCCCTTTTCCTCATCCATTGATTTTGTTTTTTTGAAGAATTTCTTTTTTCATTGACTAAAAAGTAAAATTTGCAGTTAATCAAAGTTTTCTTCGTTCCTTTTCCTCATTGATTATTTTTTATTTGTTGAGGAATTTCTTCATCCATTGATTAAAAAGTAAAATCCTCAATTATCAATGGTGACTTTGGCTATATATTCAAATTTAATTATTTCGCCAATGATTTGCGTAAGACCTATACCAACTTCTCCATGACTTTTAGTTTCTATTGAAAGCCACAATTGATAGGTAGTTGTCGCTTTATTTTTATTAGCCAAGAATTTGTAGAAAGAAATTCTCTAATTTCACTTCCATGTTTTTCCTTCAATTAGTTTAATGGAGGACGTACCCTAAACCTTTATTTAGGATCAGAGGTAGAACTAAGTAAGAATAGGTGTGTTAAAATTTTAACTTTAATTATTATATTTTCACCTGATTTAGGAATAAAATTATGAAGTATAATGTGTCATACTTGATTTATATATAGGGGCATAGACCGAATTTAGGCAAGTCTTATCCCAATTTTTAAGTTAATATCAGCCTGCTGTTTTTTGAAATCTGACTGAAGTAAAAAATAAAAAAATAAAAAATTGATCTATGATATGATTTGAAAATTTAATTACTTATAAAAAAATAAAATTCAACTCAATGTGGAAACAATTTGCTAGTCATCAAAATAATAATTAAGTCTGGTCATGTGTGGTAATTATTTTGAAGCTCAACATTCGATTTCTATAATGTGTGAGCAGGGGGTGGGTGGCTATGGGCTGTGAACCGCCTCACGGTTCAAAAGAAATAAAGATTGAGCTGTAGTATGTACCAGAGGGCCCGTTTTATATTAAATTTGTCAAAAGCGTTTTTGGAGAAAAAAAAAATTTATTTTTAAATTTTTTGAATTTTAAAAACTGCTTTTGAAGAAAAACAGTTAAATAAATATTTTTTTCAGAAACATGTTTGAAAAAAACAGTTTATAAAAAATTAAAAAAATCAATCAATTAAATTAAAAAAATTTTAAATCTAATTTTTGAACAGCCAACAACAATCCCAAATATACCTTTAGAATGGATAGTTCGGCTGGTTCCATATATGAGACAAAATTTAATTCACATATATAAACCTAAAAAAAATGGATTAATGTTAAGTGACTTTTACTACATCAAATGAGTTTTTTTTATAGAGAAAGATAGCACAATTTTTGTTTGTATTTATATAATGTGAGATAAATCCACACAACTCTGTTGTATTTAAGTAATATTATTTGTATTTATCTCACCTTACTTAAATACAAATAAATTTTACTCTATTTTTTTATGAAAGGAAGAGATTGCTCATTTTTTAGTATTATTTATGTGGCAAAAATCACTTTAACATTTTTTTGTTTGTTTGCATATGTGAGTTAAATTTTGTGTATATATATAAAATAAGGATTAGAATCAGTGAACCGGCGGTTCCGTTCCACTGAAGAGGGGACTGGCCCAGCTCATTTTCCCTCTCGGACTAGAACTGGTTCATAATCAGAACCGACATTGACTGGGCTTGGACTGGATTTGACAGGACCGGTCCAAAGGGCTGACTTGGCCCGTGGCACCCTTATGTGTGAGAGCTCTTTGTGGTTGTAATGTTTTTATTTCTGTCCCTTTTTTTTTTTTTTTTGATGCAGCACTGTCCTTCTTTTGAGTATTAAATAAAGTTGGAACACTCCTTTTTTAACTATCATTGTGCAGTGCAGTATTTTGTTGGAACCGAAATACCCAACCATGCATATATCAATTTCAATTTCAATTGAATTTAAATTACAAAAAATTACATTATTTATACCTTTTTTATTTACTTTATCAAAAATATTTTTATTAGTCTAGAAATTTCATGTCTATATTTCTACCTTTTAAAAGTACATCTTTTTAAATTTTCTCTCTCAAATATATCTTTTTTTATATTTTATATTTCAAAAATATTATTATTTCCTAATAATCTAAAAACCCTAAATATAACTTCTTGCAACTCTTATACTTAAGGGTGCCTCTTTTTTTTTTTTTTTTTGTTCTTTCGTCCCTCTCTCTGCGTCGTATTCTTCCTCTCCGGCTAAATTCAACTCCGATCTCTGATCCCTATCCCGCCCCAATCTCCAGCAGCAGCAATCAAAGTTGCAACTTCTGCCTCTTTGATTCGATTCATAAATTTGTAGTTTCAATCGAGTTATAAATTCATCAATTTCTGCCTATTTGATTTTATTATTATATATATGCTCTGATTTTTTATTACCATGATGATGTTGATGTTCAGCTCCTTCGACGCCATGTGTGGTAAATTTTACAGTCAGAAAGTGAAAATTTCTGTTGCATCTGCTTTTTCCCAACACCAAGGCTAGATTTTGTTAGAGTCGGCGAAGAAGAGCAGGCGGAAGAAAAAATTTCGGGTTCCCAACTACCAACTGTAAAGAGATCATCTCAGCCGCAGCAACAACAGCAAAGGAGGCCGAGATTTGCTCTGGAGGTGGATGGGGGCGCACTCAGTGCAAATTCAGGAATTCCATTTAGGAGGTGCAAACTTTTATATTTTATTATAGATTTTAAATTTTATTTTATTAAATTCGTAAAAATATGATATAAAAAAATTATAATAAATCTATTAATTATAAAATTTATAATATCTAATTTTAGAAATTGCATTAGTGGATAAATTCGCAAACATACGATTTAACAAAACTATATAATAAATTTATTAATTATAAAATTTATAATATCTAACATTAAAAATTGCATTAGTCATCGATAATTAAAATTGAGATAAGATATTTTTTTAGCATAATCAACTTCAAAAGTGGCTAATATAATCATCTTTTATCTGCATAAGAAAAAAAAAATCAGTTAAATATATAGTTAATTTTGTATACAACTACACTTAGATTGAAAAAATAATTCAAAAAATATTCACTTATTTTGATAATTAAGACATCTTAAATTGCAACTTTCTTTTTTATATATCACTAAAATCATCAATGATTGAATTAGTATCAAAGATTTGTGCAATTTCTTTTACAATGTATGTGATCATGTAATTCTCCAAATAATCATCTTCCATTTTATTACGAAATTTTGACTTCACAATTTTCATAGCAGAGAATGCATGTTCAATTGTAACCGTTGAAACAGGAAGAATCAACACAAGTCGAATCAATTTATCAACAAGTGGATAAATAATTGATTTTTCTGTCTTTTTCAATTGCTGACATAATTCATATACTATTGACACATTTTGTAATGCAGTATGTTGATGAATATCAAGTTCAAAATGCTCTAATTGGAATTTCAAATGCAACTTTTCTTGTTCCGAAAAGTCTTCAGGATAAATTTTCTCTACAAGCTTGCAAATATCATCAATGTTAAATGATTTGTAATCATTTTCAGGATCTAAAGTTGAACAAAGCATAAATAACTCCACGACATCCTCTTTAAATCTTGCTATTGCAATTAAGAATCAATTGTGGCAAAAAATACATCAACTCTAAAGTGATGTTCCATTGTAATTGGATCTTTTACATGACGAGATCGACCTTGACTAGTTGCGTAAAGAGCTTCCATGTCAGGAATATTTATTCCATATTTCTCACAAAATGACTTAAATTTCTCTAACAAAAGATCTCATTCATCTTCTCTTAATTTTTGGATCAATATTTTTGTTGTAGAAACAATATGCATTGCATTTATAATATCCTGAGACTTGCGTTGCAAAGCTTGGCAAAGTTCATGTGTGTTTTCCATTATATCAATCATAAGATGTAAACAAAATACAAACCCAAATGATGTGATTCCATCATAAGCAGCATCTGCATCTCCTCTTTGAGCATAAGTGGCTCCCCAACTCGTTTTAAGGTCCCTATTTGGTTCAATCCTTTACCTGTTTCTAACTCATTAATGGAGATAAGTCTTTCAATTTCAGCAGCTTGGCTAGCTTGTAATTAATCATGTCGTTTACAATAAGAGCCAACAATATTAACAACTAAAGTTAACTTGGTAAAAAATTGATGGATGAGAATAACTTCTCTATAAGCTGCTATCAAAGCTAATTGAAAGGCGATGGGCAAAACAATGTATATAATAAGCATAAGGACACTCATTAGAGACAAGAGCTTGTAAACCAGCCCATTCCCCACGCATATTACTACCTCCATTATATCATTGGCCACAAATATCTCTCACATTGAGATTGTGTCGAAAAAGAATATTAAATATTTCTTTTTTCAAAGTTAATGAAGTGGTATCAGAAACATGAACTAACTCAAAAAATTGTTCCTTCACACATCCATCTTTGTCCACAAATCTCAAAACAATAGTCATTTGTTCCTTTTTAGATTCATCTCTTGCTTCATCAACAATGATACAAAATTTTGATTCACCAATCTCATAACGAATGACATTTCTTATCTTGTTTGTAAAAACTTGTAATATTTGTTTTTGAATCTTATGTGATGTGTAAAATGCATTTTGAGGAGCATTATCTAACACAATCAATGCCACGTGTTCATTATAAGATGCAAGCAACTTCACCAATTCAAGAAAGTTACTTGGCTTTGTTGAACCCTTACTTTCATCATGGTCTCGTAGACTACATGCTTGGAATGTAAGCCATCTATCAACATCTATTGAGGTCTTCAATATTAACCTATTATTAGCAATTTGTTGGGAAGTTTGCTTCTCAATGACATTTGAAATATGTTGTGCTTGATTCATTAGATCCCGAGATGGCATGATTGCTCTTCTATGCAAAGAGTTAGGATCTTTTCCAATATGAGATAAAAATGCACAATTTTCTCCATCATTAACTTTTTTCCATGCTCTAAACTCATCAACTGTAAATGCTCATGATCCAAAATGTCAAGATGGTTTATTTAACAAATAACAAGGAAGACAAAAAGTTGCATATTTGCTTGGAGAGTATTATAACCATTTAGGGAACAATTTAAACCAAAAAACTTGAAAACGACGATGTGTTTTCTATCAAAGGGATAATCTAACATCATAAATTGATAAGGCTCAGTTCTAATATAAGTTCTTCGAATTTCATCTTGTTGGTTTATAGGATAACTCCATATTTTTTAATGTTTTCCAGGATCACATTCTAAAAAATTTATGTCAACTTCATCTACCATTCGTGGGGCTTTATTTGGAGGTTCGTCATTATTCACTTGACTGTCATTTTCCATTAAAGAAGATTTAATTGCATTCAATGGAGGAGAAGTAGATGTTGCAGCTTGAAAATTCTTTTTTTTTGAAAAAGAAATCAATAGTTTGGTTCTTCATCTTCATTATCTAAATCAATCCTAAAAAATTTATTAAAGAGTGTAAAATTTAAATTATGTCTATGATTTAAAGAATAGATTTAATTCCACATAAATTATTCATTCTATAAAGAGGTAACATTCAAATTGATTCTAAATAAAATGATTTACAAATGAAAACAACAATAACAATGAATCATAAAGATGAGATGAAAATAAAAGAAGATGACAAATGTCCCAAATTGATTGAGAAAATGAAGAGAATTAATAAATAAATCAACATGCAAACTAGCTAAGTAAAATACAATATTGTGTTCATAGAAAATTGATCAGATATAAAACTAAAATTTTGAACTGAAAGTTGATCAAATAAGTAACAATTTTATCATTTATCTCAGTTATATGAAGAAGGTGAATCAGACTAAACTTGTATTAGTATACCTATTATCTCTCTCCTGCATATTTGACATAACCCATGAAAAAAATATTTAAAGGAAAGCAAAAAAATTAAAAAAACCCTCAAATTGCAAAATTAAAAGAACAAAAAATATTACTAATCAAATACATTAGAACTAATACAATAGCTAACCATGTAATTCTTTAACCAATGAACTAAACAAGAAAATATTACTTTTTTACAAAAGAAAAAATTGAGAAAAAACTAAAAGAAAAAAGTTAAAATAATACATTTTAAGTTTTATCAATTAAACCATCTTCCACCTCTTCCTTTTTTTCAATCAAATAATTTAATTAATTAATGTTTGTTTGCTTTTTTTGTTTTACTCAAAATCATATGTGTTGCAGAAGAAGAGGGTTTTTATTTTTTCTTTCAATAAAGCTCCCTAAAGAAGTTATAAGATTATTGAATAAAAAAATAAAAACTAAAAGTCAGGTGGAATTAGATGGGATTGAGGGATAAAAATGAAAATATATTAATATTATTTTTTAAAAAAAATTAGGGGTGGCTGTGGCCCCCACATGCCACCCCCTATATCCGCCTCTGGGCGCACTAATTCGAAACTATTGTTTCTTATTGACTAATTAATTAAAAAAAAGATGCAAATTACATCCAATTGTCCGACCTCAAAATCGAATTAGCATCCCAATCTCCAGCTTGGGTCAATCAAGGCCCAATGCTATAATTTTGGTTCAATTAAACACACTCATATTTGAGGCTACTACCATTGCTGACTCTATTTTTATTTTTTATAAAAACTCAACACATGGCATACATAGGTCCTACTATTTTCCTTCTCTCTCCTCCCTTCTTTCTTATCTCTCCTTCTTCACTCCCTATTCCCTAACCTCACATTCCCTTCTGTTCACCACTGATCCCCAACCCTCCCAATCTCTCTGCTGCCATTCAAATTAAGCAAAACCACATGCATCAAACCCACCATACCCATCTTCTTCAACTACCAACGATCTCCATTGCATATTCTCCAATAGCCAGCTCATTCCACTCACCTTCAAGACCGAGCAAACCCAAGATGTAGATTTTCGCCAAGATTTACTTCTGGGTTGAAGATTTTATCCAAATCTGCGTTTTTAGATGCTGTAATCATTTTGATGATTTTGGCGTTGGCTTTATGGTTGTTTATGTATACATTTATATTCACGCTACTGATTTGGATTTATTATTTTTGAGGAAGATCTGCAGATCTAACTGGTGGCGGATAAGTTAAAATTGAAATTGACGCATTTCGTCAGTCTTTAGCATATTTTAGGCGTAAAATAGAGTGGCGAGAGAGAGAGAGCGCACAAGTGGAAGGAGAAAGAAGAAATAAATAAGAGAAATTTTTTTTATATTATCTTTAAATTAATTTAATCAAACATTAATATTATAACATCACCTATCCTAGATTCTGGCCGATATACGTGTTTCATGATTGAAACATAATCAAATTGACCGAAGTCTAAATTGTAATTGTTGCAAGTTATAAATTTTATTTTAATATGCTCCGTTAAATTTTTTACGAAAATCAAGGAGAACGGAATCCAGCCTTAAAATAGACAATTTTCACACTGTTAGCGAATCATAAACGGAGGATACCGTGAAGTAGAAAATATTAAGACGAGTTTACCTTTATAATTTCGTGTCAAAACTCAAATGTTTATGATGCTAAATTATAGGAATAAAATTTGAGGTGCGATTCTGCAAAAATATCGAAAAATGTGATTTTTACTTTGGTGCTTTAATTGCGAAACCGAAAATACCAGCATATAAAGTAAATTATTTCATGAATATTGATATAATTAATTGCAGAAGATTAAATTATTTAGGATTTTAAATTTAAGAAATAAAATCAATGAACTAACAATTGAAATTTTGCCAATATATATATTAATTAACTTAAATAATGTGTTGGTAATTCCAATTTACTTATACAAGTCAAGGTTAGAATCTAACTAAATAAGTCAAATGTCATTTGGTTGGAAACGAGTAAGCTTATCTCTCAATTTTTTCTCTATTCTACGAACCTTCTATTTCTTTCTTCCTTTCATTATATCACTTTAACTGTCCCTTTCTTCCTTATCATCTTCTTCTTCCTCTTCTTCTTCTTACCATATCCATGGCCGACCACCATTCTTCATCCAATTCGAACAACTTACTCCTCATCTCTTATTAGTTTCTCACTTATTTTCTTAATTTAAATACTAATCCAAACTTAAATAGAATAATTTTTAAAGAGATAAGTATTTGTCTCAGTCAAGCCTAGCTCTATCTCTTATTGGTGTAGTATGTGAGTTTTGAGGAAAGAGCAAGCCAAGTGGAGTCTTGTAAGGTCACGGATTGGAGATAATTTAAGCAAGGTAAACATTGACTTTATTTTCCATAATGTACCTAAGAGTTTGAGCTCCCCTTATCCTTGATTCTAGCTTTGTTCCTTCCCATCCTTTTTAAGCTAATATTAGTATAAGGAGACTTTTTTTTTTATGCATGTATAACTATTGTATCTGAAAGTGCAAGTTCTATCTTTGTGTGATTTTCTCACTATCCCTTTATCAAAACCCATGTGATCATGAGCTCAAAGTGAAGAAAATGAGTTTGGAGTTAATAACTTGAATTGTTAAACCGTGAGGGTTTATTAAAAAAAAGATATTTAATTGAAAATTGAATCCATGGACCCGAAATTGTTGGGATGGAAGTTAAAATGTTTAGTTGGTTTTTGAGACAATTAAACCAAAATATTAATGACCCGAGAATATTGAGAACCAAAAATGACATTTTAGAATTTCAAATGAACTAAATTGGACGAGATTGGTGAATTTAATTGATTGATTAAAAAAAAGTTACTATAATTATAAATACAAAATTAAGGAAATAAAGACGAAAATTAAGGCAGAAAATGAATCAACGTGAAAGACATTAGATTTTTTTTTAATTAGAAGACAACAAACTTTCAATTATTAAAAAAATATTATATTTCTAAATACCTGATAATTAATTACATTTATTATGTTAGACGTATATATAAAACCAGCACTAGTTTCAGGTAAAGGAATAGAGTCGATGAACAATGACCAGCGGTAGTTGAGGTCTGTACAGTGATTTATAATTTTAGTCATTAATGTTTAAAATATGATTTTAAATAAATTTTGATTTAAATTAATTTATGAAATAAATATGGAATTTGTGATAACATGGAATTATTTTCAAATGCTTGATTATTTATTATGATATGTTGTTATGAAAGAAATTTTAGTATAACATTTTTAAATGTTTTATTGAGGATTTGACTGATGTAATATTTTGAATAAACATAATTATATGTTTTGTGATATAATGCTTTATATAAGCATATGAAAATTCTTTTTTAATGAAAAATTGATATTTTAGCTTATATATCAGCATGAATGACGGTCTAGAGAATTATTGGCATGCTAATAGGGTTGTTGGCCCGGTAGGTTTCCTGTGGTCACATGATATACTTTACGGCTCATTAGATTTTCTGTGGTTGTGTGACATATATATTCGATCAGGTGAATTTCCTGAGAGTTTGTGATATAATATATATTCACGTTATATTTTTTTTCTGATTCAGTGGATTTTCTAGGATTATGAGAAAACATATATCCCTTGTTTTTCCTGAGATTAATCTATGATGATTAATATATGGGTAGGATAAGGAATTTTTATTAATTATGATAATTGAAATGAAATGAATTTACATGATATATGATTTGATTTGAATAAATAGATCTATATTATTTTCATGCTATTTTATGATATAACAATGACTATTATTATAAATTACTGTATCACTGAGTTGTATGATTTAACATGAGAATTTGTTTTCTTTCTTACGTATGTTTGACGTATAGATAAGGTGAAAAACTTGTAGATAAAGTGTCGTCAATAGTGAGTCACAATATAAAGCCGAGCAGTAGTGACAGCCACTTCGGACAGATCGATACTTTGAAAAAGTTTTTGTTATTATAATATATTTGATGTAAATAAAGTTAATTCCTAATTTTGGATGTGATATATTTATGTATATAAAGGGATATAATTAAAGAATGTATCTAAAATTATATTTTTTATATTTCTCTTTTCCTTTTATATATATATATATATATATTCAGCTTATAATATAAATATTTTGAAATCAAATTCAACAATTGTAACACTATTTATCCGTCTGATATTATCAATATAAATTTAATTATTTTATTTTATTAATTTACAACTAATAAATATATATATAACTATTTAATTGAATTAATTTATAAATAATATAATATATTAAATTCATCTAAACATTTCTCATGAAGAATGGACTGACACCGGTCAAATAACCATTAATAATTAATATCTTGGAAAACATTAGGGGCGAACGGGACTGACGGCCAAGGGTCTATTTGTACACATTATGCTCAATTGAGCCAACTTTGGCATGCTATTTGATTATGAGCTATGTTGCAATTTGCAATTTGCACTTTTGCCTTAATTAAAATAAGATGTTTTTATATGTATTTACTATAAATTATAATTCATCAATAAATTATTTAATATTTTTTTTACTCAATTTTGGAAAGAATCTCATTAATTTCTTCTAAAAACTTATAATTGTGCACATTTACAAAAAGAGATGGGATGATGATGGGAATTTTATCCTCTAGGATATAATGAGAACTATTCTTTGAAGAGAATGAATTTATTTAATATAAATTTATTAAAAATCAACTGATATATCATAATTATACTATCAATATATTATAAATATATTTTTAATATACTATAAATATATTTTATATATGCATACTACACTGATTTTATATTAATATATTTTATATATACTGTAGTAAAAAATACATTTTCAAATAATATATATATATATATATATATATATATATATATATATATATATATATATATATATATATATATATATATATATATTTGGAAGAGAGTAAAATAAGAAAATATTTTATATATACTATCTCTTTTTTATAGTATTTATGAACTTTTCCCTTTAACTTATAAATTGACCTAAGATCCGATAACATGAAAATGATCCAAACACAAATGAATTCGATACAAATCTGCTAGACCCTTCATCAAGTCTAAATTAATACTTCATAACAATTTGAATTTATTTGTGTTTAAATGATTTTTTTTAATTATAGTTTCTAGGATCACCTTTAAAATTTTATTTTGAAAATAAACATCGGAATAATATTCGTAAGAGTTTTTTTTTTCTTTTTTCTTTTTTTTAATACATTGAAAGATTTCTAAGAGTTAGCTTTAAGAATAACTATATATCTTCTTCATGTATTCTCTTCCAACTTGAAATATATTTAACCACCTTTTTTTTAATTTATAAATCAGGAATATTTAGACTTGCATTATAACATCTCTGAATAGAATCTTAAAATATCATCACGCTTGTGATAATATATATATATATATATATATATATATATATATATATATATATATATATAATCACAGCCTGATGATATGACATTAGTTGCCAAATTTGCAATAGAAAGTGACAACCAATAATATAGAAAATAGAAGAAAGTGGATAAAGATGTCAACAACAGAGGAAGTGGTTAATGGAAAGTTGGGTAATACACTGCTATACCTCAAATAATTAATACAGAGCTAGACAACAACTTTGAGTTAATATAAGTGCTGCTGTTGAATCTGATGGCTCAAAAAATTGTGAATTAACCTTTAATTCGTTATTTAATGAAAATATCAGTTTAAAAAAAATTACCTGAAAGAGAATAATTAACTTAAATAAATTAGTGTAATTACTAATAAAATTTTGCTTATTAGAACTATGTGTCTTCTAATTAATACTGTAAAATCTCGATTTCAAAAAAAATTAGACATGCCTTATAAAAAAAATTTAAAAATATTTAATTAATGCGGATTAGTTCACTACAAGAAAATATCATATTTGGGACGGAACCCTCAGCTGTCTCCATTCAATTTAACATTTTCCTCCAAATTCAACTTAATTATACATATTGGTTTCCAACAGCTGCAACTATGTGGAGGCAGCTGGGAAATATTTAAACATTTGATTGTTAATTACAATTAATGGTATACTGTCACAGTATATCAAACTTTTCACAAATATATTTTTTTTTTCAACTAATGATTTTTGCACTATATAAAAATTATGTATTAATATATAAATTAAATTAATAAAAATACACGAAACTACGCAATCAGATGTAAATTATTTCAATAGAGTATATTCCACATATAGGGACCAACACAATTAAATGAGTTACAGTTTCAGAGCTTCTATTGACGTTTTGAAAAGGCATGTCGTTTGATGCCTACAGCTAATTATTAAGAAGGTAAGCATCAACAGCTTTGCTGTAATTACCCAAGTATTCCAAGTGCTTCTGAGGAGGTGGAACGTTGTCGTTTTGCTTCTCATATTCTACAGTCAGGGGAAGTCAGCACTTGATAAGAAGGTGTAGGTCCAGTTTGCATGATACGTTTGCTCTTGATAACTTAGTAAGTTTTCTGTGCGATACACAAAAATGTTATACCATGCCTTCCATCAAAATTGACATATTCATATAATTATTAACTTGCTCTAAATTAATAATCACAGTGCCGAAGCTCTTTTCTGGCTGGGCCGTCCGGTTTTCGTTGTAGTGTGTTTTCTCCAATCATGCCCGCAGCTCTTGCTTTAAAAGAAGTTTTATCCTGGTTAGAGGATATTGATTTGGATGATTTTGCTTTAGAGATGGATTGCTTGGAAGTATGTAATACTTTAGAATCTTAATACAGATAATTTGCCTCTTCTGGAGGTGGGTGGGATACTTCAAGATTGCATAACTCCAAGGAATATTTTCTTTCATCTTTCCTTCTATCGAGTTAATAGATATGCTAATTTAGCCGCTCATTTTTTAGTGAGGGTAACTAAATTATATGCAGGTCATGTTGTGTGGCAAGAATTTCAGTATCAGATTTTGATTTCCTCTTTTACTATAAATGATCATAGATCTTAGGTTGAGTGTATGGGGGATGACCGGGGCTTAAATTGATCTTTTGCTCTTTTCCTGCTTGTTCTTGTTTTTCTTTGAGTAATATACTTGAGTTTCAAAATGAAAAATCACTGTGCCTGGTAAAAAAATAATGCCAATTAGATGGTAGAGGTATTTAGCAACCTGTTTATACTAATTTAACGAAATTAACAGATACATTAGAGAATATGACATTTGCTCATAAGAATAGCCACATCTAAAATTAGATCAAGAGAAAACTAATATTTGTCCGTGATGTTTGATCTATCATACTAGTACTTTTTAAGAGGTTCCAAATTTATATGATCGGTTTTTTTCTGTTTTATCATATTGTATTAATACGTTATTTCGTTAAATTTTCTTTTAGAAAAACAATATATTGTAGTAAAATGACATAGAAAAAAAATACTATTTATCTATGAGATTTGATATGTTGTACTAGTAGTCCACAAACAAAAAGGAATATTCTTTTTTACTAATGAAAAATATTTTAAAATTTAATAGAAATATTTTAGCGGAGTTAAAATAGAAATAGACAATCATATAAATTTTAAATTTTAGAAGACACTAGTAAAATAGGTTAAATTTTATAAAAAAAATAATAATTTTTTCTAAAATTAATTATAACAAACTCAATAGATGCAAATTAAAAATTATTGAGTTAGGCAGCATATATTATTATACATTCCATTGCTATATTATAATTAGCTTGTAAAGTTTTATAGATAAAGTTTCAAAGTCAAATCATCCCAGTGTATTTTGTAAATTAAAAGAAAAAATATTTTGAAAAAATCGAAATGAATAAAATAGAACAAAAATGAAGGACATACCCATAATAAATAAATAAATGGATAAACTTACATATATACACTAACTTACGTGTGCCACATTTCACATCCATCATTTGGATTGTTTGTGATTTGTGAAAAAAGGAAAAAAAAAAAAAGACTACATTTATATATGTTATAATGATAAAACACCGCAAAATCGTTTAATTTAACCAACAAAACCGGTCGGCTAACCAAATTTTCATTTGAATATTTATTGGATCGAACATATATCTTCAAATCCAAAAATAATTAATGGGCCAGTAAACTGTATGAGAATTATGGAAGAAAAATTCAAAATTCTTTTAAAACTGATTACTTTGTGTAAATTATATCATAAATTTATATTTATAATATATAATGTGTCATTATAAAATAAAACGATTTTGTGGTTTTCTAAATCGTTTTCTAACAAAATCAATATAATGAAATCCATATTTTTTTAATTATAATTTCAAATAATATTTTTATTAAAAAATAAAAAAATAAATTATTAATTTTAAAAAAAATTATTTTTGAGTGTAATTTGTTAAAATCTATAATTTATTTTTTTCCCAAAAATTAAAACTTTTTTGGTGTTGCCGACAAATATATCTGAGAGAAACTGTTGAAGTGTTGATAAACATAAAGGAGCAAGAGACAAAATTTGGAGTAAGATTCAGAAACCCAATTATATATATATTTAAATAATATTTTTTAATTAAATTCAAAAATATTATAATAAATTTATTTTATACTAATAATAATATACTCTGTTGTTACGCAGCTTGTTCCAACAACTTCAATGCTTCCAATTAAATACAAACATCTAATAATATTTGTAATGAAGATTAAGATTTTATTAATTAATAATAAATAGAGAAACAAATTACATATATATTGCACAAAGACACTTAATTACTTTTAGTTAAAAGTCTCAAAAAATTTGAAATTAAAATCCATATCTTGGAATTTAATATGTTCATCTTTTATTCTTCTAATTGAAGTGTACAAAAGGAAAAAAAATTGTAATCATAGCTTTGTACGACATGAATCATATTTTTCTAATAATGATAACAAATAAATTAAAATATTGAAATATCACATAAAATATAATTTCAATCAATAAAATTGCAAAAAAAAAGTAAAAGAGAAAATGGAAAAATAATGGATCGATAGATTATTCTTTGCTTCCTACCATGCTTGCTAATTCAGTGAACAAAAACATAATTTTCAGCTATTTCCTTAATCCGTGGTCTCTAAAATAAAGTCGTTGAATTAGCATCTACTGCGCACCATACACCTTGAGTTTCCATGCAATACCAACTCTAGACTAATAATGTTATAATAGAACTTCTTGAGGGTCGGACATATATATATATATATATATATATATATATATATATATATATATATATATATATATATATATATATATATTTCAGATAAATATTGATATATTTAAAAATGCATTTATAATATTTTATTAGATTTAAATCTCTAAACTATATATAAGATAAATTTATTTCTATAGAGCCTTAAGTGATAAGGTTAAAGTTGATTGGGCAATTATTTTAAGAAGTTATAAAAAAAAATCAAAATAATGCATGTAAAAAAGGATAACTACAAAAGATATTATTTTCTTTTTATAATGAGAGCCAGTACTTGATATATGATAAGAGAAGGAAACATCAACTCTCAACAATCATATCAATAATATAAAATAGTGTCAAAGTAAATTTTTTTATTATGTTATTGTTTACCTTTTTTATAATGGGGTTTAGATATAATTCGTGAATTAATATAAATTATCTTTTATTATGGCGTTTAGATATATAATCCATGAATTATATCTAAAAAATTTAAAATTAATGAGAATATCTAATTTTTGTAGATTTTAATTTTTAATGAGGATTATATCTAAAAAATTTAAATCAGATTTCATTAAAAAATAAATAATTTTATTTTCTCACCCGCATGCATGCGGAGTACATAAAAAACAACTAATATGTTATAAAATAATATCCAATTTCTTGGTACAATTATTGGTTGTAATTATAATATCATTTTTTTAGTTTCAATTTCCAGAATTAAAGTTAACATATTCATAAGCAATCACTATCAAATCCATCTATCTGGGATTCGGCAATACATCACCTCCTTCTATAATTGAAGTTCTTATTAAATCATCACTCCCTCAAAAATATTTTTGCTTCTATTGAACGGATTTGCAGGGTCTTGCTTCAAATAATTTACTTTAATCAATGTTTCGATAGTGAATTTGCGGATCAATTTCATCTTTTTCTTAATTAATTTAAAGAAAAGTTACTTTACCAATGTCTTGAATTTTCTGATGGCGGGTTGGGACTGGAACTCTTAGATACACACAATATATGGTCCCTAATTAAAAGGTAGATATGATCCTGTCGGGTTTGATTGATCTGATGTGCATTCATTGCAATGTCCCAACTTTTTTCTAAGAGATCACAATGCCGAGGAGGATTCCGCCTCAACAATCAACATTAGGGTTGGGAAAAATCAAATTAATACTGGATGCGAATCCTATTGATAAGTTTGGTTTGAATAATCTAAGTTGGTTGAATAGTGTGTAATTCTTATAGGGATTAAATTTAGATGGAGTTGTATACAAGTGAACAATTTTCTTTTTTATTAAATAACTTAAAATTAAATCAACTAATCGATCGAATTGAATCTAATTCTATTTTTTTATAAATAGAATCTATTGAAATTAAGGTAATTTTATATTTTTGGATTTTGGGTTGTTGGAGTCAAGTATCCCCTCTGCACATCCCTAATTAAAACTTCTATAGTAAACCACTGAACTACAGTCTCCTAATTAAAAATTATGTCACCATTCTATTTAAGAATGATTATAAACTGATATAATCGTTGTTATATTTATTATATGGTAGCATATATTAGTAACAATTTCAATAAATTATTCAGTATTTTATACTAATTAGTAACTGAATTACTGATAATAATCTAAATTTGTATCGGACAAACTCATAAAGAATAAAACACTTTTTACTTAAATTTAAAATTTTTACTTAATAGAGAAATAATTAGTGCTATTTCATTTTACAAAGAATAATAACAATTTTAAATTTCTAACTGTTGCAAATACTTAATTTTTTACAACAATTCATGGTAATAGATATAATTTGCTATGTAAAATCAATAGCAATAATTTTAATATAATATCATAACGGTTTTATGCTGCTGTTACGTATCATTTCTGTATAAAATGTAAAATTTCAATTTTCTCCCTTATTCAAGTCACTATAGAATTATTCCTTAATAATAAATAATAATAAAAAAGAACAGTAGTTTTAGTTGAATAATGCGCCTAAATCCAATTACTTCAACTCAGAAATCACCTCTTCACAATTATCTACAAGGGAAAAAATAGAATAATTTCACTCATCCATTTGTATATAAAAGGGCAACAAGATCGAAGTATTCTCCAGACTCCCAAGTAATAGACTAATTAGTGAAATTTGGGCTTAGCTTGAAGAGGAAGAGAAAATATGACTCTGTTTGGAAAGTTGGAGACAGACGTTGAGATCAAATCTTCTGCAGAAGATTTCCATGATGTCTTCAGTTGCAGACCACACCATGTTTCCATTATGAGCCCTGATAAGGTCCAAGGTGTTAACCTACATGATGGAGATTGGGGTAAACCAGGCACTGTTATCAGCTGGAATTATGTTCATGGTAAGCCTTTATTCTCCTATTCCTCCTCCCAATCAAATTCTTTTCAAATTTTTCCCACTACTATCATCAAATCTATAACTACGATAGAATTATGTATTAAAATTGTTGCTATAGATCCACAAACAGTGGAATGACAACTACTGTATCTGCTCATGCTGCAGTACAGTTTGAGCATTTTCTTGGCAACTTTTAAAATATTTTGTTAATATTTGTTGATCTCTTAAATTAAGTTTTAAAATAGAAAAAGATTATTAATTAAGATCGATATTTTTGCTCTGATAAATAAAAAGATGGGGAAGCGAAGATTGCTAAGGAGATAATCGAAGCAATAGATGATGCAAACTTTTCAACAACCTTCAAAGTGATAGAAGGACATCTGCTGGATGAGTATAAGGGCTTTAAGCTGATAGTTCAAGCAACACCAAAGGCGAAGGGAGAAGGCAGCATTGTGCGTTGGACTTTGGAATATGAGAAATTGAATGAAAAAATTCCAGATCCTAATTCATTGCTTGAGTTTCTTGCTCATTGCAGCAAGGATATTGATGCTCACCTTCTTCAGCAAGCCAATAAATGAATATGCATTAATATTATATCCATCTTTTTCTTTGATGTTTGTAATAAATAAGAAATAAGGGGGGCTTTGTTACTTTGTATGGCTGATTTCCCTCTTCAATTATGTCTGTGCCATGCTTATAATTAATATTAATATAATATACATATGTATGTGGTTTGTTAATTATAAGGATAATCCCTACTCTACTTGGTTATTAATTATCAGGAATGTTTTTAGTTTATTGATAATTTCTTCTTAAAATTCCCTGGTTAAAAAAACCTAAGACAAGCACTAAGTGCAATATATCGTAGTGCCAAATTCATTCCTCACCGTATAATTTTATAACTACTTAACAGGTTGTTATTAAAATCGGTCTAGTCTGGCGGTTCCGACCAATTAAATCAAGAACATGTCATAAAATTGGACTGGTTCAACCCACAAAATTGAAGGTTAATTTAACTGGCTAGTTGGTCCGCAATCTGGTCAAACCATCACGGTTTGATAGGTTCGGCCGGATGAAAAATTATTGAAAATTAAGAGATTTTGGTGCAAACTGGAATTGAACCCTTGACCTAAGGAAAAACTTTAAATGCACACATGATACAAATTTCTAAATTTCATTTTAACTATTACAAAAGTATCCATATTATTCAAGAAACATATAATTAATCAAGTTGAATTTAATTATTTATATTTTAATTATGAATTATGATAATTTTTTTTACACAAATAACTTTTTAAATTATTTTTATTTTAAATTGAGAAATAAATTGTATTTTAGTTTAAAAAAATCATTATCTATTTTAATTATAAAAATTAAAAATATATAAATAAATCAATTCTACTATTTATTAAAATAATAAATATAAATATAAATATAGACATTATTATAATTGAAAATATTTTTGAATATGATTATATATTAATTTGAATTATTTATAAATTTATTTACATTATTCGAGAAACATTGATAAAATTGAATTCAATTATTAACATTTTCATTATTAAAATACATTATGATAAATTTTTCATATAAATTATTTTAAAATTATTTGATTCCTCTTAAAAATTATTTTACTTGAGAAATAAACAAATTTTGTAATGTAATTTTCTGAAAATTACTATTATTTTTATTTTTAAAGAATTAAATAATATACAAATAAATTAATTTTATTATATATTAAAATAATAGATATAAATATAAATACTATTATATTTAAAAATATTTTTGAACATGATTTTATATTAATTTGAATTATAAATATTTAATATTTTTTATTTTATTATTGTACGTAAAACAAGTCTAATGTAAATATTTTTTTTATATTTTACTATGCATAAACATATTAAATACTATATTTTTCATTTTATATTTTAAACTCTGATATATTTTTCTGGTTGGCTGACAGTTGACCCAGCTCAGGTCTAGAAACATTGTTTAGGATTTACCATCTTATGATTTTCACAGTCTATGATATGCATGTTTCATTTAACTATTACAAATGAACGGTCAATGATTGGACACTTTCAAAAGAATATTTGGTTAAAGCTAAAATTTAAGATAGAAGATAATAAAAGTTGAAAAACACTTTATTTGTACAAAATTTATGAAAAAAAATCATAAATTAAGCAAATCACAATCTTATATATTGATAAATGAGTGGAAATGGAGAATCTAAAAAGTCCAAAAAAGGTTTTTGTTTTTTTTAATAGATTTGGATTGTATTCTTTTTATAGAGATTTTGCAGATTTGAAGATCCTTTTAGTTTTATGACAAATTTTCTAATGAAAGGGAATAAGCGGGGTAAAGATCTTTTACTCATTCCTCTCGTGTTATTCATATGTTTATGACTAGAGATTGATAGTTAAAGGATGCTAATTCTTCAACAATTATTCATTGGTTCCTATGAAATACAACAGCTCCGTTCGTCGACGATAATTTTGATAAATGAATTTAGCTGTGTTATGAAATTGTAGGCTTTTTTCTAGACATCAATTTCTATATGTAATGAATGAATTTCTTGTAAAATCTCAATAGCTATTGTTTTCGTTTTTGTTATCTTGATGAAAATATATGGAGTTTGTAAAATCTCAATAGCTATTGTTTTCGTTTTCTAATAATAATAATAATAATAATAATAATAATTTATTTGTGGCATCATATGCAGTTTTGGCAGATCACATTTTCAAGCCTTTGAATTTTTTTATATTTTGGCTATTAAATTTATAAGTTTTAATACAGTCATATTGGTCACAAAACAAAAATTTCTGCATCAATTTTTTTATTGAACGATAAAATAATTAAATATCACACGATTTATCATTACGTTGGGATATTTGTCTAAATCTAAATGCATATTTTCTTCATCTACCCATAGCATTAAAAATGAAATTAAGAAAATGTAAATATAATATAATAACTTTTGTTCATTAAAAAATAATACTATATATATATATATATATATATATATATATATTAGCTAACCAAGTCTGACATATATAATTAATTTAAATATTATTTAAAAATATCAATTTGTTTTATTTTAATTAAAATTTTTAATTAACATTGTGCTTTCCAAATTAATTTGGACAAAAATGAATACTTTCCAAAATTGTTAATGGTATTTATATGTAAATAATAGGTATCTGCTCTTTATTCTTGTCATATATTTATTCCTCATAATATGTGTTTATTATTTTTAAAGACAGATGACTAAAGTATAATTTACATTTTATATGTCTTTTATTTATATAAAAAGATGCATTAACTAACAATTTTATGACATATTTCCAAAAAAGTAATGTCATTTCAATAACATACATATATAACTTTTAATTTAAAACTGTTTTTGTACTAGTGAAAGGGAAAAGGCAGTCTGGTGCATTAGACTTTGGAATATGAGAAGTTGAATGAGCAAACTCCAGATCCCAATTCATTGCTTGAGTTTATTGCTCATTGCAGCAATGTTATGCTCACCTTCTCCAGCAACCCAATAAATGATTATACGTTAATTAAGCTTAAGCCCTTTCACTCATATTATATCCATCTTTTCTTTGATGTTTGTAATAAATAATAAATAAGGGCTTTATTACTTTGTATGCTTTATGGTTGATTTTCATCATTAATTATGTGTATAATGCATATAATTAATAATAATATATACATGTACTGATTTCCTTCTCTCTCATTTCAAATTTATATTTGTATTGTATTGTATTCTTATCTATTATCATCTTATCTCTTACATATAAATACATATACCAACTATACTGAGAAATGAAATAGTGGTAATTCTTTAGGTTGTTCAATCCCTTTTATGGTATCAGAGCCTTAAACACTCAAATAAATTAAAATCAACATGGCCAGCTCGACTAATGCCAATTACAAATTACGTCCTTTTCTATTCCTCTAAACACCCAAAATACCTTAATGAACAGTAACACAACTACCCAATTCCCTCTAAAATTATCCATAAACAATTAATTATCCTTTATGGCATGCCCAATTCTACGCTCTTTTATTTGGTCTTGATCTAATTGGTTATATCGATGATACCTTACCTTGCCCATCTCCGACCGTTACCTCAGTAGGAGTAACATCCACTAATCCCACCCACACCATCTGCTGGCACCAAGAAACCCTATTTCTTCATGCTATTCAAGCGTCTATCTCTGACTCATTAGTCTCTTTGATTTCAGCCTTGTGCACCTCCAATGAAGCTTGGGATAAGCTGGCCAAACTTTTTGCTAACAAGTCAGGATCATGAATCATGCATTTGAATGATCGCTTGTCTCAACTATGAGGCAATAAACCACTAGTAGAATACCTCCAGGTTGTTCGCTCCATTGCAGACGAACTAAGCCTCATTGAGAAACCTTCAACTGATGATGATCTAACCATTTTTGTTCTTAATGGTGTTGGTACCTATTTTCTTGAATTGACTGCATCTATTCGTGCACGGGACTCACCTATCACCTTTGAAGAACTCCATGAAACTTATGGATTTTGAGACTTTTCTCAAGAAACAGGATTCTCCTGAAACTTTCATCTTTGCAACCAATGTTGCCAAATGCAACACTCAATTTAGAAATTATGGTGCTACTTCTCTGCACCCTAATGCTCAATCTCCGAGCCAAAAAGGCCAATAACTTTGCTTATTCCATACCAAGAATCATGTCAATCGGTCTCAATCTCAAGTCCAATGCCAATTTTTTTTAAATCATTATAGTCATTCCGCTAAGCAATATTTCAAAATAAAAAAACGAAATCCTTCTGGCAAGGCGTTGAGTTTGGAAAAAACACTTTTGAAAATATATATTGTTTCCAGAAATAAATTTAAAAAAAAAAGTTTATAAAAAATTAAAAAAATCAATTAATTAAATAAAAAAATTACAAATGTATTTTTTTAATACCCAATAATAATTTCGAACATCCCCTAAATCTGCTCGATATGGTGCCTCTCATCATATCACTTAGTGACTTGTGTAATCTATCGGTTTATTCTGAATATATATAGGTCGTGATGAAATACTCATAGACGATGGTTTAGATTTTCCCATTACACATACAGATCGAACTACAATTACTCATTCTTTTGCTTCTTTTAATTTAACAAATGTTCTCTGTGTTCCATCTATGAAAAAAAAAAAATTGCTATATGTCTCAATTTTGTCTCACTAATGAAATCTCCATTGAATTTTTTCTCTTCCTTTTTCAAGGTTAAGATTGTCAAAATGGGGGTGTTTCTCATTCAAGGCTGGGATAGAGATGGCATTTATGAGTGGCAAATGAAGACTTGTCCATCCGTGCCTGAATCTCAAGTTACTGTTAGTGCGGTGAATAATTAGCATCTGCATCTGGGTCATCCATCTCAAAAAGTCCTTAGTCATCTGTCCAAAAACAATTTATTAATTGTTCCATCTACTAGTTCCTTTTGTGAATCTTGCTCTTGTAATAAAAGTCATCGTTTACCCTTAATTTGGTGATTCTTCTTTATTGTTCAATTCTCCATTAAAACTTTTGTATTAAGATGTTTGGGGACGAGGCTCATTTAAATTAATTTATAATTTTAGTTGATCACTATTCACGTTATACTTGGTTTTTCCCTTTGAAACGAAAATCTTATGCTGCACATATTTTTCCCAAGTTTAAAGCTCAGGTTAAGAAGTATTTTCAAAAATCCCAAATTCAGTTATACATTGATGGGGGCAAATTTTCTGCTCTTAAAATCTTTCTTGGATTCCATGGTATTCAGCACTTACTTACTTCTCAACATAAACTACAACATAATGGGGTTTCCGAACGCAAACATCATCACATCACTGAAACCAGTCTCTCACTTGTTCACAATGCTTCACTGCCAGTTCAATTCTAGTCTTATGTTTTCCAAACGATTTGTTATTACCAAATCTGTTATTTTAAACGCACCCAATTAATAACCATGTCCCACTTACACTGATCTACCAGGCAATTACCAAATCTCATATATTAATCCACCCCACAATTATGAGATCACGTAGTCATATTGAATAAAATATTGATAGCTTGTCGGAAAACAATTAATAAATATTGGAATTAGGTAATTTTTATTGATAATATCAAAAAGATAGACATGCCAACTCAATGAAAGGAGACGTCATGATTTTAAAATAAAATAAAAATTGTTTTCTTCAGTTTCTTGCCTGAGCATCATTATAAACGCTGACAATGTGGATCGTGTGATTTCATTTCTGACAGGCAAATACTTGCAAAGAAATGAACGTTATGATATTATATTTTATATTTAGTTATTTGGAGAAAATGATTTTAAAAAATGATTTTTATTTTTTTTTAATTTTAAAAGCTGTTTTTATAGAAAAATAAGTAAATAAATATTTGAAAATAACAGTTTATACAAATTAAAAATATCAGTCAATTAAATTAAAAAAATTATAAATCTATTTTTTTTATGGCACACAACAATCTTAAACACTTCATTCCATTACAATTACAAGAATGAAAAAGATACATGTATAAAAATTTGGTATACAATATACATATTGATCAATTTATAATTTTGAATGAATTATAAAATTTGAATTGAAAATAGTAAATAAAAAGTGAAAAATCTATTAATACTCAAATTAATTGTATATATCTTAGTTGATTTTTACTTCCAACTAAATTCAATAATGTATCATGAATTAATATTGAATTCAAAATATATAATAACTCATCGTGGCACTCACCTAACCATTTAATACTCAACAAACTCATTAATTCACCATACTCAACTAAGTAACAACTCATCGTTAAAGGTAATAAGATAATACTCCGAGTTTGTTCCTTTTTGTTTAGAATATAGAAAATCATTAAAAATTTAAGTAACCCATTATAATACTCTTTCAAACTGACAAAATTTAAGAATTGTAAAGTATTTATTAAAGTAAATGGTAGAGTTAGAAAAAATTAAAAAATTACATTGTTTTCATAAAATAGATAAACTTTTCATGATAAATTTTTCTTTTTTTTTTATGAATTATAATAGGAGAGAGGATTCGAAACTGAAAAAAAAAATTATGTAATTCCTATATTTTGTGATTTTTTAAGGATATATGAGCATTAAATTCGCTCATATATTTTATTTGAAAATTATCGATGTTTGACTTAATCTCCTTTTTTTTTTCGATTGAGCTCTCAGTGTTCAATTGGTTAGGTTCAATCATGACCAGTTTAACATAATTTTCACAATAGTATATGGTGTTTTATTTTTTTGTTAATTTAGTTGAAATGTTTGCTTATGTAAAGTCTAACATTTGACAAAAAAAAAATGAATTTCATCCTAAAAATAATATTTTTGATTGAAATAAGTAAAAATTTCTATCTCAAAACAATGAAATGAAGCAAAAAAAATTCAATAGAAAAGGTTAAAAAGAAAGTGAAAATGAAATTTGACTTAGTAGGCTCACATAACATATGAAATCTTATTGGAAAGCCCATGGAGATTCTATTAAATTATTTCAGAATTAAACTAATTTTGTAACGTTTGAGGATTCAATTGACAAAAAAGAAAAATCGAGTCAAATATTTGAAAATAAGTATAGGGGCGAATTTGACACTCAATCCTTTTTTTCAAATTTGATTCTGAAATTTTTTATTTTATTTATTCAGCTCTCAAATTCTTATTTTCAATATATATATATATATATATATATATATATATATATATATATATATATATATATTCCTCAGAAAATCTGAATTATCTTTACTAAATTGTACACAACTTGCTTTGTTTTCTTTTTTTCTCTCCTTTTATTTTTTCAAAATAAGCAAAGGGTTAGCCTCTGCCTATGTCCAAACTTGTGGAAATCCTCGAATTTAACTATCTATATTCTATGGTAGTTATTTGGAAAAGGGGTTTTTTTTTTTTTTTGAGATGCTTAAATAAAATGTATCTAAATGATTAAAAAGAGAGAGAGAGAGAGAGAACAAATAATGGAGATACTCAAAAAATAACCAAGGTCGAGAAAGGAACGTAATACCCAATAATTTACTGCAGGGCAGGTAGATCAGATCCGTAAGCAAATCATGTGATCTCTTAATGTCATTCTAGAGGCCAAGCATTCGAAAGGCACATCTACACTGTGTATATAAGGATAAGCAAACCCACACATATAACTCAGTGCTATATCTAAGTCACGCTCATCCCTAAGTGCGAGTTACTTGCATTTCTTAAGTTACAGAGTTCATATTTCATTAAAAAATGGCTGGTGATTTGAAAGGTCAGCTAGAGGCTGAGGTAGAACTGAAATCTAATCCTCATGAATTCTTCAAATTCTGGAAAAGTGGAGTCCATCAAGCCCCAAATCATACTCCTTCCAATATTCAAGGTGTTCGAGTCCATGAAGGCGATTGGGAGACTCCTGGCTCCATCAAAATTTGGGACTACACCATAGGTATATTTACATATATTGCAATTGATTCCATCTATTAATGCTTTCTATTTTATGGATTATCCTACATCCATGAGCTATAACTTTAATGTACTATTTATAACGGTTTCAACAATTCTCCTCTCTTGAGTTAGGTTTTGAAATGAGATAGGTTGAAGACCCATTTGATTAACTAATTTTTCTTTTGTTTTTACCAACAAAGGTTTGGGATCAGAACCCTTTAATATATAAAATAATTTATTAATGTTTGATCTTATGATAATATACAACATATGTATACAGATGGGAAACCAGGGGTGTTTAAAGAGAAAGTGGAAGTGGACGAGGAGAAGAAGATGGTAAAGCTAATTGGAGTGGAAGGTGACGTGTTCAAGCTTTATAAGGTGTATAATGGCATATGGCACGTGGTACCCAAGGGAGAAGGTGCCTTGGCTAAATTAACTCTTGAATATGAGAAACTGAACGAGAATGTGCCAGCTCCACATATTTACTTGGATTTTATGATAAGCATGACTAAGGATGTCGATGCTGCCCTTTCCACCAAGGCTTAATTTTATGTGGAAAGTGTAAACAATATATGCTGCATGCTCATCAAAATAATAATTAATTAAATCTAGTCATGCAAAAATTATCTTGAATGATAAATAAAAATCTCTACCTATGAGCCTGCTACTACTAGCTCATTAGTCAATTTCTATAATGTGTGATCGTGTGAAAGCTATTTTTGATTGTAATGTTTTTGTCTATTTCTGGCCTTCTTTTATGAATTAAATAAATTTGAAGCACTCATTGTGTAAGGATCCAGCCACCTGAATTTATTTGTGTTTTAAATGATTTTTAAGATTATAATTTCTAGGATCTCCGTTGAAATTTTGTTTCGAAAATATATTGGAATAAGATTTCTGGAGTTGATTTATATATACACACTATGTGTAGAATTTAAGTTATACATGTCTTGAATTTATTATTCTTTCCGAAGCTAGCTAGTTCAAGGGAAGAAGATTGTTTAAGTTATTATAAGTAATAGTTTACTGTTATAACAAGTCATATGGGATAATCTAACACTCTCCCTCACGTTTAGGCTCACTATGAGGATAGAATACAGTAAGAGTAATTTCGAGCATGTAGGTAGTAGATTATACTAATCTTAAACCAATTACAGATGCTCCAATATCACATTTCATACCATATTGAATATTGTATATGAGTCTTGAGTCTAACTTTTTCTTTAAGTAGTTAAAAGGAGAAAAATTATCTAAAACATTATTAATAGAAGATTATAGTTACTGTGAGATAATTTAACAATTTCTAGAACCAACCAAACATGTTGTAAGCAATAGTCACTCGTAAGTGAATGATAATACCTTTTTGAACTTAGCTGTAAGAATAACTATCTTTTTCATGTTTTCTCTCTCAACTTGGAGTATATATAATTAGTCATTTTAAGTATAAATTAAGAATAATTTTGTCGTATATAACTGTTGGAGCAAATAACAATCTTACATCGGAAAAGAACAACATTGGATAACTTATAAGAGTAAAGGGAGTAAAATAAAAATTATCTAAGGTAGAAAGGCATTTCAACAATTTTCAAGTATATAAAATTCACAATATTTTCATTTACAATGGAACAAGTTTATTAATTTTAATATGGTATTAAATCTAATTGCCTAAATATTCAATTAATTAAGAATACAAACTCAGGCAATCCAAAATAGTGACTTGAGACCTATGATATTCAATAAATACAAGTTCAAGATGTAAAAATAATTACAAGTCACAACTAAATTAATCTAGTTATATTCAAAAAAAAGTATTGGAGCATATGACAATCCTACATCGAAAAAAAAATAAAATTGGGTAACTTATAAGACTATAGGAAGGCAAATCAAAATATTTTAGGACATTTTGGTGAAAAAATATTTCCAATAATTTTCAAATTCATGAAATTGATCTCATTTGTAATGAACCGAAAATAGGATCTTAATTAGTATATCATCACATATATCCCATCGATAAACTAAAAGTTTATAGCGGTATTAGTCTAATAATCAAAACTATTATAAGATTTTGACTTTCAAACATAACCTAGAAAATCATACACCCCTTGTTTGTTATGCGATGATTTTGATATTAATTCGTCCATAGGAATTTATTGCAATCTCGTATAAAAGGGAGGAAATATTTTCTAGATTTGGTCTATAACTTTTTTTATGAACCAAATCAATAATAGATTGCCACATGAGTAAAAAAAAAATTTTAATTTATGTATATAATATTAATTCTATCACTTCTTTAGTCTAAAAAAAATTTATGAATGGAGATGAAAGAATAATATAAAAATGAGAAGAAAGTCAATGTAGATGTCTATAATAAAGGGTAGGAGTTGGCCAAAAAAAGAAAGTTAAGCAATACCATGCCTCAATAAAATAATAGACAGATGGGAGCTAGACAATAATGTTTAGGACAAAACTTACCTAACTTTGATCTATCTCTCCACAAATAGACACCGTCTATAAAATAATGAGACATCATATTTCATAATTTTAATTTTAAATCATCATTTATTTACTTAGCAAGGTAAGAATATAACAAATAGAATTAAATTTTAACCCACCTCTTCTTACTTCTTAGTTCTCTCTCTAATCCTTGCTTTTTTTTCTTCGATCTTTTGCTAATTATAGAGTTCATCCTCCTTATTTTAATCCTTAAACCTTTCCATATTTTATCTTCCTATAATCCTTCATTTTTCTCTTCTTATGCTAATTTTATGGCTGATCTTCCATTAAACGAAATTCGGCAACTAATTAAAGCTTTTATTTTCCCCTTTTTCCTCATCCATTGATTTTGGTTTTTTGAATAATTTCTTTTTTCATTGACTAAAAAGTAAATTTTGCAGTTAATCAAAGTTTTCTTCGTTCCTTTTCCTCATTGATTATTTTTTATTTATTGAGGAATTTATTCATCCATTGATTAAAAAGTAAAATCCTCAATTATCAAAGGAGATTTTGGCTATATATTCAAATTTAATTATTTCACCAATGATTTGCTAGTACCTATACCAACTTCTCCGTGACTTTTAGTTTCTATTGAAAGCCACAATTGATAGGTAGCTATAGCTTTATTTTTATTAGCCAATAATTTGTAGAAAGAAATTCTCTAATTTCACTTCCATGTTTTTCCTTCAATTAGTTTAATGGAGGACGTAAGGTAGAACTAAGAAGTAAGAATAGGTGTGTTAAAATTTTAACTTTAATTATTATATTTTCACCTGATTTAGGAATAAAATTATGAAGTATAATGTGTCATACTTGATTTATATATTGGGACATAGACCGAATTTAGGCAAGTCTTATCCTAATTTTTAAGTTAATATCAGCCTGCTGTTTTTTGAAATCTGACTGAAGTAAAAAATAAAAAATTGATCTATGATATGATTTGATAATTTAATTACTTACAAAAAAATAAAATTCAACTCAATGTGGAAACAATTTGCTAGTCATCAAAATAATAATTAAGTCTGGTCATGTGTGGTAATTATCTTGAAGCTCAACAGTAGATTTCTATAATGTGAGCAGGGGGTGGGTGGCTATGGGCAGTGAACCGCCTCACGGTTCAAAAAAAATAAAGATTGAGCTGGCTCTATAGTCTATACAGATGATCCGTTTGACATCGAGTTTGACAAAACATCGAGTTTACCAAAAGTGTTTTTGGAGAAAAAATTTTTATTTTTAAATTTTTTGAATTTTGAAAACTACATTTGAAAATAAGCAAGTAAATAGATTTTTTTTTCCAGAAACTGATTTGAAAAAAAAAAGTTTATAAAAAATTAAAAAAAATTAGTCAATTAAATCAAAAAAAATCTAAACTTGTTTTTTAAACAGCCAACAATAATTTCAAACACTCCTTTAGAATAATAGTTCGGCTGGTTCCATATATGAGACAAAATTTAATTCACATATATAAGCCTAAAAAAAATGGATCAATGTTAAGTGACTTTTACTACATCAAATGAGTATTTTTTTATAGAGAAAGATAGCACAATTTTTTTTTTTTGTATTTATATAATGTGAGATAAATCCACACAACGCATGTTGTATTTAAGTAATATTACCTTACTTAAATACAAATAAATTTTACTCTATTTTTTATGAAAGGAAGAGATTGCTCATTTTTTAGTATTATTTATGTGGCAAAAATCACTTTAACATTTTTTTTTTGTTTGCATATGTGAGTTAAATTTTGTGTATATATATAAAATAAGGATTAGAATCAGTGAACCGGCGGTTCCGTTCCACTGAAGAGGGGACTGGCCCAGCTCATTTCCCCTCTCAGACTAGGACTGGTTCATAATCAGAACCGACATTGACTGGGCTTGGACTGGATTTGACAGGACCGGTCCAAAGGGCTGACTTGGCCCGTGGCACCCGTATGTGTGAGAGCTCTTTGTGGTTGTAATGTTTTTATTTCTGACCTTTTTTTTTTTTTGATGCAGCACTGACCTTCTTTTGAGTATTAAATAAAGTTGGAATACTCATTTTGTAACTATCATTGTGCAGTGCAGTATTTTGTTGGAACCGAAATACCCAACCAAGCATATATCAATTTCAATTTCAATTGAATTTAAATTACAAAAAATTACATTATTTATACCTTTTTTATTTACTTTATCAAAAATATTTTCATTAGTCTAGAAATTTCATGTATATATTTCTACCTTTTAAAAGTACATCTTTTTAAATTTTCTCTCTCAAATATATCTTTTTTTATATTTTATATTTCAAAAATATTATTAGTTCCTAATAATCTAAAAACCCTAAATATAACTTCTTGCAACTCTTATACTTAAGGGTGCCTTTTTTTTTGTTCTTTCATCCCTCTCTTTGTGTCGTATTCTTACTCTCCGGCTAAATTCAACTTCGATCTCTCATCCCTATCACGCCCCGATCTCCAGCAGCAGCAATCAAAGTTGCAACTTCTGCCTCTTTGATTCGATTCATAAATTTGTAATTTCAATCGAGTTATAAATTCATCAATTTCTGCCTATTTGATTTTATTATTATATATATGCTCTGATTTTTTATTACCATGACGATGTTGATGTTTAGCTCCTTTGACGCCATGTGTGGTAAATTTTACAGTCAGAAAGTGAAAATTTATGTTGCATTTGCTTTTTCCGAACACTAAGGCCAGAGTTATGAGAGACTTTAAAGATTTTAATAACCAACACTGCACCTAACGGTGTAGTCAATATGAAGTCTGTAAAAAGCAGTATCCTGAATGAAAAAATGAGAAGAAGATCACAAAACTCATCTTCTTCATCACAATCAGATATTCTAGTTACTGACTACAGAGGAAGAAGTCAGTCTAGACAACAAATGTCTAGAGAAAAAAGCAGAGGAAAATCAAAAAAATATGACAATATTGAATGCCATTATTGCAAAAAGAAGGGTCATATCAAAAAATACTGTCGAAAGTTCAAAAATGACCAGAAAGGCAAGGAAGTAAAACGAGATGACAGCAGTGATGATGACATGCTGATTGTTGGTCGGAATGTTTCCAGAATTAACAACTTGAAAAAGCAGTTGAGCAAGTCTTTTGCTATGAAAGACTTGGGGCCAGCAAAGTAGATTCTTGGCATGAAGATTATCAGAGATAGAAATGCCAAGAAATTATGGTTGTCATAGGAGAAGTATATTGAGAAAGTACTTCAGAGATTTCAAATGGACCAAGCTAAAATGGTTAGTTGTCCTCTTGCTAATCACTTTAAGCTGAGTTCCAAACAGAGCCCTTTTACAGACGAAAAGAAGGATGAGATGGATAAGATTCCATATGCTTCAGTAGTTGGAAGTTTGATGTATGTTACGGTGTGCACACGACCTGATATCGCTCATGTAGTTGGAGTAGTGAGCAGATTTCTTTCAAATCCTGGAAAGGAACATTGGAATGCAGTAAAATGGATTTTCAGGTATCTTCGAGGTACTTCAAAAATATGTTTATGTTTTGGAGATACCAAACTTGTGCTGGTTTGATACATAGATGCAGATATGGTTGGCGATGTTGACTCCAGAAAGTTAATGTCAGGTTACCTTATCACTTTTGCAGGGGGAGCGGTGTCATGACAATCAAAGTTACAGAAGTGTGTTGCACTATCTACAACTGAAGCAGAGTTTATTGTAGCAATAGAAGCATGTAAAGAGTTGCTATGGATGAAGAAGTTCTTGAAAGAACTTGGATTGCAGCAAGACAGATATCAATTATTTTGTGATAGTCAGAGTGTTATCCGTCTTGGAAAGAATGCCTCCTTTCACTCAAGATCAAAGCATATTGATGTGAGATATCACTGGATTAGAAATGTGATGGAGAAGAAGCTACTACAGCTTGAGAAGATCCATACAGAAGAAAATGGATCAGACATGTTAACGAAGATTCTGCTAAGATCATATTTTGAATACTGTCGTTTAGCTGCTGGAATGGTGGAGCCCCCATATTGTCGGGAGGGGGAGATTTGTTAGGCGCCGAATTTGTTGAATAATTTGGTGTGAGTCCCTCCACAAGTGGGTCCCACCACATATAAAATAAAGTCAAAAGTTGTGGTAATTCAATTTTAAATTGAATTCATCCAGCCAATATTTTTGACTTTTTTGATATGTGTTCACACTGAATATTTTTCCTATAAATAGGCAGATATCCTTTCATTTGAATTGTAACAATCTCAATTCATTTGAGAGAATTTGAGAGAGAGTTAGATTTTTTGGAATTTTTTCCAAAAATTAGGGAGTGACAAAAATAGTGAGGAAAATATTTTGGGGCGTTTTTGAAAAACACTTGTGTGCCACTATTTTTGGGTTTATCTAAAAGTTATTGTATTACCTATAGCCTGTTTCTAGGGAAGACTCTTCTCTTGTACCCATTAATATTTATTAGTGGAAGAAAAATATTCGGAGTGTTGTCCGTGGACGTAGCCCAAATTAAAAGGTGAACCACGTTAAATTGTCAGTGTTATTTTTTTGCTGATTATTTTATTTCATATTTATTTGTGTTATTTTATCCGTTGTGCCCAACAAATCAGAGTGTACCCACTAGATTTATGAAATTGGGAAAGATAAGGTCAATAAGGGTGTTGGGGAATCTGTTCTGGATGGGTAAGCAGATGGGGTTGGAGATTGAAGAGTGAATGGCGGAGAGGAATAGATGATAATGGGTAACGATGGAATCTGTGATTTGGGATTCATGGGTTTCTTTGGGGGACACAACGGAGGCTTTATAAGAGGCAAAGAATTTCAGAGTATGAATGGGTTTTGTTGGTTTTTGCAAATTGGACACGAGAAATGCGAAGGATAATGAGGGGATTCTAGGTTGACTCTAGCGGCAGGAGCAGAGTGAGAGTCGTGGTCGCTGGCGACCGTTTCACCGATCGATTCTTTCCTCAAGAACGTCCCTGGCGTACTTCCTCCTACTCGTTTCCTACCTAACATGAAATTGTTGGGGTTTTTTGGATTGTTTATTTTTTTTTTAATAAAGATTGGTTATTCTTCTGGGCTGAAGATTTTCGCCCAATCTGCGTTTTTAGATGTTGTAATCATTTTGATGAGTGATTTTGGTGTTGGCTTTTATGGTTGTTTATGTATACATTTGTATTCACGCTACTGATTTGGCTTTATTATTTTCGAGTAAGATCTACAACCTAATTAACAGGTGGCGGATAAGTTAAAATTGAAATTGACGCATTTCGCCGGTCTTTAGCATATTTTAGGCGGAAAACAGAGTGGGGAGAGAGAGAGAGCACAAGTGGGAGGAGAAAGAAGAGATAAATAAGAGAAAATTTTTTATATTATCCTTAAATTAATTTAACCAAACATTATTATTATAACATCCACTATTCTAGATTTTCGCCGATATATGTATTTCGTGACTAAAATAGAATCAAATTGACCGAAATATAAATTATAGGTCATTGCAAGTTATAAAATTTATTTTAATATATTCCGTTAAATTTTTTACAAAAACCAAGGAGAACGGGATCATGCCTTAAATAGATAATTTTTGCACTGTTAACGAATCATAAACGGAGGATACCGTGAAGTAGAAAATATTAAGATGAGTTTACCGTCATAATTTCGTGTCAAACTCAAATGTTTATAACGCTAAATTATATGAATAAAATTTGAGGTGCGGTTCTGCAAAAATATTGAAAATGCGATTTTTGCTTTGGTGCTCCAATTATGAAACCAAAAATATCAGTATGTAGAGTAAATTATTTCATGAATATTTGTATAATTAATTGAAGGAGATTAAATTATTTAGGATTTCAAATTTAAAAAACAAAATCAATGAACTAACAATTGAGATTTTGCCAATATATAAATTAATTAACCTAAATGATGTATTGGTAATCCCAATTTACTTATACAAGTCATGGTTAGAATATAACTAAATAAGTCAAATGTCATTTTGTTGGAAATGAGTAAGTCTTATCTCTCAATTTTTTCTCCATTCTACGACCTTCTATTTCTTTATTCCTTTCATTTTATCACTTTAACTGTCCCTTTCTTCCTTATCGTCTTCTTCTTCTTCTTCTTACCATATCCATGGTCGACCACCATTCTTCATCCAATCCGAACAACTTACTCATCATCTCTTATTAGTTTCTCACTTATTTTCTTAATCTAAACACTAATTCAAACTTAGATATAATAATTTTTAAAGAGAGAAGTCTTTGTCTCAGTCATGCCTAGCTCTATCTCTTATTGGTGTACTATGTGAGTTTTGATGAAAGAGCAAGCCAAGTGGAGTTTTGTAAGGTCACGGATTGGAGATAATTTAAGTAAGGTAAATATTGGCTTTATTTTCCATTGTGTACCTGAGAGTTTGAGCTCCCCATATCCTTGATTCTAGCTTTGTTCCTTCCCCTCCTTTTTAAGCTAATGTTAGTATAAAGAGACTTTTTTTATGCATGTATAACTCTTGTACCTGAGAGTGCAAGTTCTGTCTTTGTGTGGTTTTCTCACTATCCCTTTATCAAAACCCATATGACCAAAAGCTCAAAGTGAAGAAAATGAGTTTAGGGTTAATAACTTGAACTGTTAAACTGTAAGGGTTTATTAAAAAAAAAAAGATTTAATTGAGAATTGAATCCATAGACCCGAAATTGTTGGGATGGAAGTTAAAATGTTTAGTTGGAATTTTGAGACAATTAAACCAAAATATTAATGACCCGAGAATATTGAGAACCAAAAATGATATTTTAGAATTTCAAATGGACTAAATTGGACAGGATTGGTGAATTTAATTGATGGATTAAAAAATAAGTTAGTATAATTATAAATACAAAATTAAGGAAATAAAGACGAAAATTGAGGCAGAAAAAGAATCAATGTGAGAGATATTTGATTTTTTTTTAATTAGAAGACAACAAACTTTCAATTATTAAAAAATTATTATATTTCTAAATGCCTAATAATTAATTACATTTATTATGTTAGACGTATCTATAAAACTAGCACCGGTGTTGGGTAAAGGAATAGAGCCGGTGAACAATGAACAGCGGTAGTCGAGGTCTGTACAATGATTTATAATTTTAGCCATTAATGTTTAAAATATGATTTTAAATAAGTTTTAATTTAAATTGATTTATGAAATAAATGTAGAATTTGTGATAACATGAAATTATTTTTAAAGACTTGATTATTTATTATGATATGTTGTTATGAAAGAAATTTTAGTATAACATTTTTAAATGTTTTATTGAGAATTTGATTGATGTAATATTTTGAATAAACATAATTATATGTTTGTGATATAATGCTTTATATAAGCATATGAAAATTCGTTTTTAATGAAAAATTGATATTTTAGCCTATATATTAGCATGAATGACAATTGAAGGAATTATTGACATGCCAATAAAATTTGTTGGCCTGTTAGGTTTCCTGTAGACACATAATATGCTTTATGGCTCATTAGGTTTCTTGTGGTTGCGTGACATATATATTCGATCTCGTGAATTTCCTGAGAGTTTGTGATATAACATATATTCACATTATATTTTTTTTCTTTGATCAGATGAATTTTCTGGGATCATGAGAAAACATATATCCCTTGTTTTTCCTGATATTGATCTATGTTGATTTAATATATGAGCAGGATAAGAAATTTTTATTAATTATGATAATTGAAATGAAATGAATTTATGTGATATATGATTTGATTTGAATAAATAGATTTATATTATTTTTATGTTATTTTATGATATAACAATGATTATTATTATAAATTATTGTATCATTGAGTTGTATGACTCGGCATGAGAGTTTGTTTTCTCTCTTGTGCAGGTTAGACATATAGATAAAGTGACAATCTTATAGATAAAGTGTCGCCAATAGTGAGGCACAATATAAAACCGAGCAGTAGTAGTAGCTACTCTAGGCGAATCGGTACTTTGAAAAAGTTTTTGTTATTATAATATATTTGATGTAAAAGAAAGTTAATTCTCAATTTTGGATGTGATATATTTATGTATATAAAGGGGTATGATTATAAAATGTATCTAAAATTATATTTTTTATATTTCTCTTTTCTATATATATATATATATATATTTTTTTTTTTTTTTTGAAATCAGATTCGACAACTGCAACACCACTTATTCGAACAGCGTTATAAATATAAATTTAATTATTTTATTTTTATTAATTGATAATTAATGAATAAATATAACTCTTAATATAATATATTAAAATCATCTAAACATTTCTCATGAAGAATGGACTGACACCAGTCAAATAACCATTAATAATTAATATCTTGAAAAACAATAGGGGCGAACGCGACTGACGGCCATGGGTCTATTTGTACAATTATGCTCAATTGAGCCAACTTTGGCATGCTATTTGATTATGAGCTATGCTGCAATTTGCACTTTTGCCTTAATTAAAATAAGATGTTTTTATATGTATTTACTATAAATTATAATTCATCAATAAATTATTTAATATTTTTTTTACTCAATTTTGGAAAGAATCTCATTAATTTCTTCTAAAAACTTATAATTGTGCACATTTACAAAAAGAGATGGGATGATGATGGGAATTTTATCCTCTAGGATATAATGAGAACTATTCTTGAAGAGAATGAATTTATTTAATATAAATTTATTAAAAATCAACTGATATATCATAAATATACTATAAATATATCATAAATATATTTTAAATATACTATAAATATATTTTATATATACTGTAATAAAAAAATATATTTTCAAATAATATATATATATATATATATTTGGAAGAGAGTAAAATAAGAAAATATTTTATATATACTATCTCTTTTTTATAGTATTTATGAACTTTTCCCTTTAACTTATAAATTGACCTAAGATCTGATAACATGAAAATGATCCAAACACAAATGAATTCGATACAAATCTGCTAGACCCTTCATCAAGTCTACATTAAAACTTCTTAACAACTTGAATTTATTTGTGTTTAAATGATTTTTTTAATTATAGTTTCTAGGATCACCTTTAAAATTTTATTTTGAAAATAAACTTCGGAATAATATTCGTAAGAGTTTTTTTTTTCTTTTTTCTTTTTTTTTTTTAATACATTGAAAGATTTCTAAGAGTTAGCTTTAAGAATAACTATATATCTTCTTCATGTATTCTCTTCCAACTTGAAATATATTTAACCACCTTTTTTTAATTTATAAATGAAGAATATTTAGACTTGCATGATAACATCTCTGAATAGAATCTTAAAATATCATCACGCTTGTGATAATATATATATATATACATATATTATCACAGCGTGATGATATGACATTAGTTGCCAAATTTGCAATAGAAAGTGACAACCAATAATATAGAAAATAGAAGAAAGTGGATAAAGATGTCAACAACAGAGGAAGTGGTTAATGGAAAGTTGGGTAATATACTGCTATACCTCAAATAATCAAGAAAAAATATTTTGAAAAACTCGAAATAGAACAAAAATGAAGGACATACCCATAATAAATAAATAAATGGATAAACTTACATATATACACTAACTTACGTGTGCCACATTTCACATCCATCATTTGGATTGTTTGTGATTTGTGAAAAAAGGAAAAAAAAAAAAAGACTACATTTATATATGTTATAATGATAAAACACCGCAAAATCGTTTAATTTAACCAACAAAACCGGTCGGCTAACCAAATTTTCATTTGAATATTTATTGGATCGAACATATATCTTCAAATCCAAAAATAATTAATGGGCCAGTAAACTGTATGGGAATTATGGAAGAAAAATTCAAAATTCTTTTAAAACTAATTACTTTGTGTAAATTATATCATAAATTTATATTTATAATATATAATGTGTCGTTATAAAATAAAACGATTTTGTGGTTTTCTAAATCGTTTTCTAACAAAATCAATATAATGAAATCCATATTTTTTTAATTATAATTTTAAATAATATTTTTATTAAAAAATAAAAAAATAAATTATTAATTTTAAAAAAAAATTATTTTTGAGTGTAATTTGTTAAAATCTATAATTTATTTTTTTCCCAAAAATTAAAACTTTTTTGGTGTTGCCGACAAATATATCTGAGAGAAACTGTTGAAGTGTTGATAAACATAAAGGAGCAAGAGACAAAATTTGGAGTAAGATTCAGAAACCCAATTATATATATATTTAAATAATATTTTTTAATTAAATTCAAAAATATTATAATAAATTTATTTTATACTAATAATAATATACTCTGTTGTTACGCAGCTTGTTCCAACAACTTCAATGCTTCCAATTAAATACAAACATCTAATAATATTTGTAATGAAGATTAAGATTTTATTAATTAATAATAAATAGAGAAACAAATTACATATATATTGCACAAAGACACTTAATTACTTTTAGTTAAAAGTCTCAAAAATTTTGAAATTAAAATCCATATCTTGGAATTTAATATGTTCATCTTTTATTCTTCTAATTGAAGTGTACAAAAGGAAAAAAAAATTGTAATCATAGCTTTGTACGACATGAATCATATTTTTCTAATAATGATAACAAATAAATTAAAATATTGAAATATCACATAAAATATAATTTCAATCAATAAAATTGCAAAAAAAAAGTAAAAGAGAAAATGGAAAAATAATGGATCGATAGATTATTCTTTGCTTCCTACCATGCTTGCTAATTCAGTGAACAAAAACATAATTTTCAGCTATTTCCTTAATCCGTGGTCTCTAAAATAAAGTCGTTGAATTAGCATCTACTGCGCACCATACACCTTGAGTTTCCATGCAATACCAACTCTAGACTAATAATGTTATAATAGAACTTCTTGAGGGTCGGACATATATATATATATATATATATATATATATATATATATATATATATATATATATATATATATATATATATATATATATATATATATTTCAGATAAATATTGATATATTTAAAAATGCATTTATAATATTTTATTAGATTTAAATCTCTAAACTATATATAAGATAAATTTATTTCTATAGAGCCTTAAGTGATAAGGTTAAAGTTGATTGGGCAATTATTTTAAGAAGTTATAAAAAAAATCAAAATAATGCATGTAAAAAAGGATAACTACAAAAGATATTATTTTCTTTTTATAATGAGAGCCAGTACTTGATATATGATAAGAGAAGGAAACATCAACTCTCAACAATCATATCAATAATATAAAATAGTGTCAAAGTAAATTTTTTTATTATGTTATTGTTTACCTTTTTTATAATGGGGTTTAGATATAATTCGTGAATTAATATAAATTATCTTTTATTATGGCGTTTAGATATATAATCCATGAATTATATCTAAAAAATTTAAAATTAATGAGTATCTAATTTTTGTAGATTTTAATTTTTAATGAGGATTATATCTAAAAAATTTAAATCAGATTTCATTAAAAAATAAATAATTTTATTTTCTCACCCGCATGCATGCGGAGTACATAAAAAACAACTAATATGTTATAAAATAATATCCAATTTCTTGGTACAATTATTGGTTGTAATTATAATATCATTTTTTTAGTTTCAATTTCCAGAATTAAAGTTAACATATTCATAAGCAATCACTATCAAATCCATCTATCTGGGATTCGGCAATACATCACCTCCTTCTATAATTGAAGTTCTTATTAAATCATCACTCACTCAAAAATATTTTTGCTTCTATTGAACGGATTTGCAAGGTCTTGCTTCAAATAATTTACTTTAATCAATGTTTCGATAGTGAATTTGCGGATCAATTTCATCTTTTTCTTAATTATTTTAAAGAAAAGTTACTTTACCAATGTCTTGAATTTTCTGATGGCGGGTTGGGACTGGAACTCTTAGATACACACAATATATGGTCCCTAATTAAAAGGTAGATATGATCCTGTCGGGTTTGATTGATCTGATGTGCATTCATTGCAATGTCCCAACTTTTTTCTAAGAGATCACAATGCCGAGGAGGATTCCGCCTCAACAATCAACATTAGGGTTGGGAAAAATCAAATTAATACTGGATGCGAATCCTATTGATAAGTTTGGTTTGAATAATCTAAGTTGGTTGAATAGTGTGTAATTCTTATAGGGATTAAATTTAGATGGAGTTATATACAAGTGAACAATTTTCTTTTTTATTAAATAACTTAAAATTAAATCAACTAATCGATCGAATTGAATCTAATTCTATTTTTTATAAATAGAATCTATTGAAATTAAGGTAATTTTATTTTTTTGGATTTTGGGTTGTTGGAGTGAAGTATCCCTCTGCAGATTCCTAATTAAAAGTTCTATAGTAAACCACTGAACTACAGTCTCCTAATTAAAAATTATGTCACCATTCTATTCAATAATGATTATAAACTGACATAATCGTTGTTATATTTATTATATGGTAGCATATATTAGTAACAATTTCAATAAATTATTCAGTATTTTATACTAATTAGTAACTGAATTACTGATATAATCTAAATTTGTATAGGACAAACTCATAAAGAACAAAACACTTCTTACTTAAATTTAAAATTTCTATTTAATAGAGAAATAATTAGTGCTATTTCATTTTACAAAGAATAATAACAATTTTAAATTTCTAACTGTTGCAAATACTTAATTTTTTACAACAACTCATGGTAATAGATATAATTTGGTGTGTAAAATAAATAGCAATAATTTTAATATAATATCATAACGGTTTTATGCTGCTGTTATGTATCATTTCTGTATAAAATGTAAAATTTCAATTTTCTCCCTTATTCAAGTCTCGTTCATCACTATAGAATTATTCCTTAATAATAATAATAATAAAAAAAGAACAGTAGTTTTAGTTGAATAATGCGCCTAAATCCAATTACTTCAACTCAGAAATCACCGATTCACAATTATCTACAAGGGAAAAAATAGAATAATTTCACTCATCCATTTGTATATAAAAGGGCAACAAGATCGAAGTATTCTCCAGACTCCCAAGTAATAGACTAATTAGTGAAATTTGGGCTTAGCTTGAAGAGGGAGAGAAAATATGACTCTGTTTGGAAAGTTGGAGACAGACGTTGAGATCAATGTCTTCAGTTGCAGACCACACCATGTTTCCATTATGAGCCCTGATAAGGTCCAAGGTGTTAACCTACATGATGGAGATTGGGGTAAAACAGGCACTGTTATCAGCTGGAATTATGTTCATGGCAAGCCTTTATTCTCCTATTCCTCCTCCCAATCAAATTCTTTTCAAATTTTTCCCACTACTATCATCAAATCTATAACTACGATAGAATTATGAATTAAAATTGTTGCTATAGATCCACAAACAGTGGATTGACAACTACTGTACCTGCTCATGCTGCAGTACAGTTTGAGCATTTTCTTGGCAACTGTTAAAATATTTTGTTAATATTTGTTGATCTCTTAAATTAAGTTTTAAAATAGAAAAAGATTATTAATTAAGATTGATATTTTTGCTCTGATAAATAAAAAGATGGGGAAGCGAAGATTGCTAAGGAGATAATCGAAGCAATAGATGATGCAAACTTTTCAACAACCTTCAAAGTGATAGAAGGACATCTGCTGGATGAGTATAAGGGCTTTAAGCTGATAGTTCAAGCAACACCAAAGGCGAAGGGAGAAGGCAGCATTGTGCGTTGGACTTTGGAATATGAGAAATTGAATGAAAAAATTCCAGATCCTAATTCATTGCTTGAGTTTCTTGCTCATTGCAGCAAGGATATTGATGCTCACCTTCTTCAGCAAGCCAATAAATGAATATGCATTAATATTATATCCATCTTTTTCCTTGATGTTTGTAATAAATAAGAAATAAGGGGGGCTTTGTTACTTTGTATGCTCTATGGCTGATTTTCCTCTTCAACTATGTCTGTGCCATGCTTATAATTAATATTAATATAATATACATATGTATGTGGTTTGTTAATTATAAGGATAATCCCTACTCTACTTCGTTATTAATTATCAGGAATTTTTTTAGTTTAATGATAATTTCTTCTTAAAATTCCCTAGTTAAAAAACCTAAAACAAGCACTAAGTGCAATATATCGTAGTGTCAAATTCATTCCTCACCGTATAATTTTATAACTACTTAAGAGGTTATTAAAATCGGTCTAGTCTGGCGGTTCCGACCAATTAAATCAAGAACATGTCATAAAATTGGACTGGTTCAACCCACATTGCCACCGTATAATGTTATGCTCACCTTCTCCAGCAACCCAATAAATGATTATACGTTAATTAAGCTTAAGCCCTTTCACTCATATTATATCCATCTTTTCTTTGATATTTGTAATAAATAATAAATAAGGGCTTTATTACTTTGTATGCTTTATGGTTGATTTTCATCATTAATTATGTGTGTATAATGCATATAATTAATAATAATATATACATGTACTGATTTCCTTCTCTCTCATTTCAAATTTATATTTGTATTGTATTGTATTCTTATCTATTATCATCTTATCTCTTACATATAAATACATGTACCAACTATACTGAAAAATGAAATAGTGGTAATTCTTTTGGTTGTTCAATCCCTTTTATGGTATCAGAGCCTTAAACACTCAAATAAATTTAAATCAACATGGCCAGCTCGACTAATGCCAATCCACTACAAATTACGTCCTTTTCTATTCCTCTAAACACCCAAAATACCTTAATGAACAGTAACACAACTACCCAATTCCCTCTAAAATTATCCATAAACAATTAATTATCCTTTATGGCATGCCCGATTCTACGCTCTTCTATTTGGTCTTGATCTAATTGGTTATATCGATGATACCTTACCTTGCCCATCTCCGACCGTTACCTCAGTAGGAGTAAAATCCACTAATCCCACCCATACCATCTGCTTGCACCAAGAAACCCTATTTCTTCATGCTATTCAAGCGTCTATCTCTGACTCATTAGTCTCTTTGATTTCAGCCTTGTGCACCTCCAATGAAGCTTGGGATAAGCTGCCCAAACTTTTTGCTAACAAGTCAGGATCATGAATCATGCATTTGAATGATCGCTTGTCTCAACCATGAGGCAATAAACCACTAGTAGAATACCTCCAGGTTGTTCGCTCCATTACAGATGAACTAAGCCTCATTGATAAACCTTCAACTGATGATGATCTAACCATTTTTGTTCTTAATGGTGTTGGTACCTATTTTCTTGAATTGACTGCATCTATTCGTGCACGGGACACACCTATCACCTTTGAAGAACTCCATGAAACTTATGGATTTTGAGACTTTTCTCAAGAAACAGGATTCTCCTGAAACTTTCATCTTTGCAACCAATGTTGCCAAATGCAACACTCAATTTAGAAATTATGGTGCTACTTCTCTGCACCCTAATACTCAATCTCCGAGCCAAAAAGGCCAATAACTTTGCTTATTCCATACCAAGAATCATGTCAATCGGTCTCAATCTCAAGTCCAATGCCAATTTTTTTTTTAATCATTATAGTCATTCCACTAAGCAATATTTCAAAATAAAAAAACGAAATCCTTCTGCCAATACCGCTATTGTCAACACAATAATTATTCTCTATGGGTTTATTTGACGTTGAGTTTGGAAAAAACGCTTTTGAAAAAAAAAATTATTTTTAATTTTTTTAAGTTTTGAAAACTGCTTTTAAAAAGAAACAGATAAATATATATTTTTTTCAGAAGTAAATTTAAAAAAACAGTTTATAAGAAATTAAAAAAATTAATCAATTAAATAAAAAAATTACAAATATATTTTTTGATACACAATAATAATTTCAAACATTCCCTATATATGCTCGATATGGTGCCTCTCATCATGTCAGTTAGTGACTTGTGTAATCTATCGGTTTATTCTGAATATATATAGGTCGTGATGAAATACTCATAGACGATGATTTAGATTTGCCAATTACACATACAGATCGAACTACAATTACTGCTTCTTTTAATTTAACAAATGTTCTCTGTGTTCCATCTATGAAAAAAATTCGTCCATAGAAAGTGATAATCAATTTATTGTAATCTCATATAAAAGGGAGGAAATATTGTCTAGATCTAGTCTATAACTTATTTCATGAACCGAATCAACGATGGATTGTCATATAAGCAAAACAGTTATTAATTTATATATATAAGATTCTATCACTTGTTTAGTCTATAAAAAAAAAATTCATGGACAAGTTCCTATAAAAGAGAAGAACGACAATGTAGATGTCAATAATAAAGGGTTGGAGTTGGCCAAAAAAGGAAATTAAGCAATGCCATGCCTCAAATAAAATAATAGACAGATGGGAGCTAGACAATAATTTTTATGACAAAACTTACCTAACTTTGATCTATCTCTCCACAAATGGACCAAGTCTATAAAATAATGAGACATCATATTTCATAATTTTAATCCTTCATTTTTCCCACCCAACCTTACCTAACCTTTCCATTTTTATCCTCCTATAATCCTTCATTTTTCCCACCTTTCCATTTTTGTCCCCCTATAATCCTTCATTTTTCCCTTTTCCTCATCCGTTGATTTTTATTTTTTGAAGAATTTCTTTTTTCATTGACTAAAAAGTAAAATTTGCGGTTAATCAAAGTTTTCTTCGTTCCTTTTCCTCATTGATTATTTTTGTATTTATTGAGGAATTTCTTCAGCCATTGATTAAAAAGTAAAATCCTCAATTATCAATGGAGACTTTAGCTATATATTCAAATTTAATTATTTCACCAATGATTTGCGTAGTAAAATCCTCAATTCTCCATGACTTTTAGTTTCTATTGAAAGCCACAATTGATAGATAGTTATCGCTTTATTTTTATTAGCCAAGAATTTGTAGAAAGAAATTCTCTAATTTCACTTCCATGTTTTTCCTTCAATTAGTTTAATGGAGGACGTAAGGTAGAACTAAGAAGTAAAAAGAGGTGTGTTAAATTTTAACTTTAATTATTATATTGTCACCTGATTTAAGAATAAAATTATGAAGTATAATGTGTGATTATTTCATTGACTTGATTTATATATAGGGACATGGACCGAATTTAGGTAAGTCTTATCCCAATTTTTAAGTTAATATCAGCCTGCTGTTTTTTGAAATCTGACTGAAGTAAAATAAAAAATTGATGATATGATTTGATAATTTAATTACTTATAAAAAAAATAAAATTCAATTCAATGTGGAAACAATTTGCTAGTCATCAAAATAATAATTAAGTCTGGTCATGTGTGGTAATTATCTTGAAGCTCAACAATCGATTTCTACAATGTGTGAGTTGGGGTGGGTGGTAGGGTTGAACACGGATATCAGATATTTTTTTATTAGAATCGAAATATATTATACCGTTTTATTATAATTCTGATGGATTTAAATTTTTTAATGATATCTGCATCGAAAACTATATTAAATTGTATCGAATTGTTCTATAACCGAACTGTACTAAAAAAATATGATATTTAAATGTTTATAATTTTACTATATATAATAATTTATAAAAATAATATAATTTATATATAACATTATTTATAACTTTTATATTTTTATTATACAAATAAAATATAACTTAAATTTTTAATTAAATATATTTTAATCCATAAAATTAAATTATAATAAATTTCTATTATATTTATAATAGTAAAAAATTTAAATAATTGAAAATTTTAAATGCTAAAAATAATTTTATACGCTAAATTTTTTATGATAGTTGTTCAGAAAATTGAATCTATAACTTTCATGTAAATTTAAAATAAGCTCATCATCAATCTAATCAACTATCTTTATTATTAATATGTAAATAAAAAAATATTTATAATATATTGCTAGTTTCATTTTTTACTATAATTTTTTTCTCACTAATTATATTTTTTAGCATTTATAATTTATTTTAATTGTATTATATAATAAATCTACATTATATTAATTATTTGGTAAATTAATTTAAGTAAATCAATTATAACGTAATCTAATTTATGATAAATGTACTATAATTATATAATAAAATTAATATAAATTATGATTTGTTCTAATTATATTATATAATTTTTTGTCATAATATTTATATTATTTTAAATTCAAATACTAATATATATTATATTATTAAATAAAAAATATATAATTGATATATTTAATAAATTTATTTATTTATGTACATTATAATTAATGAAAACATTATATATATATATATATTTAATATATATATATATATATATAATTAAATATTTATAATTATATACTTATAGTTATATATTTATCTTTATATTGATAAATTTATATATATAATAATTTAAAATTTTAAATAATATTATATGCATAACAAACTGTTTGCAATTACCAATTAATTTTCTTTTCCAGGATTTCAAATGAGGGAATCTAAGAGGAACCATTAACTCTAATTATCATCTATGTACGGTCTATATTAAATTTATCCAATTGTCTATTTTACCTCATTTACGTTCTTAACGACATATTTTTGTCTTATTAAAGTCTTTTAGTATTATATTTCAATTTTTTTATTATTTAAAAAAAGTGAACTTCTTGTCATATGATTTTTTTATTAAAATAATTGTATTATATTAAATTTTTGTACTAATCTAAATTATATTAATAAATAATATATATATATATATAATTAGCATACACTTAATAAATTTATATATATATATATATATATATATATATATATATATATATATTAAATATATATATATATTTAAAATTAAATAATCACAAACATACATACTTATACTTTATATTATATATTTATACTTATATGTTTATATTTATACTTCTGATTTTATATACCTAATAATTTAAATTTTAAATATTACTATATATATTATATTATTTTTTATCAAAACAATTATATTATATTAAACTTATTTACTAATTTAAATTATATTAATAAATAATATATATAATTAATATACTTAATAAACTTGTAAGTTTATATCATAATCATAATATAACTTATCATATACTTAATAAATTTATATAATCATATATTTTTTTATAATTAATGTATACAATATATATATATATATATAAAATAATCACAAACATACATATTTTTATTTTATAATTATATACATATAGTTAAATACTTATAATTTTAAGTTTATATACCTAATAATTTAAAAGCGACTCCTCTCAAAAATTGTCCAAGCAGAGAGATTTTAAAAACATCCATTAATGAATAGTCCGGATGAAATGTTTCAGGTTTCAGAAAAGTCTCTCCATAGTTTACTATATGTATTATATTATTTTTTATCAAAAAAATTATATTATATTAAACAGTAATCTAAATTATATTAATAAATAATATATATATATATATATATATATATATATATATATATATATATATAATTGATATTGTAATACACCTTACTGCCCATATACACATCGTACAACGTCATATAAGAAATATTATGAGATATATTTATTTTAAATAATACATTATTAAAACTTATATATATATTGACATGTATATAATTTAATAAAATAATATATTACATTAACAAAGTAATATACATGGTTCAAGATAATCACGTGAGTTATACAATACCCCTCATAATTAAGATATCCACGGATTATGAAGTTATTACCCTATTGGCATGTCAACAATTATCTAACTTATTGTTTAAACTAATATATGAGTTTATTGACATATATAAAATATTAAAACATTTATCTTACCAAATTTTTTATATCAATTTTTCATACAAATATTTAATAATATAAAAATTCACTACATAGAAAAAATAAATTTAATTCATTAAAATCTCATATCAACATATTTATTTCATATCAATACACTTTCTTTACCAAAACATTTTATTTTTATTATAAAATATATTTCTGTGAACTTTCCAAACATTTAATATTCTCATATATATTATATATAAATATATTTCTAAAATGTAAATAAAATTTATGTCAAAAATCATATAAAAATCAATTTAAATCACAATTGACTTATATTATATATTAATACACAGACTTTTATGATAACTTGTCAGAGATTGTTAATTCATTTTCTCTTCCAACTCTTGCTACCTGCTTTGATTGCACACATAAATAACCATTAAATTGCTAATTGCTTACAAAGTCAATATAAATTATTAAATTTAAATAAAAATTAAACTACTTATTTAATTTTTCTAACTCTCATATTTATGAATATTTTTCTATTGGTATTATTTCACGTTATACACTACTAACACGAAATTTTCAAATTAATTAAATATTTCTTTTCTCTTCTAATTTTTCCTTTAATTTATTTACTTTTTCCTTCATATTTTTACTTTCCATTTTTTTCTCTAAAAATCTATTTCCAACTCAAAAATTCCTATTAATTCAATAAATTGTCTAAAAATTCCAAGTAAATTTCTATAATTACTTTGACCCATTATCTTCCATTTTCCATCACCAATTTTATCAAAAATTACATTCAATAATTTTTAATAATTATGCCAAAAATCCAAAAATTCATCAAAATTCCTATTAAATTTTTCTCTCATTCCAAAAATTAATTTTCACTTTCAAACACTCCATACATCTCCATTATAATCATTTTAAGGCGAAAATCTTTCAAAATAATTTTTCAAAAATTTGTCCATAATTATAGAAAATTTTCAATAATTCCATAAAAATTATTCTCATCAATTTTCCATCATATCCATCATCTTCAAATCTCATTCTACTCATTTTCTATTTTATCTTATTTTATCTATTTTATCTACCAAATCCTAATTTTATGGTTCTTTCAAATCTCACCAAAATTTCTCAAATTTTAGGAAAATCATCTAAGAATCAAACTTAACAACATTATTTCATCAAGAAAAGAACAAGGAAATGGAAGAATCTCCCACCTTTAAATTTCCTTAGAAACTTTTTCAAAACTCCCTTTTTCTACAAATAAATTTTCTTCTCCGACAAATAAATTTTTCTCACCTCTAATGTTTGGTTGTAAAGATTTGCAAGAGAGAAATGGAAAGAAAATAAAAATTGGAGGAAAGTAGTTATGCATGGGTCGGTTAAGAAAGAAAGAGAATATGAAAATTTTTGTTTGATTTTTATATCATGAAAAACGAAAATAAATTAATAGAATTTGACTTTTATACCCTAATTAGTAACTAATTAATTCACATTAACCCCTAAGATTGGGCCGTGATACTGTAGCGAAATTTAAAGGTATTTAGTCATCTAACCATGACACATAGGTTTTGTGGTTCAAGTGGTATCAGAGCCTAAAGAGCGATCATCAGGTCTTGAGTTCGATCCGCGCAATCCTCAATGAGGTTATGCGTCCTGCGCCAGTGAAAGATAAGCTATGTGGACCGTGTAATGCGTCCGCACAAGCGGAACGTGGTGGATTGGGTCGTGACACTGTAGCGAACCTTAAGGGTATTTGGTCCTCTAACCATGACACCTAGGTTTTGAGGTTCAAGTTAAATTGACAAGTGGCTCAATTACATAGTAATCCCATTTGACTTAAACCAATTTCCACCAATCACCAATTTTTCTCCCAAATAATTCATGATTTAATTTATTTTTTCAAAATCTGACCTCCAAACCATTTAATCCCATTAAATTAAATATATCAAATATTATAAAATAATTTTCTCTTCGAAATGATGTTTTAAATTTTGTGAAACAATTTTCAATGGGAAAATCGAGTTTTTATGGTGTAGTGATTTTTTTTAATCAAACCTGTAAAAATTCTTCCACTGTTATAACTCCACCTATGACTTTAAAAATAATATTTTCAATATTTTAATATGTTTAAATCACATTTTTATTGCCAAATAAAATCTAGCATTTCAAGCATGATATGTTGCCTTGATTTACATATCAAGTACGAAATCGCAACAATTAATCAATTTAATTAAACTTTTATATTAGACATTTTTATTATCATATGAAAATAATTTTTCTCATACATATTTATTTGAATTTATACTCTGATCAGTATGCATCTGTACTGAAGTACAAATGACCGAAATACGTATTTACCATTAGGATCTAGACTGCGGACGTGACAAATATACTTAATAAACTTATATAATTATATACTTTATAATTAATGTAGACACTATAATCATATACATAATTTAAATACTCATAAACTTACATACTTATACTTTATTACTAAACGTTTTTATTTCATTAATCTTTTATATAAGAAAATGTTGTATTTTTAATTTTAATTTAATCCTTTAAAAAAACTCTCATAAATTTTTCTTACTGCTCAAAAATTGATTGTTTATTAAGAGCATTTTTATGAGATGATTGCAGATTTTTTATAATACTATTAATTATCAATTTTAAATTTTATTGACTTTTTATTTAGTTCAAAATATTTGAGTACTGGATTGCTTTGTACTCTATTAGAACTGTACCGGAAAAACAAAGAACCGTATCAAATTGTCCAGAATTTTCAAGACAATATAATATGGAGATTTTTTATTTTCAATACAATACAATATAAGACTTAAATTTATATATATCTGAATTTTTAAAACAATACTGAAAATTTTTCAATTTTTAATTTAAATCGGACTGTGTACACCCCTAATGGGTGGCTATAGGCTGTGAACCGCCTCACGGTTCAAAAAAAATTGAGGAGGCTCTATACCGCTCTTAGAATGGGTAGTATGACTAGTTCCATATATGAGACAAAATTTAACTCATATATATAAGCCTAAAAAATGGACCAATATTAAGTGATTTTGACTACATAAATGACATCAAATGAGCTTCTTTTTATATATAAAAAAAAAGAGTACAATTTTTTTATATTTATGTAATGTAATATAAATGCACACAATTCCTTTATATTTAAATAATATTATTTATATTTATTTCATATTATTTAAATAAAAATGAATTGTGCTTTCATTTTTTATAAAAGGAAGACGACACTTACGTTTTATTATTATTCACAAGGCAAAAATCATTTTTTGCTGAGTTAAATTTTGTGTGTATATATATAATAAGGATTATAATCAGTGAATAGGCGGTTCCGTTCCACTAAAGAGGGGATTGACCCAGTTCATTTCTCCTCTCGGACAAAGACAGGTTCATACTCGAAACCGACATTGACTGGGATTCCACCAGATTTGATAGGACCGCTCCAAAGGGCTGACTTGATCCGTGGCAACCTGTATGTGTGAGATCTCTTTGTGGTTGTAATATTTTTTATTTCTGTCCTTCTTTTGAGTATTAAATAAAGTTGGAACACTCATTTTGTAAACTATCATTTGTCAGGGTGTGCAGTGCAGTATCTGGTTGGAACCGAAATACCCAACTAAGCATATATATATATATATATATTAGAAAAAACTACATTATTTATACTTTTTTACTTACTTTATCAAAAATATTTTCATTAGTCTGGTTGGGTTTTATGGGTTTCTTTGGGGGATACAACGGAGGCTTTACAAGAGGCAGAGAATTTCAGAGTACGAATGGGTTTTGTGGGTTTTTGCAAATTGGACACGAGAAATGCGAAGGATAATGAGGGGATTCTGGGTTGACTCCAGCGGCAGGAGCGGAGTGAGAGTCGTGGTCGCCGGCGACCGTTTCACCGATCGATTCTTTCCTCGAGAACGTCCCTGGCGTACTTCCTCCTACTCGTTTCCTACCTAACATGAAATTGTTGGGGTTTTTTGGATTGTTTTATATATATATATATATATATAAAGATCGGTCATTCTTCTGGGCTGAAGATTTTCGCCAAATCTACGTTTTAGATGCTGTAATCATTTGTTTAGTGATTTTGGTGTTGGCTTTGTGGTTGTTTATGTATACATTTGTATTCACGCTACTAATTTGGCTTTATTATTTTCGAGTAAGATCTGCAGCTCTAATTAACAGGCAGCGGATAAGTTAAAATTAAAATTGACGCAATTAGCCGGTCTTTAGCATATTTTAGGCGTAAAGCAGTGGGAGAGAGAGAGATAGCATAAGTCGGAGGAGAAAGAAGAAACAGATAAGATAAATTTTAAGTGGTTTATATTTCCGTAAATTAATCTAGATATAAATTTAATTATTTTTATTTTTATTAATTGATAATTAATATATATATATATATATAACTATTTTATTAAATTAATTTATAAATAATATGATATATTAAATTTATTTAAAAATTTATGGCTCACACAAGTCAAATAACCATTAATAATTAATATCTTGGAAAACATTAGGGGCGAACGGGACTGACGGTCATGGGTCTATTTGTACCCATTATGCTCAATTGAGCCAAATTTGACATGCTATTTGATTATGAGCTATGCTGCAATTTGCACTTTTGCCTTAAATTAAAATAAGATGTTTTTATATGTATTTACTATAAATTATAATTCATCAATAAATTATTTAATATTTTTTTATTCAATTTTGGAAAGAATCTCATTAATTTCTTCTAAAAACTTATAATTGTGCACATTTACAAAAAGAGATGGGATGATGATGGGAATCTTATCCTCTAGGATATAATGAGAGCTATTCTTGAAGATAATGAATTTATTTAATATAAATTTATTAAAAATCAACTGATATATCATAAATATACTATGAATATATTTTATATATGCATAGTACACTGGTTGTATATTAATATATTTTATATATACTGTAATAAAAAAAATACATTATCAAATAATTTTTTTAAATATATATATATATATATATATATATATATATTTGGAAGAGAGTAAAATAAGGAAATGTTTTTATATATACTCTCTTTTTTTTATTGTATTTATGAACTTTTCCCTTTAACTTTTAAATTGACCTAAGATCAGATAACATGAAAATGATCCAAACACTAATGAATATGACACAAATCTGCTAGACCCTTCATCAAGTCTAAATTAATACTTCATAACAACTTCAATTTATTTGTGTTTAAATGATTTTTTTAATTATAGTTTCTAGGATCACCTTTAAATTTTTATTTTGAAAATAAACATCGGAATAATATTCGTAAGAGTTTTTTTTTCTTTTTCTTTTTTTTTAATACATTGAAAGATTTCTAAGAGTTAGCTGTAAGAATAACTATATATCCTCTTCATGGATTCTCTTCCAACTTGAAATATATTTAACCACCTTTTTTAATTTATAAATCAAGAATATTTAGAATTGCATTATAACATATCTTAATAGAATCTTAAAACATCATCACGCACACAGATAATATAATATACAGATGTCAACAACAGAGGGAGTGATTAATGGAAAGTTGGGTAATGTACTGCTATACCTCAAATAATTAATACAGACCTAGGCAACAATTTTGAGTTAATATAAGTGCTGCTGTTGAATCAGATGGATCAAAAAATTGTGAATTAACCTTTAATTCGTTATTTAATGAGAATATCAGTTTAAAAAAATTACCTGAAAGAGAATAATTAACTTAAATAAATTAGAGTAATTGCCAATAAAATTTAGCTTATTAGTACTAAGTGTCTTCTAATACGATTAATAAAATTTGATTATTAATTACGAATAATCTTATACTGTCACAGAATATCACAGTATTCACAAAAATAATTTTTTTTCAACTAATGATTTTTGCACTATATAAAAATTATGTATTAATATATAAATTAAATTAATAAAAATACACAAAACTACGCAATCAGATGTAAATTATCTCAATAGAGTATATTCCACATATAGGGACTAACACAATTAAATGAGTTACAGCTTCAGAGCTTCTATTGACGTTTTGAAAAGGCATGTCGTTTGATGCTACAGCTAATTATTAAGAAGGTAAGCATCAACAGCTTTGCTGTAATTACCCAAGTATTCCAAGTGCTTCTTAGGAGGTGGAACGTTGTCGTTTTGCTTCTCATATTCTACAGTCCATTTGGCAAAATTGGATTGACCCATTGTTATGACCTGAAATCTTGGTTTGAAAGTCTTGTAATATTTGGTGACCTCTCCTTCCAGCATGTTGAAAGTTATTTTCTTTGTAATATTTTCTTTGTCATCTATGGCTTCTATCGTCTCCTTAACCGTCTCACAATTTCCTAGCACAATATATTGCATAAACGTACTAAAATGTAGTAAAATGAAAATTACATTACATTACCTTCATGGAAGTCTGGAGAAATTAAGATAAAAAAAATTTGATAATCATATTTAAAACTCCCAAAACTCAAAAAGAGAATCAATTTTGAAAATTAACAACTTATATAGAAACAATGTAATTAGTAAGATGGCATAAATAGTAATGAAAGTCTTACCACAAACATAAGTCCACAGCCTGACAGAGCCCACAGACTCCCAATCACCTTGAAGAACTTTTATATCCTTTACATAATCAGGGCAGATCTTAGGAGTGAGATATGGTTTGAGCCTTAAAATTTCATAGAACTTTTCAGCAGAGGATTTAATCTCGGTTTGAACTTCCAGCATTTCGATTTGAGCCATATATTTGAACCTGGTTTTTAGTTGCTAAAGAATTACCATAAACAACTAATTAACGATGCAATGAGATGTGAATGGCTTAGGATTTTATATAGGGAAGAACTAATGGAGAATCAAATGAATTCTATACTGCAGGACCAAATTCCCAAAGTGAAAAAATTCCTTGTGTCTTCTGTATCAGGATAGATGTGATCATTTGCACATAAATAGAAAATCTTATTTTTTATTAAAGTTTATATATAAAATTTATAAAACTACAAAAAGTTTTAAAGTTTTTGAATATTTATAAAAGATGGATTCTCAAAAGCATAATGGCTTCATTTCCACTAAGGTAAGTGGGTGGATTCTTGCAACAAAAGAGATATTTAGAGAAGTCTTCTTAAACTGATCTGAAAATTAGAATTTAAACATTCTTGCTTCTATTAGTATTACCTAGTTGTGTTTTCGTGCTTTGTGTATGGTTAAGAAAAATAAAATTTAATTAAATATTAATATTAATATTAATATAAGGAGAATTGCATAAAAAATTATAAATAAAAAAAAACTTATGGTAAAGAAGGAACTAAAAAGCAAAAGGATAAGAAAATAACTCATGATGTTTCTTAAAAAAGTTTCAAAGAAAATTCATTAATGCTTAGCATATCAACCAAAAGCACATGTTTTTGGAGCTGTAGAAGAAATTGTTAAACTACAGTTTTATTTTTGCTGAAGCAAATTAATCAATAGTGTTTGAGATAAGAAAGAGCACTTCAACTACCATTATGAGGTATAGCTACTAGCAGATGGTTATGCTCCTATACAAATACTGTTACAACCGGTTAACCAAGAATCTTAATTATAGAAATGCAAAAATTTAAACTCAGACATCTTTTCACTCCAAAAGTTAACATTATAGAGACAAAATTGATATATTATCCTAAAGGGAAGAGATGACATGTAGCTCATTAATTTTTTTCAAACATTAAAGAGTAATATATTTCCTAAAGAATCACATAGTAAGTTGGCCAACAAAAACCAATTAAGAAAGTGTTAATAAAAAAATGCAGTTGATAACAATGATCATACTGATAATTTAGACAAGGAAACTTGAGAATCAATATCATTAGCTCTTGCCAATGAATTATATCAGTTTGAAAAATTATTGATGTCTAATTGGTGCAAAGACCAATTTTTAGCTGTTGCAACAGCAAATAAAATTCTGACCGTTACTACTTTGGCCAGTGGAGAAAATAAAGTTGTCATTGTGATATATCTCGGAAACCTGATGATACCCTTTTGCTACCTACCTCGTTTTATACCTATCAGGCTTAAGCTTCAACCTGATGACCCATTTACAGCCAGTTGCAGATTTTCCAGCAGGTAAAGAAGTTAATGTCCATGTCTGGTTTTTTAGGGCTTCTAATTCTGCATTCATGGCTCATCTCCATTCAGTTGAACCTTTGGCCTCAGTGTAAGTTTTGGTTCATATAACAAAGCCACATTAGCCAAGAAAACTGTATAAGAATCATCTAACACACAGTTGAGAAAAAAGGTACGAGGTGATGAGAAATTCAAACTAGGCACAACAGAAAAATTTACAGTAGTGATGTAGTCGTAAAGCTAATTGGGCTATTTTTTGAGCCTTGTACTGACTCGCTGTTGATGAGAATGTTGTTGTGAAGTCTTGTCAAAGATGTCCGATCAGATATGAGCATTTGTCCGATTGGATGAAGGAAAGATAAGTATGTCCGATTGGCTATGAAGAAGAGTTTGATCGAATGTACTAGAACTTGCAGAATCTGAGTTTAAAACTGCAGGTGCTGAATTATTTGCCCTGTAACTAGCCGTGGGTGAGGCATTTGGAATATGCAAATTCTCAGAGACAGGTACTAATGGCAGTGTTATGTTAGTTGATGAATCTACCCAATCCTTATAAGGGAAAAGCTGCTCATGAAAAACATCTCTTGAAACCAAATATTTAATGTTTTCAACATCATACAACTTGTACCCTTTTTTACTAGACATATAACCCCGAAATATACATTTGAAAGCCTTGGTTGCAAACTTCTCCTTTGATGGTTGAGTATTAGTTGAATAATATAATAGCCAAAGACACTTAAGTCTTGATAATCCAGTCTCCTTTTGAAACGAATCTCATAAGAACTGCTCCAGTTCAACACAGCCAGTACTAACTGGTTTTGTCTTCTCATTTATCCTAAAACTCTTTAGTACTTTTTTCAGATATTGTTTCTGAGTCAAACAAAGTCTCCCCAATTTTCTGTCTCTGCATATCTCCATACCGAGAATCTTGTTAGCTTCTCATAAATCTTTCATTTCAAATTCCTGATTTAGTTGAGCTTTTAACTTCTGAATCTCTCATTTATTTTTCGAACCTATCAGCATATCATCAACATAAAGGATAAGATAGATAAATGAACCATCTCGTAGCTTGCGCAAATATACACAATGATCATATTTGCTTCTTGTGTATTTCTGTCTTATCATAAACTTGTCAAATTATTTGTATCACTGTCTTGAGATTGTTTCAATTCATACAATGATTTGCTCAACTTGCACACCAAATTTTCTTTTCCAACAACTTTAAATCCTTCTAGCTGAGTCATGTAGATTTCTTCTTCTAAGTCTCCATGTAAAAATGCAGTTTTTACATCCAGCTAAACTAATTCCAGATCCAATTGTGCTACCAAGACTAACAGTATTCTAATGGAGGAATGTTTTACAACTGGAGAAAACACTTCATTATAATCAATTCCTTCATTCTGAGCATAGCCTTTAGCTACCAATCTTGCCTTGTAGCGGATATAATTCTTATCAAAAAATCCTTCTTTTTTGTATAAACTCATTTACAGCCAATCGCTTTCTTTCCCTTTAACAGATTTGCTAGCTTCCATGTCTGATTCTTTTCAAGGGACTGCATCTCTTCTTCCATATCCTTTCTCCACTTTTCTTCTTCTGAGCTTTGAATAGCTTCACAATAAGTGGAAGGAATCTCATCATCTATTGAAAATGTGTAATTAGTCATATCTTCAAGTCGAGCAGTTTTCTTAATATTCCTTTTCTGCTTTCATAGTGCAATTGGATCAAGTTGCTGAGGAGGTTCTTGTGCTGAAACCTCTGCTTCCTCATCTGATCCATTTTCTACCATTATCTCCTCTTCTGCCATAGGAGTAATTTTATTAGACTTTATAATTTCTGGATCAACAATTCTTCTTCTATCAAACACCACCTGTTTGGGAGTTTCCTCCACCTGCTGTGGAGAAACATCTGTCTACTCCTTTGTTACCTTTTTTAACACGATAGATTCATTAAAGGTAACATCTCTACTAAAGATTATTTTTTCGTCTCTAGGCACCATAAACGATATCCTTTGATATCAGAAGATATCCCTATAAAGATAGCTTTCTTTGCCCTTGGATCTAACTTTGATTCCTTAACATGATAGTATGCAGTGAAACCAAACACATGTAAGGAATTATAATCTGTAGCAGATTTTCCATACCACACCTCCAGAGGTGTTTTGCCATTGATAGCAGTTGATGACAAACAATTAATGAGATAACATGCGTATGTTATAGCCTCAGCCCAAAATTGTCTGCCTAATCCAGCATTAGATAACATATATCGAACTTTCTCCAATAGAGTTCGGTTCATGTGTTCAGTCATCCCATTCTGTTGTGGTGTATTTCTGACAGTGAAATGTCGAGTAATTCCTTCATTTCTGCAAACTTTCATGAAGGGATCACTTGTGTACTCTCCGTCATTGTTTGTTCAAAGACACTTATCTTTCTGCTCGTCTGAGTTTCTACCATCTTCTTCCATATGAGAAAAACTCTCAGCACTTCATCATTTGTCTTCATTGTATACACTCATACTTTTCTTGAACAATCATCAACAAAGGTAACATAGTAGTGTTTACCTCCCATTGAAGCAGTTTTGGAAGGACCTCATACATCTGAGTGAACATAATCCAGAATACCCTTGGTATCATGGATTGCAGTGCCAAACTTCACTCTCGTCTGCTTCCATTTGATGCAATGCTCACAGAAGTCTAATATGCAGGTTCGTACTCCTTGCAATAATCTTTGATTTGCCAGAATTTTTAAGGATTTTTCAACTGTTGTTGTTGTTCCAACAACTGTATTGTCTTCATAGTAATACAAATTGTTGCTCCTTTGAACTCCTTTCATCACCACAAGTGCTCCAGATATAAATTTCATTACTTCATTTTTAATGACTATAGTGAAACTCTTTCTCCCAAGGATTCCCATAGAAATGAGGTTTTTCGTCAGACTGGGCACATATCTTACGTCTGTCAGAGTTCTGATTGATCCATCACGATTCCTCAACTGGATTGAACCAATTTTAGTTGTTTTGCAAGGGCTGTCATTTGCTGTATAGACAACTCCACATTCGATTTCTTTAAAATCGAAAAATCATTCCCGATTGGGACACATATGGTGGTTACAGCCTGAATCCAGGATCGAAGCAGTCGAACTGCTTATTGATGGCATCAATGCTAATAAAAAATCTAAATAATCATATTTAGCTACATTTGAATCTGCAACAGCCTTGCCTTTGCCAGATTTTCTTCTCAACTTAGGACAATCTTTCTTCCAGTGCCCCTTTTCTCGACAAAAGGTACATTCATTTTTGCCCACTTTGGACTTTGATCTGTCTTTCTTTCCACTGTTCTTATTTTTCGAACGACCTCTTACTATCAAAGCTTCTGCTGCCCCACTGGTGCTATCTTTCTTGTCTTTTCTCCTCAATTCATAGTTGTATAGTGCAACACATACTTCACTAAGAGACACTTCATTTTTTCCATGGAGTAGAGTAGTTTCTAGAAACTCAAACTCCTCAGGAAGGGATCCCAACAACATTAGCGTCGGATCTTCATTTTCAAAAGTCATATCTAGATTCATCATATCTGCTACAAGTTGATTGAAATTGGTGATGTGATCATTCATTATAGTACCAAAAATATATGTGAATCTAAACAATATTTTCTTCATATGGAGCTTATTTTGACTACTGTTTTCAAGAATTTTTCCTCTAGTGTCTTCCACAATTTACTTGCAGAAGTTTCTTTACAAAAGGTATACTTCTGCTCTCTGGACATGCACGATCAAATTGTACCACATGTCAAACGATTGATTGTCTTCCATTCCTTCTCATCTGCACCTTCTACCTTTTCTCCCTCAATGGCAATGTCTAAGTCTTGCTGAAATAAGGCGTCTAGAACTTCACCTTGCCACATGCCAAAATGGCCTGTACCATCAAAAATCTCTACTGCAATTCTCGTATTTGCCACAACAGTTCTCGTCAAAATTGATGAAGTAGAAGTTGTTGTGTCCATCGTGAATTTTTGTCCGTCTCTTGCCATTTCTTCTTTAAGACTATTTAATAGCTTTCAAATGTGGAACCACAGAGCATATAACTCAGTTACCTTGGCTCTAATACCAATTGTTGTGGAAATCAGGTTAGTTTCCACCAAAGTGAATAATTGTGGCAAAAAATTAAGATAAAGAAAAATTCACAGGTAGTTAATGGAGTCACAAATAGTTTTCCTTAAAAACCAACTTTCTTAGACTCTTAGAGTTTTGGTGACAGAATTTTTCTCAGATAATTTAAAGAACAATATATTACAAAGTAAATGACCCGACAATAGCTATTAAGTAGATAATAAAGAGAACACCAAAATTTAACGAGGTTCGGTCAATTATGCCTACGTTCTCGGAAACTACTAAAATAATATTTCACTATTTCAAAGAAATATTACAAAGTGAAATATTACAAGAGAGATAGAGAAAATACAACCAATTTTAGAAGTAGATGGATTGGTGTTTGGGATGAATTGTTAAGAGGGTGATGGAGCTCTTTTATAGACTAATACTTTTGTGGAAAAATAATATTTTTCCGATGTGGAATTGTCATATTTCAACGATAATCTTTTTGATGCTTTAGCAAGAACTTTATTACTCCTTTGCATATAACATTAAGAAGAAGCCCATAATATATTTCGGGCTTAAAGAAAAGGAAAAGCTGATTCAGAATCTTCGGATCACTCATATAAGTACTAGAAAATAGGTACACTTATTATTACATAATTATTAGATCAACAACTATTAACTTAATTTTACACAATAATACATATTTGGATATATTTTATCATAGGTTAAACCGACTTAAAATAAAATAAAATAAAATAAAAGACTTTCTCTGTTTTATTATTGGTTTCATCCTGCAAGAACCCATCTAGGTAAGGAAAATCATGAATAATTTTGGGCTATGCCTGAAGAAGATGAGATTCAATATCCTTACAAACATTGGTAACAAATTCCAAGTAAGCAGTTGGAGGTGGAATATTCGCATTTAATTTCTCATAATCAAAAGTAAATTTCAGAATGCTTCCTCCATCTTTTGGAGTGACTTGAACGGTGGCCTTGAAGCTTTTGTAAAGCTTTAAGAGATCTCCTTCTGTAACATTATAGGTTATTGACTTATTTTCTTCGTCTACTTTCTCCAGTGTCTCCTTTAGACTTAGATTGTTACCCCCTAATTAATAACATAAAATCACATTAAAAAAATGTGGTAAAGAAAATTAGTGGATTGATCGACTTGTGCAGAAGAAAAAATTATAAGAAATTCTAAATTATATGTACTTTGATTAATGAAATGAATTACCTAAGGAATAATTCCAGTACTTGACAGAGCCCAGAGTTTCCCAGTCACCTTCATGAACCTCAGTTTAGTGAACATGATAAGAGGCTATCTCAGGAATTTGGTGCGTTTGGCTCCTAAAAATTTTGTAGAATTTATCAGCCTGGGCTTTGATCTCTACTTGGGTCTCAACTTTGCCAGTGAGAGCCATAATTGTGAAAATCTAGAAAATTTGCAGCAATTGACTTGGTGATTAATCTTGTGATGGAAGAAAATGGCCTTCTATCTTGATCCTTATATAGGTAAAATTATGAGTGAATCAATGATCTAGTTAATACCCTTGTGTTATTTTTTATATATACTGAAAATCACATATACAATTAATTACTCTTTTTTCTTTTTATCGGTGAATATATATATATATATATATATATATATATATATATATATATATATATATATATATATTTTTTTTTTCTTAAGGCATAAGATGCAAATTGACCCCCATGATAAAGTCAAATAGCACCCGAACGTTTAAGTTGGCTCAGTTAAAGCCCCATGATGTATTTAAGGCACAAATTAATCCACTGCCACTTCAAACTACCACTATCGTCTATTGATAGCTGTATTTTTATCTTCCAACTAAAAAATGACACGTGGATCTAGTGGCCAAATCAGAAATATTATTCAAGTTGCTCCAATTAGAAAAGTAGATATAGAAAAAATATTTAATGTGTAGCAAAAATTAGATGAAAATCGAAATATGTAAAATATTGTTCAAAAAAAAAATGACATATTAGCTAGATTTTTTTAAAAGAATATCAAATTTACTAAAAATTTCAAAAATTTCAGGGGTCCAATGCCCCATGGCTCCCATGTACCTCCATCCATGCAAGGACTTCTTGGGTTCCACTAATTAAAAATTTGAGAAAATTAACCATTTTCTCACTTCTCTCGTTCTTTTTTTTTTTTTGGAAGAAGAAGAAGATAAAGGAAGGCCTGTTTGGATTGAAACAATTTTCAATCATTCATATTAAAATATGAGATTTTTATGCATTAGTTATTGATATAAGAACTAGAAGACATGTTATTGGCAATATAACTTATTGGTTGAAGGTATATTTTATAATCTAGAGCCCATGAAACCTGTTGCATATACTAGCAGATGGTATTTGCTTCAAGTGATTCAAAAAACAATAATCATGTATTTTTTATTTCTATATAATATCATGCTCCAGATAATTCGCACAGTGCTCTATTTCCACGGTGGGCTTGGTGAGGAGGGCGTTAATTATCTCATATAGGTTACATATAATTTTGAAATATTATTTATAATGAATTAGACAATTTTTTTTTCTTGAGTTAACTTTTGGGAATAGCTATATCTAAAACTCATATACCAACTTAATTTCTCCGTACTAAAGATACCATTAGAATTTGATGAATATTTTTGGGAATTTACACATGTGGAAATTAGGGGTAATTTGTGAAAATTTTAAATTTGACTTTTATATTTTCTAGAAAGTAATTAATATCATGTAATTAGAGAATTGAAATGTAAGTTTTAGGGATATATATATATATATATATATATATATATATATATATATATGCCCATGCAATTTGTGTAGGAAAAATCTGTAGAGAAGGTTAATATTATATGGAATTAATTAAAGAATTTTTTTTATATTCTTCTCTCCTTCTCCTTTAATACATATATCCGCCATGAAGAAAAAGAAAAACAAGGAAAAGAAACAAAATTTTTGATTTATATGTTCTTCCTATTTCATTCAAATCCAACTTGTGGTGTTTTTTTTTTCTGATTCAAGTATCTACTTTTTGGGTTATTTACTCTATTTAAGCTGTTTAATATCATCAATTATAGATTTATCATTTTCTAATATATTTTAAATTGTGTTCAAATTTGGATCTAGATTTATATTTCTAATTAATGATATCAAAACAACTTTAAACCCAACAGATACTATGACCTCTACAGTAGAGGATATAATTAAGTTTAGATTCAAATATAACTCTAGCTAGATTCAATTGAAGCCTATGTGTGTAATTAATACAAGGGCAGACTATAAATAGAAACAATAAATAAACAATGTTGAACAATTTGAGCGAACTTCTGAGCAAGTCCTTTTTTTGTTGAAGACTCATCTGGAAATTTCCAATCTTACACGAGCAATATAGACAGCTTTTTGAAATTAAATTGCTTATGTATTCTGTTGAGGGTTAGAGGAATAAAAAAAAGTTCAATGATACTATTCATATATAAACCTAAATCGAATAGACCCCAGAAATTTGGATGCCGATCGATTAGCTCTTGCTTGCGTACACCCAATTCATTACCGAGTCTAGCTAGTTGATTTTTCATTGAATTTTTCAAGATTCGCTGATGTTGTAATAAGATTTGGCTTGCATTAAAAAAAATATTTATTTTCATTTGTGAAACCAGAAAGGTAATGAAATAACGTTGTCAGTAACAATCATTGATTCATTATAGATTTGACTTTCCAACTATTTTGTTAAAAAGCATATTACTTTCTTTGGGTTTCAAAAAAAATATTATTATTTTACCTGAAAGTCATATGTGCCTCCAAATAGTAGGTTATTGATTATAAATTTATCATATTAAGATATATATTTTTACTACCTTGCATTTCAGAGGTAACTTAAATAAGCATTTATGTCATTGCCATGATCTTTTGAGTAATTATCCTCCTATGACTACATATAATCATTATTGTTTTCAAAATTTTTTAACCTGAAAGTCATATGTGCCCCCAAATAGTAGGTTATTGATTATAAATTTATCATATTAAAATATATATTTTTACTACCTTGCATTTCAGAGGTAACTTAAATAAGCATTTATGTCATTGCCATGATCTTTTGAGTAATTATCCTCCTATGACTACATATAATCATTATTGTTTTCAAAATTTTTTAGTATTGCTAATGATTTTTTACACATTAATTGAACCTAAATTTTTTAGTTTATTATATTTTATTCATTATTTTTTAATTATTTTTTTTCCCGTAAAAAAATTATCTTGACGAGACATGATTTTATGAATAATTTATCAAAGTATATATATATATATATATATATATATATATATATATATATATATATATATATATATATAAGGCGATCAGTTGCCCAAAAAAGGCAAAAATGATGAGGAGATATCTTGGGGGATTCACATGCTGGACCTCAAGTTTTGTGATGATGATTATATAGTTAAAAAATCCAGAAACTTTTAGAATTCATAATTTTATCTCAATATTCTTTGGTCAAATTACATGAGATTGTTTGAAATTTTAAATTTTTAAAAAATTAATAATTTATCTATTTTTAAAAAAAAATTATTTGAAATAACAATTAGAAAGTTTAAAACTTAAATATAATAATTGTCATATAATTACCGTAGTTGGTAATAAATATAAATCTTAAACTCTTATAAAATATTATTAGATTGTAAATAAAATTTTAAATAATTCATATAAAAATATATTAAATATAAAAAAATTATATAATATATTGAATTGTTATATTTGAAATTCATACAGTATCAATGAATGACTATTATTTCAAACGATATAAAATAAATTATTAATTTTTAAAAATTTATTTTTGACTATAATTTAAAAATTGTCAGAATTTTTTTTATATAATTTGTTATTTTACTTTTTATTTTTATTTTAGAATAATAAAAAATTTAATTTAACTTTATCCAATTTATCATAATTGAAGAAAACGATTTTATTTCTTATTAAATTTGGACTTTAGTAGTATATATTTGGGTCTCTTTCAAGATTATCTCTGATTTCGATTCGAATTTTCAATTATATATAAGTTGATGGGGACATAATAACCAGCGTCCCTATCAAATAAACAAATAAATAATCAATCATATACCCAAATTTTAAAAAATTAATCATTAAAGGATTTTTTTTGAAACAGTTAACATAGATATGCTTAATTATATGTACCAAAAGTAAAAGCAGAGTAGTTAATGTGTCAGTGTATACAGAAAAATGACTGTAATGATCTGATAGTGCGAGAAAATATTGGATAACATATACATGCACTTCCACCATCTCGCGAATTTTGCTCTCTATCTAGTGTTAAATATTGATGTTACGGGAGGGGGACGAGTTCTTATTTCATTAACTCAGTCTATATGGCAATTTTTATATAAAAAGAAATTATATTTTTCTTAAAATTAAATTTTAATAAACTAATTAATATAAAATAAATTCATTAATTATAACTTAAGAATTTATCATTAAATATAACTTATAAATATATCAATTATAATTTATAAATTTATCATTTTAAATTTATATATTTATTATTTTTGACTTATAAGTTTATTGTTTAAAAGTTAAATATTTATCGTTTATAATCTATAAGTTTATCATTTAGAAACTATAAGTTCATTATTTAAAATTTATAGATTCACCGTTTAAAAATTATAAATTTATCGTTTTACAACTTATTGTTTCGTCACTCATAAATTCATTATTTACAAATTTATAGATTTATCATTTAGATTTTACAGATTCATCGTTTACATTTTTTTAGTTTTAAATTTAGTATAAAAACTATAAATTTATTATTTAAAATTTGTACGTTGAATATTTATAGATTTATTATTTATAACATATAGGTTCATCACTTATAGATTTATTATTTATATTAAATACATCGTTTTCAACCTCCAGTAACACGATTTTTTTTTAATATATTACTCATTTTTAGTTCAATAATTTTTTCACAAAAAAATCAAAATTAATATTTTTATCTCAAAAAATAATAATAATTATTATAATATTCAAAAATACTAAAAATAAAATCAAATATACAAATTAAAAAAAATCTTTTAAAAAAAAAACTTAAAATATATATATTTTTTTATCTCTATGAACAACAATAAAAAAAAAGAGAAAAATAATAAGAAGAATATGTTGAAAAACAAAAAAAATATGATAAATATTTAGTTAAAAATGATATTTTATCAATTAATAACACATAAAATATCAATTACTCACATTCATGATATAATTTGTCACAAAACTTATCTTCTCATTTTATTTATTATAGTTATTATTAAAAATTATTTGGCAAGATAACGTCACTTCCAAATATCTTATAAAAATAATATCATTTTGAAATTATTTGCATGTCATATTGTGAAAAAAAAAAATTTTCCCAATCCGTAGGATGTTGTAGTGTCAGAACACAACCATGTCTTTAATTGCGTAATTAACTGTCAACTGTGTGACAACATGTCACACCGACTTACGTCAAACGATGTTACGTGAGGAGTTCACCCAATTGGATTTATCTTTTGAAGTTTTAGGGATTTGGCTCTTCCTATTATCCAATAAATAAATCACTTCCACATTAAATACTATAAAGAGATGAGATAGTTCGTAATAGTAGTATTACAGGAGCCCTGCACCTTTAGCATTTTGGGTATCAGGTTTGCAACATGAAATACCATAATTACAATACAATAACCACAAAATTTACACACACATGAAATATAACCCAGGAAACGTTTCCAGGCTTTTATTTGCAAATAATAATAATAATATATTATGATGCATAATCATGTATCAGGCCTGCTTGACAAGGTGCGCATCAACATCCTTGACAACACCAACCACCAAGTTGAGGTACTTGTTTGGTGGGGGATCACTGTGTTTGAATTTCTCATATTCCAAATTGATTTTAACAAGACTTCCTCCATTATTCTTGTCAACTGCTTTGAGAGTGATCTTATAGCTCTTGTATTGTTCAAGCACATGCCCTTCAACTGCTATCAAAGTCACTGACTTGTTTGCTTCGTCCACTTCAACCTTCTCCCTGAAACTCTCCAGCTTTCCATCTATTCATTTGCATAAGCAACATTTATATAAAAACAGATCACAAGAATACATATAAAGATAATAAAATAATCAGAAAAGGTTACCTAGGGTATATGACCAGAGCTTGACAGAGCCAGGAGTTTCCCAATCACCAGCATGTACATCAATCTGATGTATTTTATCAGAGGAGGCTGTCGGAATTTGATGAATTTGGCCGCTCAATAGTTTGAAGAACTTGTCGGCAGAGGTATTCAGCTCTACATCTACTTCCAAATTCCCAGTAACTGCCATTCTTCAGATTCTGAACTTCTTAGTAAACCTTTTTTTCTTCCTTTTTTTTCCCCTTTCTTATGATTTGGAGTCCCCTTTATATAAGTGCAAATTATCCTATTTTGCCAATTCAGATTAATTTACAATTTAGGAGTTGGGTAGAATAGGAGCGCTTATAAAAAAATCACCATAAATAATGTAGCTTTACAGTTTAGATTTTGAGAATATTTGGTTCGACTGGTGGAGTCAGCAAATATCATTTCTCAGTATGTTTTTAATCTCATCAAGTTATTATTTTAACTCTTCTTAATATCGATACCCATTAACTTATACATTGCTTCACTTCTTTCACAATCCTTATTTACTTTAAATTATTATTCTACAATTCACCATGAGCCCAACTTCCTCCTATAGCTATTTCGGTCGCAACTAACTCCAATACCTAAAATCTCAAATTAAGGGGTCTACATCCCAATGCAGGTCCCCTTTACTTGGCTTTAATTACTTCTTAACTTAATTCCAGTTTTAATACAATTAATTATCTAATTTAATTTTTTTCCTTTCTTTCTTATTTCTAATTACAAGTTAAACTCAATATCAATTCACTTAATTTATGTATCATATCAAAATTTCCTTTCAATTATGTTACTTCACCAAATCCAAAAATATCTTGAATTGTATTTGCATAGTTCGGCGACCACGAAAACCCAAAGCACAATTAGTTCTCCTTCCATTAGTTATCGGTTTGTACCGTAAGTACTATCTTCCTAATTTCTGTTCAAATACAAATAATCCAAATATTAATTGAGTTCATAGAAATTAAGAAAACCTATAGAAATAAGAGCAATTAACAATACCTTAACTAGTTTCAATGAAGAAAGAGATTAATCAATTAACGTACTAGATTTAAAAAAGGATGTAAACAGATTTTTTTAAGAGAATTTCAAAACTGATGGTTGGTTTAGTATTGTGATTGGAAAAAACGTTTTTGAAATTTTTTTTTGAATTTTAAAAATTAATTTTGAAAAAAAATAGATACTTTTTTTAAAAGAAAGCTTAAAAAAATAATTTATAAAAGATACAAAAAAAATGAATCAATTAAATACAAAAATTTCTAAACATGTTTTTTTTTTTTTTTTTTATTAAAGGAGATATACATTTTAGTGGGATGTTGAAAACTGCTAGAAGTAATATGGAGGGAATCATGCTCTTTTTCCTTTTGATTTCCCGCCCAACTAGAGATATTTTATTTCTTGTTTTGAAAGGGACGAGGCGGGGAATATGTATCTAATAAAAAAATTGGAAATACAAAATATATACTAATTAATTATTGGAATTATCTGCCTAACAAAAATTATCATGAAACCTCAATTTTACATGGTAAGGAATCTCGGATTGAACTCGCCGTCTACCGTATTATCACTAAACCCAAGACAATGAATTTGACGATATACGTGGCAATTAGATTTTTTTTATTTTAAAATTTTTTTAGAATAATTGATAATTATTTGATATCCAACCGTTATTAAAATTATAGTTGGTAAAATATTTCAATCAGTATATGATAATTAATTATAATTTAAATCAGCTGTTAATTGAAAAAGGTTTTTTTGGAGTTTTTTTTCCATTAGTTGATAACTTATTTTATTTTTTATTTTAACTATATTACCCTTATAAATTTTTATTACTTGCAAAATATTTACTTCCTACAAATTAATTTTTCAATTAATAAATAATTTTTAATTGTTAAATTTTTTTATCAGTAAATTATTTATACTTACAAATATAAAAATATTATAAATAATAGTTAAACTAATAATATCGTTTATTTTTAAATGACAAAAAATATGTACTATATATCATTTAATATATTACTATATTTTTAATTACTATATATATCATTTAATATATTAAGCATAAAAATTAATAAAAATTAGTTGATTTTGTTTATAAATTATATATACATTTATTTATAATTGATTATATTTTATTATTTTAATTATAAAAAATAATTATATCAAATAATTACTTTGTTTATTCATACATCATATAAAAATATATATTTTGAATAAAATAAATTATATCTCTATTGATAATTTTATATTATAACAACTCAATTAATTTTACTAAATATTAATATCAATTAGCTATCAGCCGCTAGACACATTTACCAGTTGAACTAAATGGAGCTTTAAAATATCATATAAATATCAACTTGAGTTTTAATCGTGACTAAAATTTATTTTTAGATCAAATTAGTAAGTAATTTCAAATTATTACAATCATTTAATCTCATTTCATTTTTTAAAATTACCTTTATTCCTTTTTTACGAAACCATTGGTACATTATAGTCATGCCATACATGGTACAAACAAAAGATGAAAAAAATATTATATATCTTTCAAAAATGAAAGATTATAAATTATTGTAAATTAAAAATTATATGCTACTTTAATTTGTAATTTGAACTGCAAATTATATATACCTCTATCTCACCTATATATATATATATATATATATATATATATATATATATATATCTTATCATAAGTTCACACGTGATTTTTAAATGGAAACATTAGTGACTCAAATATCTTTCCATATACAGCATCAAAACAAAATAGAACAGAATATATTGATTAAACAAAATATAATGTATAAACAAAATATAAATGAGGAGCAAGATTTTTTAACGAGTCAAAGTGATATATTTAAATAATTATGACTAGTAAGTCTAAAAACATAATTTTGAACTGGTTCAAATTCTCTACGTTTATTCATATTTCGCAAGCTCAAAAAAACTTAATCGAGTCTAAACAAGCTTGATAAATATAAATTGTAAATTAAATTATTATAAATTTGCAATATAGTTACAAAGAGTTAGCTTTTGTACTGTGGCTTTATATGACAAATAAACTTTTGCTTATATATGTGTGTGTAGTCAATATTTTGTGTCACCCCTTATATATATTTGTGTGTACATAATTAACTATCCTTATCTGTTTTCTATATATATGTATATATGACAAGGGAAGACCAAAATCAAAGGCTAGATTTGAAACAAATTAAAATCATTATTAAAATTAACTGCCATAGATAATTAAGAACGGATATATATATGTAAAAAATGAATTTGCATGAATGCGACCCACATTAATTAACATTAATAACCTCTTAGGTGGTTGTTAAAATGTTATAAATTTATCAATTCCAACCAATAAAAGTGTGGGACCTTTTTTTTGATTAAGCAACTATTCCAATTTAGTGATTGTTTAGAAGAATCACATCAATAATTTAAGGGATAGAAATGACTTATAATTATAATACAATTAATTTTATATTGATTTAAGTCATTTTAAAATAATAGTGAATTTACGATTATCAATCTCAATTATTTAGATCCATTCAACTCTAATATAATATTAGACTTATGAGAGAATTAACCGTCATATGACTGTAGTAAAATCTGAAATTCAATAAGTGAAAAGACTCATATCAAAAAATAAATAAATTTGTGGTCAAAGAAAAGAGGAAAAAGTTTATACTCATAAAAATATTGAATTAAACAAAGTGAACTGGAATATTGGATTAAACAAATAATAATGGAATCAATATCAGTTGTATTTGAGGAGAAATGTTAAGAATAATTTCATATCGATAGATTAATAAATAAAATATTTATTTATAATTATGGTGTAACTAATTTTAAATTGACTTAATCATTAAGTTATAATTTTCTTGATTCATCCAATTTTAATAGTGATAATAAAAATGGTGACATGGTGCTAAGAATTATGCATGCAAGTTAGCTAGGCAGCAAGGGAAAGAGAACAGCTTTGGGTGGGTGGAAGTAATAATCAAGAGTTTTATGGGAGTTAACAGAGAGAGAGAGAGACTTGAGGTAGTTGCACTAGCATCACAATCCTCTTTAATTCTCATTTAAATGCTCCTCTTTATAGCTATTATGGCATCCAAGCAAACATTCATTTCATGGGGGGAAAAAACAAAAACTATCTTTATTTGCACAATAAAAAGAATATGATAAATATTTTTCTTCAACATGTATATCTATATGATATCTTTTGAACATTTCAAAAAAAAAAAAAAATATATATATATATATACACGGTTTTTAAAAAATAGAAAACTAAATAAATATGTTAAAATCAATTAATTACTAATCAATTAATATCTAATTTGATTTGATTAATGTTAATTTTCATTTTTAACTACTAAAAAATAAGTTTTGTTTTTCAAATAATAACTTATAAGATTAACTTTTACTGCTAAAATTTCTTATATATTTAACAAATCATAAGACATTAATATTCATTTACATGTACTATTCTCTCCTACTATCCCTTGTTTTTTTTTTAAAAAAAAAGAAAAAAAATTAAAGGTTGGGCTTTACTAGACAGAACTTATTCCAATGAAGTTTCTATAGCTTTTTATGCAATAGATCTCACCTTGAGAACTTGAAGATTGTTTTGTCCATAGTTGAGACATTGAGACATATATATATATATATATATATATATATATATATATATATATATATATATATATATATTATCTTGGAATTTTCCAAAGGGTATGGTATAGAGAATTCGTTCTAGCTGGTATCCACATTGAACAAGGGAATGACATAGGGGTATTGCGGTCATTTGAAAGAATCACAGCATGCACGAAATCAGAATTAAATTTTAGTTTGTATAAGTAAAATATTACTAAAAAAATATGATGAAAGAAACAGTAATTAAAGAGTCACAGGGGCTTGAGAAAGCGTGTTGGGCCAGCAAGACAGGCATCCTCTTTGAGAAAAAATAGATGCATTTATTTTCTCACCCGCATTGTCACGTACCGCGAAGGTTCATCCGGGATTCCCCACAGTTGTACAATTTTTCTGCACATGTATTATTTTCTAGAAGGCCATTGTACACCGTTAGATTAAATGGATCATGGCCGTCCATTTTGGTAGGTAGGAATTAATCCTAGCCTTTGATTTGTTAGGTAGGAATCGATCCTAGCCCTCCATTTTGGTAGGTGGGAGTTGATCCTAGCCATCCATCTGGTAGGTGGGGATTGATCTTGGCCATCCATTGAGGAGGTGGAGGCCTATATATATCTTATGTAGCTCATTTGTAAATCATCCAAGCATTTAAGCAATACAAGCAATTCTTAAGCATTCTCCAAGTTTCTCTCTCTACTTTGTGTTCTTAGCATCTTTGCCAATTTGCTAGCTATATCTAGCGTTATCGAGGAGGCTGACTAGCATTCTTACGAGGAAGTTTGCTAGTGCCGCGCGGTCGTTGGTAGCAAAAGACCAAGCCCGTGACAGTTGGTATCAGAGCTAAGGTTCAAGCAAAGATGGCAGGAACAAGTGAGATGACGAAGATGGCAACCGAGGAGAGCCGACAATCAAGGAAGGGAAGATCAAGGTCGAGAGATACCTTGGTAGACATGAATGCAAGGCTCGCTAGAGTGGAGCTTGCTGTTGTCGAGGGGCAAGAGAAGTTCGAGGAGGCAGACCAACGCATCATGGAGCTCGAAACTGGGAGAGATGAGCTCCAAGGAGAGATGCAAGGTGCCCTGAACATTGCCATGACAACATGTCTTGACCAAGTGAAGGCCTTTGAGGAGTCCCTTCGTGCCGAGATTGTGGGGCTCAAAGAGGAGATTGCTAGAGTTGTAGCGGAGCTTGGCGATGCAAAAGATGAGTTGATCCTTTGCAAGAGAGCCATTGCGCAAGGGGGAGGTGTGGCCAACCCCGTGGTAGTCTCTGCTCCTTCAAGGGTGGACGTTCCTAAACCGAAGGCATATCATGGTTCAAGGAACGCGAAGGAGATTGACAACTTCTTATGGAGCTTGGAACAATACTTCAAGGCACTTGGCCTTGATGAAGGAAGGAAGGTCGATCATGCATCCCTCTACCTTGTGGATACCGCAATGGTATGGTGGAGGAGGAGATGTAGCGACATCGAGAAAGGAACTTGCACCATTGATACATGGGACGAGTTCAAGAAGGAACTGAAGAGGCAGTTCTACCCGGTGAATGCGGAACATGAGGCGAGAGCCAAGCTTAGGCGACTCTCTCATGAGGGGAGCATACGGGATTATGTGAAGCAGTTTTCCGAAGTGCTCTTGGAGATCCCCGATTATCCCGACAAGGAAGCACTCTTTGCTTTCATGGATGGTTTACAACATTGGGCCAAGTTAGAGATCGAAAGACGTGGTGCCCAAGACCTAGCCACTGCCATCTCCATTGCTGAATCTCTTATCGAGTTTAAGAGAAACGAGAAGCCGAAGTTCCATACAAGCAATGGTGACAATGGAAGGAGTGGGGGAGACAACCACCATAGCAAAGAGAGTTCCCACAAGTACGACAAGGGGAAGAGCATCAAGGATGACAAAGGTGGAGGTAGGCCACCTATCAAATGCTTCTTTTGTGAAGGGCCACATAGGGCAAGGGAATGCCCGAAGAAGGCCAAACTATCCGCTCTTGTGGAAGAAAGGGAGGAGCATGAGCGACGTGAGGAGACGAGGGTGGGATCCCTACAACTCCTTAATGCCATGAAAACCAACAATGAGATGCCAAAGTCCTACAGCAAGGGAAGATTGTTCGTGGAAGCCAAAGTTGGCCAACAAACCGTGAAAGCATTGGTAGACACGGGAGCCAGCCACAACTTCCTTGAAGTAAAAGAAGCCGATCGGCTAGGCATCAAATATGCTGGCAAGAAAGGGTGGCTTAAATCCGTGAATTCTGAAGCCAAGGCCACGTTCGGAGTTGCTCGTGGAGTCAAGGTGAGCCTTGGTGGATGGCATGGCTCCATAGACTTCTCCGTAGTGCCAATGGATGATTATGCAATTGTGTTGGGCATGGAGTTCCTAGATCAAGTCAAGGCCATGCTCATTCCTGGTGTAAACACGATGTGCATATTGAAAGAAGGCAATGCTTGCATGGTGCCATTAGCAAGGGAAGCAAGTCCAAAAGGCAAGCAAATATCATCCATGCAACTAATAGAGGAGGAGATGCTACCCGATTTGCCCAAGAGTCTTCCACCAAAGGGTGAGGTGGATGGGGAGGATCAGGTGAGTTCTGATGCAATTGCCAATCGAATGGCGCCTCCCGAGTTTGGAGAATGGAAGAGGAAACCGAGGGCTACAGCCATAAGCCCGAGGATTTCATTGGGGGAGCAAGACCCACAAGCCAAGAGATCGAGGGAGTTGGCCAGTCATGTGAAGACTCGCCAAAATTGGCTTAGAGGTGGGGAGCTCACCAAGGGACATCGTACGTTTCCAAGCATCTTCAAGGTTTCCAAAGGTGGGCATGATAAGCCAACCATGTCACAAGGACACGAAGCTAAGGCCGAGATGCAGAGGAAGAAATGGGCCGAAGCTAAAAAGGGGCATTCGAAACTTGAAGAAGGGGATGCGACGAGGACGTCGCCAGATTGAGTGGGGGAGAATGTCACGTACCGCGAAGGTTCATCCGGGATTCCCCACAGTTGTACAATTTTTCTGCACATGTATTATTTTCTAGAAGGCCATTGTACACCGTTAGATTAAATGGATCATGGCCGTCCATTTTGGTAGGTAGGAATTAATCCTAGCCTTTGATTTGTTAGGTAGGAATCGATCCTAGCCCTCCATTTTGGTAGGTGGGAGTTGATCCTAGCCATCCATCTGGTAGGTGGGGATTGATCTTGGCCATCCATTGAGGAGGTGGAGGCCTATATATATCTTATGTAGCTCATTTGTAAATCATCCAAGCATTTAAGCAATACAAGCAATTCTTAAGCATTCTCCAAGTTTCTCTCTCTACTTTGTGTTCTTAGCATCTTTGCCAATTTGCTAGCTATATCTAGCGTTATCGAGGAGGCTGACTAGCATTCTTACGAGGAAGTTTGCTAGTGCCGCGCGGTCGTTGGTAGCAAAAGACCAAGCCCGTGACAGCATGCATGCGGAGTACATAAAAAACAACTAATATGTTATAAAATAATATCCAATTTCTTGGTACAATTATTGGTTGTAATTATAATATCATTTTTTTAGTTTCAATTTCCAGAATTAAAGTTAACATATTCATAAGCAATCACTATCAAATCCATCTATCTGGGATTCGGCAATACATCACCTCCTTCTATAATTGAAGTTCTTATTAAATCATCACTCCCTCAAAAATATTTTTGCTTCTATTGAACGGATTTGCAGGGTCTTGCTTCAAATAATTTACTTTAATCAATGTTTCGATAGTGAATTTGCGGATCAATTTCATCTTTTTCTTAATTAATTTAAAGAAAAGTTACTTTACCAATGTCTTGAATTTTCTGATGGCGGGTTGGGACTGGAACTCTTAGATACACACAATATATGGTCCCTAATTAAAAGGTAGATATGATCCTGTCGGGTTTGATTGATCTGATGTGCATTCATTGCAATGTCCCAACTTTTTTCTAAGAGATCACAATGCCGAGGAGGATTCCGCCTCAACAATCAACATTAGGGTTGGGAAAAATCAAATTAATACTGGATGCGAATCCTATTGATAAGTTTGGTTTGAATAATCTAAGTTGGTTGAATAGTGTGTAATTCTTATAGGGATTAAATTTAGATGGAGTTGTATACAAGTGAACAATTTTCTTTTTTATTAAATAACTTAAAATTAAATCAACTAATCGATCGAATTGAATCTAATTCTATTTTTTTATAAATAGAATCTATTGAAATTAAGGTAATTTTATATTTTTGGATTTTGGGTTGTTGGAGTCAAGTATCCCCTCTGCACATCCCTAATTAAAACTTCTATAGTAAACCACTGAACTACAGTCTCCTAATTAAAAATTATGTCACCATTCTATTTAAGAATGATTATAAACTGATATAATCGTTGTTATATTTATTATATGGTAGCATATATTAGTAACAATTTCAATAAATTATTCAGTATTTTATACTAATTAGTAACTGAATTACTGATAATAATCTAAATTTGTATCGGACAAACTCATAAAGAATAAAACACTTTTTACTTAAATTTAAAATTTTTACTTAATAGAGAAATAATTAGTGCTATTTCATTTTACAAAGAATAATAACAATTTTAAATTTCTAACTGTTGCAAATACTTAATTTTTTACAACAATTCATGGTAATAGATATAATTTGCTATGTAAAATCAATAGCAATAATTTTAATATAATATCATAACGGTTTTATGCTGCTGTTACGTATCATTTCTGTATAAAATGTAAAATTTCAATTTTCTCCCTTATTCAAGTCACTATAGAATTATTCCTTAATAATAAATAATAATAAAAAAGAACAGTAGTTTTAGTTGAATAATGCGCCTAAATCCAATTACTTCAACTCAGAAATCACCTCTTCACAATTATCTACAAGGGAAAAAATAGAATAATTTCACTCATCCATTTGTATATAAAAGGGCAACAAGATCGAAGTATTCTCCAGACTCCCAAGTAATAGACTAATTAGTGAAATTTGGGCTTAGCTTGAAGAGGAAGAGAAAATATGACTCTGTTTGGAAAGTTGGAGACAGACGTTGAGATCAAATCTTCTGCAGAAGATTTCCATGATGTCTTCAGTTGCAGACCACACCATGTTTCCATTATGAGCCCTGATAAGGTCCAAGGTGTTAACCTACATGATGGAGATTGGGGTAAACCAGGCACTGTTATCAGCTGGAATTATGTTCATGGTAAGCCTTTATTCTCCTATTCCTCCTCCCAATCAAATTCTTTTCAAATTTTTCCCACTACTATCATCAAATCTATAACTACGATAGAATTATGTATTAAAATTGTTGCTATAGATCCACAAACAGTGGAATGACAACTACTGTATCTGCTCATGCTGCAGTACAGTTTGAGCATTTTCTTGGCAACTTTTAAAATATTTTGTTAATATTTGTTGATCTCTTAAATTAAGTTTTAAAATAGAAAAAGATTATTAATTAAGATCGATATTTTTGCTCTGATAAATAAAAAGATGGGGAAGCGAAGATTGCTAAGGAGATAATCGAAGCAATAGATGATGCAAACTTTTCAACAACCTTCAAAGTGATAGAAGGACATCTGCTGGATGAGTATAAGGGCTTTAAGCTGATAGTTCAAGCAACACCAAAGGCGAAGGGAGAAGGCAGCATTGTGCGTTGGACTTTGGAATATGAGAAATTGAATGAAAAAATTCCAGATCCTAATTCATTGCTTGAGTTTCTTGCTCATTGCAGCAAGGATATTGATGCTCACCTTCTTCAGCAAGCCAATAAATGAATATGCATTAATATTATATCCATCTTTTTCTTTGATGTTTGTAATAAATAAGAAATAAGGGGGGCTTTGTTACTTTGTATGGCTGATTTCCCTCTTCAATTATGTCTGTGCCATGCTTATAATTAATATTAATATAATATACATATGTATGTGGTTTGTTAATTATAAGGATAATCCCTACTCTACTTGGTTATTAATTATCAGGAATGTTTTTAGTTTATTGATAATTTCTTCTTAAAATTCCCTGGTTAAAAAAACCTAAGACAAGCACTAAGTGCAATATATCGTAGTGCCAAATTCATTCCTCACCGTATAATTTTATAACTACTTAACAGGTTGTTATTAAAATGGGTCTAGTCTGGCGGTTCCGACCAATTAAATCAAGAACATGTCATAAAATTGGACTGGTTCAACCCACAAAATTGAAGGTTAATTTAACTGGCTAGTTGGTCCGCAATCTGGTCAAACCATCACGGTTTGATAGGTTCGGCCGGATGAAAAATTATTGAAAATTAAGAGATTTTGGTGCAAACTGGAATTGAACCCTTGACCTAAGGAAAAACTTTAAATGCACACATGATACAAATTTCTAAATTTCATTTTAACTATTACAAAAGTATCCATATTATTCAAGAAACATATAATTAATCAAGTTGAATTTAATTATTTATATTTTAATTATGAATTATGATAATTTTTTTACACAAATAACTTTTTAAATTATTTTTATTTTAAATTGAGAAATAAATTGTATTTTAGTTTAAAAAAATCATTATCTATTTTAATTATAAAAATTAAAAATATATAAATAAATCAATTCTACTATTTATTAAAATAATAAATATAAATATAAATATAGACATTATTATAATTGAAAATATTTTTGAATATGATTATATATTAATTTGAATTATTTATAAATTTATTTACATTATTCGAGAAACATTGATAAAATTGAATTCAATTATTAACATTTTCATTATTAAAATACATTATGATAATTTTTTCATATAAATTATTTTAAAATTATTTGATTCCTCTTAAAAATTATTTTACTTGAGAAATAAACAAATTTTGTAATGTAATTTTCTGAAAATTACTATTATTTTTATTTTTAAAGAATTAAATAATATACAAATAAATTAATTTTATTATATATTAAAATAATAGATATAAATATAAATACTATTATATTTAAAAATATTTTTGAACATGATTTTATATTAATTTGAATTATAAATATTTAATATTTTTTATTTTATTATTGTACGTAAAACAAGTCTAATGTAAATATTTTTTTTATATTTTACTATGCATAAACATATTAAATACTATATTTTTCATTTTATATTTTAAACTCTGATATATTTTTCGGGTTGGCTGACAGTTGACCCAGCTCAGGTCTAGAAACATTGTTTAGGATTTACCATCTTATGATTTTCACAGTCTATGATATGCATGTTTCATTTAACTATTACAAATGAACGGTCAATGATTGGACACTTTCAAAAGAATATTTGGTTAAAGCTAAAATTTAAGATAGAAGATAATAAAAGTTGAAAAACACTTTATTTGTACAAAATTTATGAAAAAAAATCATAAATTAAGCAAATCACAATCTTATATATTGATAAATGAGTGGAAATGGAGAATCTAAAAAGTCCAAAAAAGGTTTTTGTTTTTTTTAATAGATTTGGATTGTATTCTTTTTATAGAGATTTTGCAGATTTGAAGATCCTTTTAGTTTTATGACAAATTTTCTAATGAAAGGGAATAAGCGGGGTAAAGATCTTTTACTCATTCCTCTCGTGTTATTCATATGTTTATGACTAGAGATTGATAGTTAAAGGATGCTAATTCTTCAACAATTATTCATTGGTTCCTATGAAATACAACAGCTCCGTTCGTCGACGATAATTTTGATAAATGAATTTAGCTGTGTTATGAAATTGTAGGCTTTTTTCTAGACATCAATTTCTATATGTAATGAATGAATTTCTTGTAAAATCTCAATAGCTATTGTTTTCGTTTTTGTTATCTTGATGAAAATATATGGAGTTTGTAAAATCTCAATAGCTATTGTTTTCGTTTTCTAATAATAATAATAATAATAATAATAATAATTTATTTGTGGCATCATATGCAGTTTTGGCAGATCACATTTTCAAGCCTTTGAATTTTTTTATATTTTGGCTATTAAATTTATAAGTTTTAATACAGTCATATTGGTCACAAAACAAAAATTTCTGCATCAATTTTTTTATTGAACGATAAAATAATTAAATATCACACGATTTATCATTACGTTGGGATATTTGTCTAAATCTAAATGCATATTTTCTTCATCTACCCATAGCATTAAAAATGAAATTAAGAAAATGTAAATATAATATAATAACTTTTGTTCATTAAAAAATAATACTATATATATATATATATATATATATATATATATATATATATATATATTAGCTAACCAAGTCTGACATATATAATTAATTTAAATATTATTTAAAAATATCAATTTGTTTTATTTTAATTAAAATTTTTAATTAACATTGTGCTTTCCAAATTAATTTGGACAAAAATGAATAATTTCCAAAATTGTTAATGGTATTTATATGTAAATAATAGGTATCTGCTCTTTATTCTTGTCATATATTTATTCCTCATAATATGTGTTTATTATTTTTAAAGACAGATGACTAAAGTATAATTTACATTTTATATGTCTTTTATTTATATAAACAGATGCATTAACTAACAATTTTATGACATATTTCCAAAAAAGTAATGTCATTTCAATAACATACATATATAACTTTTAATTTAAAACTGTTTTTGTACTAGTGAAAGGGAAAAGGCAGTCTGGTGCATTAGACTTTGGAATATGAGAAGTTGAATGAGCAAACTCCAGATCCCAATTCATTGCTTGAGTTTATTGCTCATTGCAGCAATGTTATGCTCACCTTCTCCAGCAACCCAATAAATGATTATACGTTAATTAAGCTTAAGCCCTTTCACTCATATTATATCCATCTTTTCTTTGATGTTTGTAATAAATAATAAATAAGGGCTTTATTACTTTGTATGCTTTATGGTTGATTTTCATCATTAATTATGTGTATAATGCATATAATTAATAATAATATATACATGTACTGATTTCCTTCTCTCTCATTTCAAATTTATATTTGTATTGTATTGTATTCTTATCTATTATCATCTTATCTCTTACATATAAATACATATACCAACTATACTGAGAAATGAAATAGTGGTAATTCTTTAGGTTGTTCAATCCCTTTTATGGTATCAGAGCCTTAAACACTCAAATAAATTAAAATCAACATGGCCAGCTCGACTAATGCCAATTACAAATTACGTCCTTTTCTATTCCTCTAAACACCCAAAATACCTTAATGAACAGTAACACAACTACCCAATTCCCTCTAAAATTATCCATAAACAATTAATTATCCTTTATGGCATGCCCAATTCTACGCTCTTTTATTTGGTCTTGATCTAATTGGTTATATCGATGATACCTTACCTTGCCCATCTCCGACCGTTACCTCAGTAGGAGTAACATCCACTAATCCCACCCACACCATCTGCTGGCACCAAGAAACCCTATTTCTTCATGCTATTCAAGCGTCTATCTCTGACTCATTAGTCTCTTTGATTTCAGCCTTGTGCACCTCCAATGAAGCTTGGGATAAGCTGGCCAAACTTTTTGCTAACAAGTCAGGATCATGAATCATGCATTTGAATGATCGCTTGTCTCAACTATGAGGCAATAAACCACTAGTAGAATACCTCCAGGTTGTTCGCTCCATTGCAGACGAACTAAGCCTCATTGAGAAACCTTCAACTGATGATGATCTAACCATTTTTGTTCTTAATGGTGTTGGTACCTATTTTCTTGAATTGACTGCATCTATTCGTGCACGGGACTCACCTATCACCTTTGAAGAACTCCATGAAACTTATGGATTTTGAGACTTTTCTCAAGAAACAGGATTCTCCTGAAACTTTCATCTTTGCAACCAATGTTGCCAAATGCAACACTCAATTTAAAAATTATGGTGCTACTTCTCTGCACCCTAATGCTCAATCTCCGAGCCAAAAAGGCCAATAACTTTGCTTATTCCATACCAAGAATCATGTCAATCGGTCTCAATCTCAAGTCCAATGCCAATTTTTTTTAAATCATTATAGTCATTCCGCTAAGCAATATTTCAAAATAAAAAAACGAAATCCTTCTGGCAAGGCGTTGAGTTTGGAAAAAACACTTTTGAAAATATATATTGTTTCCAGAAATAAATTTAAAAAAAAAAGTTTATAAAAAATTAAAAAAATCAATTAATTAAATAAAAAAATTACAAATGTATTTTTTTAATACCCAATAATAATTTCGAACATCCCCTAAATCTGCTCGATATGGTGCCTCTCATCATATCACTTAGTGACTTGTGTAATCTATCGGTTTATTCTGAATATATATAGGTCGTGATGAAATACTCATAGACGATGGTTTAGATTTTCCCATTACACATACAGATCGAACTACAATTACTCATTCTTTTGCTTCTTTTAATTTAACAAATGTTCTCTGTGTTCCATCTATGAAAAAAAAAAAATTGCTATATGTCTCAATTTTGTCTCACTAATGAAATCTCCATTGAATTTTTTCTCTTCCTTTTTCAAGGTTAAGATTGTCAAAATGGGGGTGTTTCTCATTCAAGGCTGGGATAGAGATGGCATTTATGAGTGGCAAATGAAGACTTGTCCATCCGTGCCTGAATCTCAAGTTACTGTTAGTGCGGTGAATAATTAGCATCTGCATCTGGGTCATCCATCTCAAAAAGTCCTTAGTCATCTGTCCAAAAACAATTTATTAATTGTTCCATCTACTAGTTCCTTTTGTGAATCTTGCTCTTGTAATAAAAGTCATCGTTTACCCTTAATTTGGTGATTCTTCTTTATTGTTCAATTCTCCATTAAAACTTTTGTATTAAGATGTTTGGGGACGAGGCTCATTTAAATTAATTTATAATTTTAGTTGATCACTATTCACGTTATACTTGGTTTTTCCCTTTGAAACGAAAATCTTATGCTGCACATATTTTTCCCAAGTTTAAAGCTCAGGTTAAGAAGTATTTTCAAAAATCCCAAATTCAGTTATACATTGATGGGGGCAAATTTTCTGCTCTTAAAATCTTTCTTGGATTCCATGGTATTCAGCACTTACTTACTTCTCAACATAAACTACAACATAATGGGGTTTCCGAACGCAAACATCATCACATCACTGAAACCAGTCTCTCACTTGTTCACAATGCTTCACTGCCAGTTCAATTCTAGTCTTATGTTTTCCAAACGATTTGTTATTACCAAATCTGTTATTTTAAACGCACCCAATTAATAACCATGTCCCACTTACACTGATCTACCAGGCAATTACCAAATCTCATATATTAATCCACCCCACAATTATGAGATCACGTAGTCATATTGAATAAAATATTGATAGCTTGTCGGAAAACAATTAATAAATATTGGAATTAGGTAATTTTTATTGATAATATCAAAAAGATAGACATGCCAACTCAATGAAAGGAGACGTCATGATTTTAAAATAAAATAAAAATTGTTTTCTTCAGTTTCTTGCCTGAGCATCATTATAAACGCTGACAATGTGGATCGTGTGATTTCATTTCTGACAGGCAAATACTTGCAAAGAAATGAACGTTATGATATTATATTTTATATTTAGTTATTTGGAGAAAATGATTTTAAAAAATGATTTTTATTTTTTTTAATTTTAAAAGCTGTTTTTATAGAAAAATAAGTAAATAAATATTTGAAAATAACAGTTTATACAAATTAAAAATATCAATCAATTAAATTAAAAAAATTATAAATCTATTTTTTTTATGGCACACAACAATCTTAAACACTTCATTCCATTACAATTACAAGAATGAAAAAGATACATGTATAAAAATTTGGTATACAATATACATATTGATCAATTTATAATTTTGAATGAATTATAAAATTTGAATTGAAAATAGTAAATAAAAAGTGAAAAATCTATTAATACTCAAATTAATTGTATATATCTTAGTTGATTTTTACTTCCAACTAAATTCAATAATGTATCATGAATTAATATTGAATTCAAAATATATAATAACTCATCGTGGCACTCACCTAACCATTTAATACTCAACAAACTCATTAATTCACCATACTCAACTAAGTAACAACTCATCGTTAAAGGTAATAAGATAATACTCCGAGTTTGTTCCTTTTTGTTTAGAATATAGAAAATCATTAAAAATTTAAGTAACCCATTATAATACTCTTTCAAACTGACAAAATTTAAGAATTGTAAAGTATTTATTAAAGTAAATGGTAGAGTTAGAAAAAATTAAAAAATTACATTGTTTTCATAAAATAGATAAACTTTTCATGATAAATTTTTCTTTTTTTTTATGAATTATAATAGGAGAGAGGATTCGAAACTGAAAAAAAAAATTATGTAATTCCTATATTTTGTGATTTTTTAAGGATATATGAGCATTAAATTCGCTCATATATTTTATTTGAAAATTATCGATGTTTGACTTAATCTCCTTTTTTTTTTCGATTGAGCTCTCAGTGTTCAATTGGTTAGGTTCAATCATGACCAGTTTAACATAATTTTCACAATAGTATATGGTGTTTTATTTTTTTGTTAATTTAGTTGAAATGTTTGCTTATGTAAAGTCTAACATTTGACAAAAAAAAATGAATTTCATCCTAAAAATAATATTTTTGATTGAAATAAGTAAAAATTTCTATCTCAAAACAATGAAATGAAGCAAAAAAAATTCAATAGAAAAGGTTAAAAAGAAAGTGAAAATGAAATTTGACTTAGTAGGCTCACATAACATATGAAATCTTATTGGAAAGCCCATGGAGATTCTATTAAATTATTTCAGAATTAAACTAATTTTGTAACGTTTGAGGATTCAATTGACAAAAAAGAAAAATCGAGTCAAATATTTGAAAATAAGTATAGGGGCGAATTTGACACTCAATCCTTTTTTTCAAATTTGATTCTGAAATTTTTTATTTTATTTATTCAGCTCTCAAATTCTTATTTTCAATATATATATATATATATATATATTCCTCAGAAAATCTGAATTATCTTTACTAAATTGTACACAACTTGCTTTGTTTTCTTTTTTTCTCTCCTTTTATTTTTTCAAAATAAGCAAAGGGTTAGCCTCTGCCTATGTCCAAACTTGTGGAAATCCTCGAATTTAACTATCTATATTCTATGGTAGTTATTTGGAAAAGGGGTTTTTTTTTTTGTTTTTTTTGAGATGCTTAAATAAAATGTATCTAAATGATTAAAAAGAGAGAGAGAGAGAGAACAAATAATGGAGATACTCAAAAAATAACCAAGGTCGAGAAAGGAACGTAATACCCAATAATTTACTGCAGGGCAGGTAGATCAGATCCGTAAGCAAATCATGTGATCTCTTAATGTCATTCTAGAGGCCAAGCATTCGAAAGGCACATCTACACTGTGTATATAAGGATAAGCAAACCCACACATATAACTCAGTGCTATATCTAAGTCACGCTCATCCCTAAGTGCGAGTTACTTGCATTTCTTAAGTTACAGAGTTCATATTTCATTAAAAAATGGCTGGTGATTTGAAAGGTCAGCTAGAGGCTGAGGTAGAACTGAAATCTAATCCTCATGAATTCTTCAAATTCTGGAAAAGTGGAGTCCATCAAGCCCCAAATCATACTCCTTCAAATATTCAAGGTGTTCGAGTCCATGAAGGCGATTGGGAGACTCCTGGCTCCATCAAAATTTGGGACTATACCATAGGTATATTTACATATATTGCAATTGATTCCATCTATTAATGCTTTCTAATTTATGGATTATCTTACATCCATGAGCTATAACTTTAATGTACTATTTATAACGGTTTCAACAATTCTCCTCTCTTGAGTTAGGTTTTGAAATGAGATAGGTTGAAGACCCATTTGATTAACTAATTTTTCTTTTGTTTTTTTCCAACAAAGGTTTGATATCAGAACCCTTTAATATATAAAATAATTTATTATTGTTTGATCTTATGATAATATACATATGTATACAGATGGGAAACCAGGGGTGTTTAAAGAGAAAGTGGAAGTGGACGAGGAGAAGAAGATGGTAAAGCTAATTGGAGTGGAAGGTGACGTGTTCAAGCTTTATAAGGTTTATAATGGCATATGGCACGTGGTACCCAAGGGAGAAGGTGCCTTGGCTAAATTAACTCTTGAATATGAGAAACTGAACGAGAATGTGCCAGCTCCTCATATTTACTTGGATTTTATGATAAGCATGACTAAGGATGTCGATGCTGCCCTTTCCCCCAAGGCTTAATTTTATGTGGAAAGTATAAACAATATATGCTGCATGCTCATCAAAATAATAATTAATTAAATCTAGTCATGCAAAAATTATCTTGAATGATAAATAAAAATCTCTACCTATGAGCCTGCTACTAGCTCATCAGTCAATTTCTATGATGTGTGATCGTGTGAAAGCTATTTATGATTGTAATGTTTTTGTATATTTCTGGCCTTCTTTAATGAATTAAATAAATTTGAAGCACTCATTATGTAAGGATCTAACCACTTGAATTTATTTGTGTTTTAAATGATTTTTAAGATTATAATTTCTAGGATCTCCGTTGAAATTATATTGGAATAAGATTTCTGGAGTTGATTTATATATACACACTGTGTAGAATTTAAGTAAGTTATACATGTCTAGAATTTATTATTCTTTCCAAAGCTAGCTAGTTCAAGGAAGAAGATTGTTTAAGTTATTATATAGTTTAATGTTATAACAAGCCATATGGAATAATCTAACACTCTCCCTCACGTTTAGGCTCACTATGAGGGTAGAATACAGTAAGAGTAATTTCGAGCATGTAGGTAGTGGATTATACTAATCTTAAACCAATTACAGATGCTCCAATATCACATTTCATACCATATTGAATATTGTATATGAGTCTTGAGTCTTAACTTTTTGTATAAGTAGTTAAAAGGAGAAAATTTATCTAAATCATTATTAATAGAAGATTATAGTTACAGCCAATAAATATGTGAGATAATTTAACAATTTCTAGAACTAACCAAACATGTTGTAAGCAATAGTAACTCGTAAGTGAATGATAATACCTTTTTGGACTTAGATGAAAGAATAACTATCTTTTTCATGTTTTCTCTCTCAACTTGGAGTATATATAATTAGTCTGTTTAAGTATAAATTAAGAATAATTTTGTCGTATATAACTATTGTAGCATATAACAATCTTACATAACAAAATTGGATAACTTATAAGAGTAAAAAGTGTAAAATAAAAAATATCTTAGGTAAAAAAGCATTCCAACAATTTTGAAGTTTATAAAATTCACAATGTTTTCATTTGCAATGGAGTTCATCAATTTTAATATGTTATTAAATTCAATTACTTAAATATTCAATTGATTAAGAGTACAAACAATTCAAAATAGTGACTTAAGACATCTGATATTCAATAAATACAAGTTTAAGATGTAAAAATAATTACAGTCACAACTGAATTAATATAGTTAGATTCAAATAACAATATTGGAGCATATAACAATTGGAAAAAAGAAATAAAATTTGACAACTTAGAAGACTATAGAGATGCAAACGAAAATATTTTACGGTATTTTGGTGAAAAAGTATTTTTAATAATTTTCAAATTCATAAAATTCACATTATTTTCATTTGTAATGAACTCAACCCATTAATTTCAATAGTATCTTAATTAGTATATCATTACATATATCCCATCAATAAACTAAAAGTTTACAGTGGTATTAGTCTAATAATCAAAACTATTATAAGATTTTGAGTTTCAACATAACCTAGTTCGTTATTAAAAAAAAAAATCATACACCCCTCGTTTGTTGTGCGATGATATGATATTAATTCGTCCATAGGAATGGATAATCAATTTATTGCAATCTCATATAAAAGGGAGGAAATATTTTCTAGATCTGGTCTATAACTTTTTTTATGAATTAAATTAATGATAGATTGTCACATAGGAAAAAAATATTAATTTATTTATATAATATTCTATGACTTGTTTAGTCTAAAAAAAAATTATGGATGGAGTTAGACTAAGTAATTTTCTATGAAAGAAAAATATAAAAATGAGAAGAAAGTCAATGTAGATGTCAATAATAAAGGGTAGGAGTTGGCCAAAAAAGCAAAATTAAGCAATACCATGCCTCAAATAAAATAATAGACAGATGGGAGCTAGACAATAATTGCTAGGACAAAACTTACCTAACCTTGATCTATCTCTCCACAAATAGACACCGTCTATAAAATAATGAGACATCATATTCCATAATTTTAATTTTAAATCATCATTTATTTACTTAGCAAGGTAAGAATTATTGAGCACAATAGATAAAATAATACAAATAAATGTGAAATAAAATAATCAGTAAAAAAAATAATACTGACAATTTAACATAGTTCACCTTTTAATTTGAGCTATGTTCACGGACAACACTCCAAATATTTTTCTTCTACTAATAAAAATTAATGGGTACAAAAAGAGAGTCTTCCCTAGACACAGGCTAAAAGTAATATAATAACTTTGAGATAAACCGAAAAATAGTGGCACACAAGTGTTTTCCAAGAACACCCCAAAATATTTTTCTCACTATTTTTCACTTCCTAATTCTTGGAAAAATTTCCAAAAATCTAACTCTCTCTCAAATTCTTTCAAATGAATTGAGATTATTGTAATTCAAATGAAAGGATATCTGCTTATTTATAGGAAAAATATTCAGTGTAAACACATATCAAAAAAGTCAAAAATATTAGCTGGAGGAATTTAATTTAAAATTGAATTACCGCAATTTTTGACTTTTATTTTATTTTATTTTTTATGTAGTAGGACCCACATGTGGAGGGACTCACACCAAAGTTTTTCAAAAACTTCGGCGCTAAACAACAAATCTCCCCCTCCCGATAATGTGGGGGCTCCACCATTCCAGCAGTTAATCGACAGTATTCAAAATATGATTTTGGTAGAATTTTCGTTAACATGTCTGATTCATTTTCTTCTGTATGGATTTTCTCAAGTTGTAGTAGTTTCTTCTCTATCACATCTCTGATCTAGTGATATCTCACATCAATATTCTTTCCAAGATGAATAGCTCTCTGACTATCACAAAATAATTGATATCTGTCTTGATTGCATCCAAGTTCTTTCAAGAACTTCTTCATCCACAACAACTATTTACATGCTTCTGTTGCAGCAATAAACTCTGCTTCAGTTGTAGATAGTGCAACGCACTTCTGTAACTTTGATTGTCATGACACAGCTCCCCCTGCAAAAGTGATTAGGTAACCTAATGTTGACTTTTTGGAGTCAACACCGCCTGCCATATCTGCATCTGTGTATCCAACCAACACAGGTTTGGTATCTCCAAAACATAAACATATTTTTGAAATACCTCGAAGATACCTGAAAATCCATTTTACTGCAGTCCAATGTTCCTTTCTAGGATTTGAAAGGAATCTGCTCACTACTCCAACTGCATGAGCGATATCAGGTCGTGTGCACACCATGACATACATCAAACTTCCAACTGCTGAAGTATATGGAATCTTGTTCATCTCATCCTTCTCTTCGTCTATAGAAGGGCTATGTCTAGAACTCAGCTTAAAGTGATTAGCAAGAGGACAACTAACCATTTTAGCTTGGTCCATTTGAAATCTCTGAAGTACTTTCTCAATGTACTTCTCCTGTGACAGCCATAATTTCTTGGCATTCCTATCTCTGATAATTTTTATGCCAAGAATTTGCTTTGCTGGCCCCAAGTCTTTCATAGCAAAAGACTTACTCAACTGCTTTTTCAAGTTGTTAATTTTGGAAACATTTCAGCCAACAATCAACATGTCATCCACATAGAGTAGAAGAATGATGAAATCTTCATCAGAGAATTTCTATACAAAAACACAATGGTCTGAAGTAGTCTTATGGTATCCTTGCTCCTCCATAACAGACTCAAACTTCTTGTACCATTGTCTTAGTGCCTGCATCAAGTCGTAGAGGCTTTTCTTCAATTTGCAAACATATTCCTCTTTTCCCTTATGTTTAAAACCCTTCGGTTGCTCCATGTATATCTCCTCTTCCAAATCACCATGTAGGAAGACAGTTTTGACATCCATTTGCTCAACCTCGAGGTTAAAACTTGCTGCTAACCCCAACACTGTACGGATGGATGTCATTTTTACAACTGGTGAGAAAATTTCATCAAAGTCAATTCATTTTCTTTGACTGAATCCTTTGACGACCAATATGGCTTTGAATCTCGGATGGAAATTGTTCTCTTCATGCTTGATTCTGAACACCCATTTATTTTTCAAAGCTCTCTTGCTTTTTGGCAGCTTCACCAGTTCAAAAGTATTGTTCTCATGCAAGGATTTCATTTCATCTTGCATGGCTTCAATCCATTTCTGTCTGTGCTCATCAGTCATTGCTTTTTTAAAGCTTTCTGGTTCTCTCCCATCAGTGAATAAAACATACTCATTTTCAGGATATCTAGTAGACGGTTGTCTTGTTCTATTGCTCATTCTCACAGAAACTGGGGAGTGCACAGGTGATGGTTGATGATGAACATCATCATCTTCAGCATCATTTTCTGGATTCTCAATGGGAGCATTATTTTCTTCAGGCAGATCAACATGATCTTTATCCCCAACTTGTATTGGCACCGATATTTGATGAATCAATTCTAAATCTGTTGAGTCACCATTGGAATCAGAAACATCTTTCTTTGTCCTGAAAATATCTTCAATGGTCAGTTGATCTTTGTCATAGCCAATAAAAACACACTTTCATGTTTTGACATCAAGCTTGGACCTCTCATCTTTTGGAATATGTACAAAGGCTTTGCAACCAAATATCCGCAGATGATCATAGGAAACATCCTTTCTTGACCACGCTTTATCTGAAACATCTACCTTTAGAGGGATACAAGGTGAAAGATTTAACACGTACACAGCCATGAGTAAAGCTTCACCCAAAAAAATTTTAGGTAACTTTGCATGTGAGAGCAAGTATCTGACTCTCTCCATCAAAGGTCTATTCATCCTCTCAGCCAGGCCATTCAACTGTGGTGTTTTTGGAGGCATTGTCTGATACCGAATAACATGTTCTTTGCAGTAGGCATCAAACGGTCCAATGTATTCTCTACCGTTGTCTGTCCGAATGCATTTCAACTTCTTCCCAGTCTGTCTCTCAACTGAAGCATGAAATTTTTTAAATACATTTAGCACCTGATCTTTTTTCTTTAAAGTATACACCAATGTCTTCCTCGAATGGTCATCAATGAAAGTCACAAAGTACTGAGCACTACTCAGTGACTTTGGCATTGGCCCACATAAATCTGAATGGATCAGATCTAACACATTCTTCATTTTAGAAGGAGGGAAACTCTTGAAAGCAACTCTGTTTTATTTTCCTGCTAAACAGTCAACACATTTCTCCAAATGTACTTCATCCATTCCGGGCAACATCTTCCTTTTAACAAGGGTAGTCATCCCTTTCTCACTCATATGGCCGAGTCGTCTGTGTCATAATTCAATAGCACTGTCTATCTCTATAGCACTCACAGTGTCATTGGAGAGCTTTGCATGCATCACATACAAGGTAGCATGCCTTGTGCCTCTAGCCACCATCATGGAACCTTTGGTAAGCTTCCATTGGTTATTTGAGAAGGTGCTGCAGAAACCTGCATAATCGAGTTTTCCTGCAGAGATCAAATTCAGAAGAATATCTGGAATATGTCTGACATCTCTCAGGACTAATCTGGTACCATTCACAGTCTCCAGACAAACATCTCCTCTCCCAACAACTTTTGACAAATTATCATTTCCCATATTCACATCACCAAAATCTCCTACTATATAGAATGAGAAAAATTTCTTCTGAGACGTGGCATGAATGGTAGCACTACTATCAATTACCCAACTGGTTTCATAAGATGTGAAATTGATAGTATCATCAAAAACGATATTGAATTTGTTCATAGTATTTGTTATGTCATCATCACTGTTGTCATCTCGTTTTACTTCCTTGCCTTTTTGGTCCTTTTTGAACTTTCGGCAGTATTTCTTGATATGAGCCTTCTTTTTGCTGTAATGGCATTCAATATTGTCATATTTGATTGATTTGTCTCTGCTCTTTTCTCTAGACATTTGTTGTCTAAATTGGCTCTTTCCTCTATAGTCAGTAACCAGAACATCTGATTGTGATGAATAATATGAGTTTTGTAATCTCCTTCTCATTTCTTCATTCAGGATACTGCTTTTTACAGACTCCATGTTGACTACACCGTTAGGTGCAGTGTTGGTTATTGAAATCTTCAAAATCTCTCATGACTCTAGCAGAGAGCCCAATACTAGCAGAACAAATACTTCATCATCCGGCTTTATGCTCATTCTGAATAGCTGGTCCATGATCCCTTACATCTCATTCATATGATATGTTATGGAAGTTCCTTCCTTGTATTTTGACTGCGTCAACTTTGTCAAATAAAATAATTTATTGTTACCTGTCTTTGATGCGTAAAGTTGTTCAAGCTTGTTCTATAGCATCCGAGCATGAGTCTCATTGCAGATGTGGTTGTACACGTTATCTTCGACAAATTGTCGGATGTAACCGCATACCTGCTCGTGCTCAAACTCTCACTCCTCATCTGTCTTGCCTTCGAGTTTAGTTGTAGTAAACACCGATAGATGCATTTTCATCATAAATAGGAGATCATTGATTTTGCTTCTTCATATGTGGTAATTTGTGTCATTTAAGCTCATCATCTTGGTGCCATTTGTCTCCATTTTAAAACACAATGAGAGTCTTTCAACTGATAGTAAACTAATAAAATCTTTTCTGATGTGGAAGATCAGTTAACACTGCAACCACAGAGCATACTAAGAATTTTATAAGACTGACAGACTGACTCTGATACCACTTGTTGGGCACAGCGGATAAAATAATACAAATAAATGTGAAATAAAATAATTAGCAAAAAAAACAACACTGACAATTTAACGTGATTCATCTTTTAATTTGGGCTACGTCCACGGACAACACTCCGAATATTTTTCTTCCACTAATAAAAATTAATGGGTAAAAAAAAAGAGTATTCCCTAGATTCAGGCTAGAGGTAATACAATAATTTTGAGATAAAATCAAAAATAATGGCATACAAGTGTTTTCCAAAAACACCCCAAAATATTTTTCTCACTATTTTTGTCACTCCCTAATTCTTAAAAAAAATTCCAAAAATCTAACTTTCTCTCAAATTCTCTCAAATGAATTGAGATTGTTGTAATTCAAATTAAAGGATATCTGCCTATTTATAGAAAAAATATTCAGTGTGAACGCATATCAAAAAAGTCAAAAATATTGGCCGGAGGAATTTAATTTGAAATTGAATTAACGCAATTTTGATTTTTTTTTATTTTATTTTATATATGGTAGGATCCACACATGCAATGACCCACACTAAAATTTTTCAAAAACTTCGGCGCCTGCCAACAAGAATATAACAAATAGAATTAAATTTTAACCCACATCTTCTTACTTCTTAGTTCTCTCTCTAATCCTTGCTTTTTTTTCTTCGATCCTTTGCTAATTATAGAGTTCATCCTCCTTATTTTAATCCTTAAACCTTTCCATATTTTATCTTCCTATAATCCTTCATTTTTCTCTTCTTATGCTAATTTTATGGCTGATCTTCCATTAAACGAAATTCGGCAACTAATTAAAGCTTTTATTTTCCCCATTTTCCTCATCCATTGATTTTAGTTTTTTGAATAATTTCTTTTTTCATTGACTAAAAAGTAAATTTTGCAGTTAATCAAAGTTTTCTTCGTTCCTTTTCCTCATTGATTGTTTTTTATTTATTGAGGAATTTATTCATCCATTGATTAAAAAGTAAAATCCTCAATTATCAATGGAGATTTTGGCTATATATTCAAATTTAATTATTTCACCAATGATTTGCTAGTACCTATACCAACTACTCCGTGACTTTTAGTTTCTATTGAAAGCCACAATTGATAGGTAGTTGTAGCTTTATTTTTATTAGCCAAGAATTTGTAGAAAGAAATTCTCTAATTTCACTTCCATGTTTTTCCTTCAATTAGTTTAATGGAGGACGTACCCTAAACCTTTGTTTAGGATCAGAGGTAGAACTAAGAAGTAAGAATAGGTGTGTTAAAATTTTAACTTTAATTATTATATTTTCACCTGATTTAGGAATAAAATTATGAAGTATAATGTGTCATACTTGAATTTAGGCAAGTCTTATCCCAATTTTTAAGTTAATATCAGCCTGCTGTTTTTTGAAATCTGACTGAAGTAAAAAATAAAAAAATAAAAAATTGATCTATGATATGATTTGATAATTTAATTACTTATAAAAAAACAAAATTAATCTCAATGTGGAAACAATTTGCTAGCCATCAAAATAATAATTAAGTCTGGTCAAGTGTGGTAATTATCTTGAAACTCAACAGTCGATTTCTATAATGTGTGTGAGCAGGGGGTGGGTGGCTATGTGCTGTGAACCGCCTCACGGTTCAAAAAAAAAAATATTGAGCTGGCTCTGTAGTCTGTACTACTTAGAGGTATTTAGAATTACTGTTAGATATACAAAAAACAGATTTATAATTTTTTTAATTTAATTAACTGATTTTTTTAATTTTTTATAAACTGTTTTTTTTTTCAAATTTACCTCTGAAAAAAGTATATATTCATACGTTTTTCTCCAAAATCAGTTTTCAAAATTCAAAAAACTTAAAAATAAAATTTTTTTCTTTCAAAAACGTTTTTGATAAACTCAATTTCAAACGGGCCCTTAGAATGAGTAGTTCGGCTGGTTCCATATATGAGACAAAATTTAATTCACATATATAAGCCTAAAAAAATGGATCAATATTAAGTGACTTTTACTATGAGTTTTTTTATAAGGAAAGATAGCACAATTTTTTTTGTATATATGTAATGTGAGATAAATACACACAACTCTGTTATATTTAAGTAATGTTATTTGTATTTATCACATTGCTTACTTAAATACAAATGAGTTTTACTCTCATTTTATATGAAAGAAAGAGATTAATCATTTTTTAGTATTATTTATGTGGCAAAAATCACTTTAACATTAAATTTTTTTTGTTTGCATAAGTGAGTTAAAATTTGTATATATATACAAAATAAGGATTAAATAAGTGAACCGGCAGTTCCGTTCCACTAAAGAGGGGACTAGCCCGGCTCATTTCCTCTCTCGGACTAGGGCTGGTTCATACTCAGAACCGACATTGACTGGGCTTGGACTGAATTTGACAGGACCGGCCTAAAGGGCTGACTTGGCCCTTTAGACCGGTATGTATAAGAGCTCTTTGTGGTTGTAATGTTTTTATTTCTGACTTTTTTTTTTTAATGCAGCACTGAACTTCTTTTGAGTATTAAATAAAGTTGGAATACTCATTTTGTAACTATCATTGTGCAGTACAGTATTTTGTTGGAACCGAAATACCCAACCAAGCATATATCAATTGAATTTAAATTACAAAAAATTACATTATTTATACCTTTTTTATTTAATTTATCAAAAATATTTTCATTAGTCTAGAAATTTCATGTCTATATTTCTACCTTTTAAAAGTACATCTTCTTAAATTTTCTCTCTCAAATATATCTTTTTTTATATTTTATATTTCAAAAATATTATTAGTTCCTAATAATCTAAAAACCCTAAATGTAACTTCTTGCAACTCTTATACTTAAGGGTGCCTTTTTTTTTGTTCTTTCATCCCTCTCTCTGCGTCGTATTCTTACTCTCCGGCTAAATTCAACTCCGATCTGTCATCCCTATCACGCCCCAATCTCCAGCAGCAGCAATCAAAGTTGCAACTTCTGCCTCTTTGATTCGATTCATAAATTTGTAGTGTCAATCGAGTTATAAATTCATCAATTTCTGCCTATTTGATTTTATTATTATATGTATATACTGATTTTTGATTACCATGATGATGTTGATGTTCAGCTCCTTCGACGCCATATGTGGTAAATTTTACAGTCAGAAAGTGAAATTTTCTGTTGCATCTGCTTTTTCCGAACACCAAGGCCAGATTTTGTTAGAGTCGGCGAAGAAGAGCGGGCGGAAGAAAAAATTTCGGGTTCGCAACTACCAACTGTAAAGAGATCATCTCAGCCGCAGCAACAACGGCAAAGGAGGCCGAGATTTGCTCTGGAGGTGGATGGGGGCGCACTAATTCGAAACTATTGTTTCTTATTGACTAATTAATTAAAAGAAAAAGATGCAAATTACATCCTATGGTCTGACCTCAAAATCGAATTAGCATCCCAATGTCCAGCTTGGGTCAATCAAGGCCAAATGCTATAATTTTGGTTCAATTAATCACACTCATATTTGAGTCTGCCACTGCTGACTCTATTTTTATTTTTAATAAAAAATCGACACATGGCATACATGGGTCCTACTATTTTCCTTCTCTCTCCTCCCTTCTTTCTTCTCTCTCTTTCTTCACGCCCTGTTCCCTAACTTCATATTCCCTTCTGTTCACCACTGATCCTCACCCTCCCAATCTCTCTGCTGCCACTCAAATTAAGCAAAACCACATGCATCAGACCCACCATACCCATCTTCTTCAACTACCAACGATCTCCATTGCATATTCTCCAAGAACCAGCTCATTCCACTCACCCTCAAGACCTAACAAACCCAAGATGCATAAAATTGAAATTTGCAGTAGTCAAAGTCGAAAAGGAAGAATGGGAACAAAGCAATTTATGAAAACCAGCAAACAAACCGTACTAATCATTAACAGAAGAAATGAAGAATAAAAGTTGAACAGAAAATCAGAGTGTACCCACTAGATTTATGAAATTGGGATAGAGAAGGTCAATAAAGGTGTTGGGGAATCTGTTCTGGATGGGTGAGCAGATGGGGTTGGAGATTGAAGAGTGAATGGTGGAGAGGAATAGATGATAATGGGTAACGATGGAATCTGTGATTTGGGTTTTATGGGTTTCTTTGGGGGATACAACGGAGGCTTTATAAGAGGCAGAGAATTTCAGAGTATGAATGGGTTTTGTGGGTTTTTGTAAATTGGACACGAGAAATGCGAAGGATAATGAGGGGATTCTGGGTTGACTCTAGCGGCGGAGCGGAGTGAGAGTCGTGGTCGCCGGCGACCGTTCCACCGATCGATTCTTTCCTCGAGAACGTCCCTGGCGTACTTCCTCCTACTCGTTTCCTACCTAACATGAAATTGTTGGGGTTTTTTGGATTGCTTTTTTTTTTAAATAAAGATTAGTTATTCTTCTGGGCTGAAGATTTTTGCCAAATCTGCGTTTTTAGATGCTGTAATCATTTTGATGAGTGAATTTGGTGTTGGCTTTATGGTTGTTTATGTATACATTTGTATTCACGCTACTGATTTGGCTTTATTATTTTCGAGTAAGATCTGCAGCTCTAATTAAGAGGTGGAGGATAAGTTAAAATTTAAATTGTCGCAATTAGCCGATCTTTAGTGTGGTTTATATTATTAGTAAATTAATATAATTAAATAGTAATATAAATTTAATTATTTTATTTTTATTAATTCATATTTAATATATATATATATAATTATTTTATTTAATTAATTTATAAATAATATGATGTATTAAATTTATCTAAAAAATTTTGGGGGCACAAGTCAAATAACCATTAATAATTAATATCTTGGAAAACATTAGGGGCGAACGGGACTGACGGCCATGGGTCTATTTGTACACGTAATGCTCAATTGAGCCAACTTTGATATGCTATTTGATTATGAGCTATTTCTTGAAGATAATGAATTTATTTAATATAAATTTATTAAACATCAACTCATATATCATAAATATACTATCAATACATTATAAATATACTATAAATATATTTTATATATGCATAGTGCACTGATTGTATATTAATATATTTTATATATACTGTAATAAAAAAAATACATTATCAAATAATTTTTTTAAAAATGTATATATATTTTTGGAAGAGAGTAAAATAAGAAAATATTTTTATATATATTATTTCTTTTTTTATATTATTTATGAACTTTAATTTTCCTTTATCTTATTAATTGACCTAAGATCCGATAACATGAAAATGATCCATGAAAATGATCCAAATACAAATGAATTCAATACAAATCTGCATAAACATCGACCCTTCAATCAAGTCTAAATTAATAATTCATAACAACTTGAATTTATTTGTGTTTAAATAATTTTTTTAATTATAATTTCTAGGACCACCTTTAAATTTTTATTTTAAAAATAAACATCGGAATAATATTCCTAAGTTTTTTTTTCTTTTTTCCTTTTTTTTTAATACATTGAAAGATTTCTAAGAGTTAGCTGTAAAAATAACTATATATCTTCTTCATGGATTCTCTTCCAACTTGAAATATATTTAACTACCTTTTTTAATTTATAAATCAAGAATATTTAGAATTGCATTATAACATCTCTCAATATAATCTTAAAACATCATCACGCACACAGATAATATAATATACAGATGTCAACAACAGAGGGAGTGGTTAATGGAAAGTTGGGTAATGTACTGCTATACCTCAAATAATTAATACAGACCTAGACAACAACTTTGAGTTAATATAAGTGCTGCTGTTGAATCAGATGGATCAAAAAATTGTGAATTAACCTTTAATTCGTTATTTAATGAGAATATCAGTTTAAAAAAATTACCTGAAAGAGAATAATTAACTTAAATAAATTAGTTTAATTACTAATAAAATTTTGCTTATTAGAACTAAGTGTCTTCTAATACAATTAATAAAATTTGATTATTAATTACGAATAATGTTATACTGTCACAGTATATCACAGTATTCACAAAAATATTTTTTTTTTCAACTAATGATTCTTGCACTATATAAAAATTATGTGTTAATATATAAATGAAATTAATAAAAATACGCAAAACTAGGCAATCAGATGTAAATTATTTCAATAGAGTATATCCCACATATAGGACTAACACAATTAAATGAGTTGCAGCTTCAGAGCTTCTATTGACGTTTTGAAAAGGCATGTCGTTTGATGCCTACAGCTAATTATTAAGAAGGTAAGCATCAACAGCTTTGCTGTAATTACCCAAGTATTCCAAGTGCTTCTTAGGAGGTGGAACGTTGTCATTTTGCTTCTCATATTCTACAGTCCATTTGGCAAAATTGGATTGACCCATTGTTATGACCTGAAATCTTGGTTTGAAAGTCTTGTAATATTTGGTGACCTCTCCTTCCAGCATGTTGAAAGTTATTGTTCTTTTTTTGTCATCTATGGCTTCTATCGTTTCCTTAACCGTCTCACAATTTCCTAGTACAATATATTGCATAAACGTACTAAAATGTAGTAAAATGAAAATTACATTACATTACCTTCATGGAAGTCTGGAGAAATTAAGATAAAAAAGAATTTGATAATCATATTTAAAACTCCCAAAACTCAAAAACAGAATCAATTTTCAAAATTATCAACTTATATAGAAACAATGTAATTAGTAAGATGGCATAAATAGTAATGAAAGTCTTACCACAAACATAAGTCCACAGCCTGACAGAGCCCACAGACTCCCAATCACCTTGAAGAACTTTTATATCCTTTACATAATCAGGGCAGATCTTAGGAGTGAGATATGGTTTGAGCCTTAAAATTTCATAGAACTTTTCAGCAGAGGATTTAATCTCGGTTTGAACTTCCAGCTTTTCGATTTGAGCCATATATTTGAACCTGGTTTTTAGTTGCTAAAGAACCATAAACAACTAATTAACGATGCAATGAGATGTGAATGGCTTAGGATTTTATATAGGGAAGAACTAATAGAGAATCAAATGAATTCTATACTGCAGGACCAAATTCCCAAAGTGGAAAAATTCCTTGTGTCTTCTGTATCAGGATATATGTGATCATTTGCACATAAATAGAAAATCTTACTTTTTATTAAAGTTTATATATAAAATTTATAAAACTACAAAAAGTTTTAAAGTTTTTGAATATTTATAAAAGATAGATTCTAAAAGCATAATGGCCTCATTTCCACTAAGGTAAGTGGGTGGATTCTTGCAACAAAAGAGATATTTAGATAAGTCTTCTTAAACTGATCTGAAAATTAAATTATCAGGATCAAGTCAGTCGCGAATTAGAATTTAAACATTCTTTCTTCTATTAGTATTACCTAGTTGTGTTTTCGTGCTTTGCGTGTGGTTAAGAAAAATAAAATTTAATTAAATATTAATATTAATATTAATATAAGGAGAATTGCATAAAAAATTATAAATAAAAAAAAACTTGTGGTAAAGAAGGAACTAAAAAGCAAAAGGATAGGAAAATTACTCATGATGATTCTAAAAAAAGTTTCAAAGAAAATTCATTAATGCTTAGCATATCAACCAAAACCACATGTTTTTGGAGCTGCAGAAGAAATTGTTAAACTACAGTTTTATTTTTGCTGAAGCAAATTAATCAATAGTGTTTGAGATAAGAAAGAGCACTTCAACTACCATTATGAGGTATGGCTACTAGCAGATGGTTATGCTCCTATACAAATACTGTTACAACCGGTTAACCAAGAATCTTAATTATAGAAATGCAAAATTTAAACTCAAACATCTTTTCACTCCAAAAGTTAACATTATAGAGACAAAAATTGATATATTATCCTAAAGGGAAGAGATGACATGTAGCTCATTAATTTTTTTCAAACATTGAAGAGTAATATATTTCCTAAAGAATCTCATAGTAAGTTGGCCAACAAAAAACAATTAAGAAAGTGTTAATAAAAAAATGCAGTTGATAACAATGATCATACTGATAATTTCGACAAGGAAACTTGAGAATCAATATCATTAGCTCTTGCCAACGAATTATATCAGTTAGAAAAATTATTGCTGTCTAATTGGTGCAAAGACCAATTTTTAGCTGTTGCAACAGCAAATAAAATTCTGACTGTTACTACTTTTACCCAATGGAGAAAATAATGTTGTCATTGTGATATATCTCGGCAACCTGATGATACCCTTTTGCGACCTACCTTGTTTTATACCTATCAGGCTTAAGCTTCAACCTGATTACCCATTTACAGCCAGTTGCAGATTTGCCAGCAGGTAAAGAAGTTAATGTCCATGTCTGGTTTTTTAGGGCTTCTAATTCTGCATTCGTGGCTTATCTCCATTCAGTTGAACCTTTGGCCTCAGTGTAAGTTTTTGGTTCATATAATAAAGTCACATTAGCCAAGAAAACTTTATAAGAATCATCTAACACACAGTTGAGAAAAAAGGTATGAGGTGATGAGAAATTCAAACTAGGCACAACAGAAAAATTTACAGAAGTGATGTAGTCGTAAAGCTAATTGGGCTATTTTTTGAGCCTTGTACTGACTCTCTGTTGATGAGAATGTTGTTGTGAAGTATTGTAAAAGATGTCCGATTAGATATGATCATTTTTCCGATTGGATGAAGGAAAGATAAGTATGTCCGATTGGCTATGAAGAAGAGTTTGATCGAATGTACTAGAACTTGCAGTATCTGAGTTTAAAACTGCAGGTGCTGAATTATTTGCCATGTAACTAGCCGTGGGTGAGGCATTTGGAATATGCAAATTCTCAGAGACAGGTACTAATGGCAGTGTTATGTTAGTTGATGAATCTACCCAATCCTTGTAAGGGAAAAGCTGCTCATGAAAAACATCTCTTGAAACCAAATATTTAATGTTTTCAACATCATACAACTTGTACCCTTTTTTACCAGACATATAACCCCGAAATATACATTTGAAAGCCTTGGTTGCAAACTTCTCCTTTGATGGTTGAGTATTAGTTGAATAATATAATAGCCAAAGAGACTTAAGTCTTGATAATCCAGTCTCCTTTTGAAACGAATCTCATAAGAACTGCTCCAGTTCAACACAGCAGATGGCAGCCTATTTATGATATAGGTTGCATGCAAGATGGCATCTCCCCAAACACCAATTGGCAGCGAGGCTTGATACAACAAAGCTCTTGCAACACTTGCAAGAGATGTCTATGTTTTCTTTCAATTCTTCCATTCTGCTGAGGTGCATACACATATGTTCTTTGATGAATGAAGCCAAAATTCTCCATTACAAATTGACACGATCTCCCAACAAATTCAGTGCGTATCACGTTTACTCTTGCATCAAACAGATTCATCACAGTTTTGATAAAATTAGTCAATATAGCTGTGGTCTGATCTTTGTTCTGCGCAAGGAAGGTCCAAGTAGACCTATTGTAATCCTCAACTACTTTTAGAAAATACATTACACCAATATTGCTATACTGCTAGTATGGACTCACACATCAACATGTATTAATTCGAACACGATTGAGTCGTCTCTAGAATAGAAGCTTACTCTGGTTTGCTTAGATTTTGCACTCACATCACATATTCCATCAAAAAATTCTACACTTTTATTCAAAAAAATCAATCTTTGTGATACATTGAAAGGTGGATGACCTAGCATTTGATGCCAATTTGGCAAGTTCACTACAACATTGTTTATATTACGGATATTGGCTAGCGTACAAGGAGAAGTTAAAAAAGTAATATGATATCAAATGACTTCAGGAGTAAAGGACGATTGATCAAGGTAATATAGGTTGCCTATGGCTCTGCATACTGCTATCGGCTTCTCAATCTTTTGGTCCTGTAATAGGCAAAAGTAGAATAGAAAGGTGAAATTGATGGAAAAGTTATTTATGAGTCTGCTTATAGATAAAATGTTGTGTTTTAAAATAGGAATATAAAGTACTCCTACCAAAAATGGTTTTTTTAGTGAACAGTGACCTAGCCTTCCATTTCAACCTTCAACACAGTACCATTTAGTAAAAGGACTGAACTAGTCTTTTGTATTTTCTTCATGTGATCAAACATCGTACCATCAACACAAATGTGATTACTAGCTCCAGTGTCAATTACCCGGCTAGCATTTTCCGCACTACTTATTTTAGATGTAGTATACGATAAAGTACTTGCAAATTCTTGCACAAAACTAGCATAATCATGGTCTGCCACTTGTTTTTCTCCGAGCAACCTCAAAACTTCTTGCTGAATGATCTCCCTTATGGAAGTCGTCATAGCTTGAATCATTCTTCTCTTCTGTCATTGGCTCTTCTTCTAACGGAGACTCCGCTAGATTCACCTTCCCCTTGAAAGTTTCTCTTCCGCCTTTCTTTTTCTATTTCAATTCTTTGTACCATTCAGGGTACCCATGTAACTTGAAATAAATTTTTTTGACATGCCCATCCTCCTCACAAAAAATACAATGCTTTTTTTTCTTCTTGACAAAATCTTTCTTTCTGTAATTTTGATTATTTTTTTCCACGCCTATCTGATTTGTCGGTGGTAACCATCAACGTTGTGACATCAATTGTATCTGAAAAACTACTTGTCACCTGCCTCTGCTTTACAACATTATTATCATAAAGTACATTTTGTCAATGTCTGGCATCGAGTCCATCATCAAGATTTGGTTCTTTGTGATCATAGGACTCATTAAGACCCATTAGAAATTGTATTATCTCGATATTCTCATTCAATTTCACGATATAGAACATTGACGAGTAGGAACTACGCTACTTAACTCATCCCAAAGCTTACACAACTTGGTGAAGCATGTAGAAAGAGGATCATTGCCTTGACTCATTGATCCTATTTCTCTCTTGATCTGATATATCTAAGGTCCATTTAATTCACCGAACCGTTTCTCCAATTTTTTCCAAATATCTCTTGCGGAATTATCATAAAAAAGAGAATCATGAAAATCCTTTGTTAAAGAATTCAAGATTCAACCATAGCATTACTGGCGAACCAGTCTTCATACTGATCGAAATCCTCTGCCTGGACATCTTAATCTTGCCATTGATGAAACCCAACTTGTTCTTAGCAGCTAGGGAAATCTTCATCGACTTGTTCCAAGTTCTATAATTACTACCATTATAATGAATTGTAACAAGGGTAATTCTCGGATTGTCATTACTCTGCATCAATGCTGGATCTTTACTCCAAAACTGCGATCTACTTGTCTTTGATTATTCGCCATTGACAAGCTTTGTTACAAAGAAGGAAGATAAAGAGAAAATAGACTTCTCTCACAGGTATTAATTGGATCTAATGCTCTGATTCCATGAACAAAAGAAAAGAATTTAAAAAATGAAAATTCCCAATTCTCATTCAATGCTAACTGAAAAATATACTTCTTATATAGTAGTGAACTATTTACACAACAAGAGTAGAAAGCCTGCCAAAAATAACTAATTTCGTCAAAAGCTAATTAACCCAACTAACTAAACCTGACAGCCATTAACTATGGTTAACTGATATGTTTAATTTTAAACTCGTTGAATACATTTGAAACATATTTCAAATCATACAGGCAACATTATAGCTGATTCCAAGCAGTTCTTGATTCTATTAACTCCACCTTTTTTTTGGTTATCAATTAGTTGGTGATTATATTTTAATTTATTTTCATTTAAATTGTATTATTCACTTAAATTTTATTTTTAGCTTATCGATATTAGTTTGGTAACCAAAACTAAAAGTCTCAAATTCAAAAAATAAGTCAGACCTTTTATACTAAAAGAAAATTATTAATAAAAAATTATTAATTATATCAATAAATTATTTATAATTATAAGAAATATAACATTAATATTTTAATTAATAGTTAAGTTAACTACAATGTTCATTCATATATGGTAAAAAATGTGCACGTACACATAAAAATAACTGTACGTATTCTTTTTTAAAGCAGTAATATATTTTCAATACTTATATATATATATATTTTTTTTAAAATATTAAAAAAATCGGTATCAACTATCATTATTAAATATATCCCTAACTGTTAAAACAAATAGGCATTTTGAACGGATAAATTTTGAAAAAAAATGTGTATATAAATATGCCAAGAAAAATAATAAGGTCTAATTTGACATTTGCTAATATCCTTGATTAAATTTATATTAAAATAGAAGTATTTAGAGATTATTTTAATCACATGCAAAACAAATCCGTACTTGCCACCAATAATAATAAGGAACATTACTATTTATCTCCTAAAATTTAATGTAATACATTAGTACCCTTCTAAGGTTTTAAAAATATGTTATTTGCTCTTTTATTTTATCATATTATACTAATAAGTTATTCCGTTAAATTTTTTTTATTACAAAACATTAAATTATTGTAAAATGACAAAAAAACTCTATAGCAATTTTTCATAGTAAGAAAAAATTATTATTTATCCCATAAAATTTGACATATTATACTAGTATTCTCCTAAAGTTTTAAAATTTATATTGTTTCCCCCCTAAGGTTAAGGATAGTTATGTGATTTTTTAATTATCTAACTCTCACATTAATGGTACAACCATTAAATTTATCAGAAAAACTATATAATCTGATGAAATTAAAATCGATGGATCAAATAGCATAATTTTAAAATTTCAAAGAAATACTGGTGATTGTCCCTAATAATAATTGGCAAAATAGAAAGGGGGCATAATTGGACATTGACACACCACAACGAATAATTTAATGGAAAGCTTGAAATTTTTATTAATTGATGTTTCAATCTCTAGATTTGCTAATTCACATCATAGATTTTGTTTTTGACAGAATCAAGAGAGAGGGAAAAGAAAATATACATTAATGATAAGTTCCACATCGCTACACACACCACCTGTATCCTAGTTGATATAATCATATGGTTATGGTGATGCTAGCAGCGACAGAGCCAAAAATAATATCAGTTTTAACATTCCCAGGCGTCCTTTTATGAGCAAAAATGAGATCATTCCTCCACCTCCAAAGATGCCAACAGGCAAAGCCAAATAAAATACGCCACTCTAAACCAGTTCTGTTGTTGAAAGTATTTTTCAGATTGGCAACAAACCAGTCCTTTAGATCCATCGTGGAAAACAAATTATGATCAGAAGGTGCTAAAAGTTTGCACCAAATAGCATGAGCCACAATGCAGTCACGCAAACAAGTTATGATCAGAAATAACTGCTTTTTCTTTCTTGTAAATCATTAAGATTATATTCAAATCAGGAAAAAAAAAAAAAGGAAAGAAAAAAAAATCATCAATTAAGATTGTGTTAGGAAAATCACAAAATGCAAAAAGTGAAAAAATTAATTGAATTTTATTTGCAAATCTCCAGTTTAGAATAATATAATTGATAGAATTTAAATTTTTAAACTTTAATTTAGGTCATTTTAAAAGAAATGAAATCATATATATGTTTAAAATTAAAAAATGTTATATATATATATATATATATATTACGACTTTATAAAAATTAAGGGGGTTACAAACGAAACTCATAACTAGGTAAAAATATTATTTTAATTGAAAGTAGTTTATTTGTTTATTTATAAAAGTTAAAACCCCAATAAGTCCCATAATTAATTATTTCATTTGCTACCACCAAATGATATAATCTTTTTGATGCTTTAGCAAGAGCTTTATTACTCCTTTGCATATAACATTAAGAAGAAGCCCATAATATATTTCGGCCTTAAGAAAAGGAAAAGCTGATTCAGAATCTTCGAATCACTCATATAAGTACTAGAAAATAGACACACTTATTTATTACATAATTATTATAATTTTACACAATAATACATATTTGGATATATTTTATCATAGGTTGAACCGACTTAAAATAAAATAAAAGACTTTTTTTTTTTTATTATTGGTTTCATCTTGCAAGAACCCATCTAGGGAAGGAAAATCACGAATAATTTTGGGCTATGCTCGGAGAAGATGAGATTTAATATCCTTACTGTTGGGAAATAACGTCAATTTTTCTATAGTCAGATTTATAAGAAAACGAAAAAAATGCGGAATAATAAGACACAAGTTGATAATGGAGTTCGGCTAATTATGCCTACGTCTCCGGACTACTGCAGATCTTTTACTGAAAAAAGAAAAATTTACAAAGTGTTTACAAACACTTACAACTCACAACCTCTAACTAAAGATTCTCTCTCACTTTTGCATGAAATGTCTTACAAATGAATTCTTAAAGCTATATATAGGCTTACACGTTCTCAATGGATAACCAAGATTAATTCTCACATACTATGATGAATGGTTGAGATCATTTCTTACCTACCATCTTACCAACCAAATAAATGGTCAAGATTAATCCCCACCCACCAAATAGATGGTCAAGATTAATATTCACCTACCATTTTACCAATCAAATAAATTGTCAAGATTAATCTTCAACTACCATCTTACCTACAAAATATTTTGTCAACAAAAGATGCACCGTCCATCTTTATTGTCATTTATTTCTAATGTATGTGTAGTTTGACCAACAATCTTCCACTTGAAGACTGATTTCAATCTGTCTTCACGCCTCGATCAATGCAATAGTCTTTCTGATATTGTTACTTTAGCAGACCAACTGAAGTTGAACACAACTTTTCTCACTAAATCTTTTCTCTCACTTTTGGATGAAATGTCTTACAAATGAATTATTAAGACTATATTAGGCTTACACATTTTCAATTGATGACCAAGATTAATTCTCACATACTTTGATGAATGGTTGAGATCATTTCTCACCTACCATCTTACCAACCAAATAAATGATCAAGTTTAATCTCCACCCACCAAATTGATGGTCAAGATTAATATTCACCTACCATCTTACCAACCAAATAAATGGTCAAGATTAATCCTCACCCACCAAATGGATGGTCAAGATTAATCTTCAACTACCATCTTACCTACCAAAAATTTTTTCAACAAAAGATGCACCGTCCATCTTTATTGTCATTTATTTCTAATACATGCGTAGTTTGACCAACACTTACAAACATTGGTAGCAAATTCCAAGTAAGCAGTTGGAGGTGGAATATTCGCATTTAATTTCTCATAATCAAAAGTAAATTTCACAATGCTTCCTCCACCTTTTGGAGTGACTTGAACGGTGGCCTTGAAGCTTTTGTAAAGCTTTAAGAGATCTCTTTCTGTAACATTATAGGTTATTGACTTATTTTCTTCGTCTACTTTCTCCAGTTTCTCCTTTAGACTTAGATTGTTACCCCCTAATTAATAACATAAAATCACATTAAAAAAATGCGGTAAAGAAAATCAGTGGGTTGACTTGTGCAGAAGAAAAAATTATAAGAAATTCTAAATTATATGTACTTTGATTAATGAAATTAATTACCCAAGGAATAATTCCAGTACTTGACAGAGCCCAGAGTTTCCCAGTCACCTTCATGAACCTCAGTTTTGTGAACATGATAAGAGGCTATCTCAGGAATTTGGTGCGTTTGGCTCCTAAAAATTTTGTAGAATTTATCAGCCTGGGCTTTGATCTCTACTTGGGTCTCAACTTTGCCAGTGAGAGCCATAATTGTGAAAATCTAGAAAATTTGTAGCAATTGACTTGGTGATTAATCTTGTGATGGAAGAAAATGGCCTTCTATCTTGATCCTTATATAGGTAAAAATGATCTAGTTAATACCCTTGTGTTATTTTTTATATATCTTGAAAATCACATATACAATTGATTACTCTTTTTTCTTTTTATCGGTGAATATTACATTTTTTATTATTTTTCTTAAGGCATAAGATGCAAATTGCACCCCCGTGATATAACCCTAAAATCAAATAGCGCCCGAACGTTTAAGTTGGCTCAGTTAAAGCCCCCATGATGTATTTAAGGCACAAATTAATACACTGCCACTTCAAACTACCACTAACGCCTATTGATAGCTGTATTTTTATCTTCCAACTAAAAAATGACACGTGGATCTAGTGGCGACATCAGAAATATTATTCAAGTTTCTCCAATTAGAAAAGTAGATATAGAAAAAATATTTAATGTGTAGCAAAAATTAGATGAAAATCAAAATATATAAAATCTTGTTCAAAATAAAATGATATATTTTTTTTAAAAGAATATCAAATTTACTAAAAATTTCAAAAATTTCAGGGGTCCAATGCCCCATATGTACCTCCATCCATGCAAGGACTTATTGGGTTCCACTAATTAAAAAATTGAGAAAATTAATCATTTTCTCACTTCTCTCGTTCTTTTTTTTGTGAAGAAGAAGAAGATAAAGGAAGGCCTGTTTGGGTTGAAACAATTTTCAATCATTCATATTAAAATATGAGATTTTTATGCATTAGTTATTGATATAAGAACTAGAAGACATGTTATTGGCAATATAACTTATTGGTTGAAGGTATATTTTATAATCTACAGCCCATGAAACCTGTTGCATATGCTAGCAGATTGCATTTGCTTCAAGTGATTCAAAAAACAATAATCATGTATTTTTTATTTCTATATAATATCATGCTCCAGATAATTCGCACAGTGCACTATTTCCACTGTGGGCTTGGTGAGGAGGGCGTTAATTATCTCATATAGGTTACATATAATTTTGAAATATTCCCTACAAAAAGAACAGAAATTAGCGATGTACTTATCCGTCGCTAATAGAAGAAATTCCGTCGGTAAATTAAGTTACCGACGGATTAAAGACGAAATCCTGCACTTTACCGAGGAAGAATGAATCTGTCGTTAAAATTAACGACGGAAATTTCCGTAGTTATTTATTAAATTTTCGTCGCTAATAATCGTCATAAATTGAAACTGAATTTTTTATTTATAGACCATATAGCGACGGTGATATCTGTCTCCAATGTATCGTCGCTGTTTCGCAATTGGAGTTATTACTTTGGGTACGGAAACGACCGTCATTAATTAGTGACGGGATATGTCCATCATTAATTTTGTTCAATGCACACAAAATAGCGACTGTTTATCTGTCACTAACGGAAAAAATTGAAAAAATAACAATGAAAGATTTCGTCGTTAATTTGAATTTTTTTATTAAAAAATATATGAATATATATATATATATATATATGTATGTAAATATCAAATTTAACTCCAATTGCACCTGTAAAAAAAAGACATTAGCCACAATTCAAGGCCAATAAAAATTACTGGCAAACAAAAATACTTATAAAATAGTATCAATATTAAAAATACGATACATCAAATTCTGGTTATAATAAAGAAAAATACAACAAAGACTCAAGATATCTCTAATCATCTAATAAAATGTCCTCATTATCAACATGTGGATTTGCAGTAGCATGTCTGAAAGGTGGCTGCTAAGCTGAAGCCGATTGTTGAGTAAGTATCAATTGCATAACGTTCTGCAATTGCGTCCTCATATCATTAATCTATTGATCTTTCTCTTGCAGTCGTGTCTCCATAGCTGTCATTCGTCCCTTATATCTCTTAAGTACATGTCATTCCTACAAATTTATACCTATTCTTTCTATAATTAAAATAATTTATTAGCAACCATTAAACACAAGCATTTTATAAGTCTTGCACATACCTTGTATTAACACCCTCTTTTAATTTATTCCCCCTTTTTTTTTTACAACAGATCAATAAAAACTCGAACTTATATTTTAATCACTTTCTAATATTGATTGCATAGTATGATCTAGAAAACAAAATATAAAAGCAACAAGGAAGTGAGCCACAAATTATAAGTTTTTTTTTTCTTTTTGTTAGAAAGCAATAAATTATAAGTTGATGAAAAAAGAAACATAAAAACAGGTCACTGCAGGACCATTAGTGCAGCTCCCATAAAGTTTTTTGAATTTTTTATTTGGAAGCATTCAGAAAATACCAATATTTTCACAATCGGAATTATTTCCTAGTTCCTACCAGGAAAAAAAAACCCAAAAAACCAAATCACATCCACAAGTAACAACAAAATTCACTCTCATTACTTGCTTTGTTGGTTGTCATGTCTTGTCTTGTCTTTAATCAACATATTCAAGTTAGCATTATTATTGATTTTAATAGCAATATTACATTATTAGGTTAATAGAACTATAAACTTCGGTACTCACTAAATGAAAATTTTAATTATTTAACTTTTCCATAAATCATATAAATACTTGTCTATTTTATTTATTTTGCAAATGCAGCTAATATGCTACTCATGTCATGCAAATGTGACAAGATACAAAAACTAAAAAACCTATAAACACGTCAACTAAAAATGTTTAAAGGTTACAAAAATGAATAAATCTAAGCGTTCATGTTGTTTTTTCAAAAAATTAAAGTAGCAATTATTTTATAAGTCCATTAATTTGATTTACACTAACTTAATTCTCCACTGTGTTATTTAGCTAAGTAAATTAGCTCTAAAATCTAAATCTGAACATGATATAATAATCCTTAATTTTATGATAATGATAAATGAGTAATAAAAGTTTATTATTGTGGTAGAGCTAATTTCATAATAATTTAGATTATTTAAAAATAATAATGATTCTATGATTATCAAACTTAACTTTTCCATATAATTTTAATAATTAGTCATGCACAAGTTGAAGTCCAAGATTCGTAATGTTATGGAGGGATAAAACTAAAACAAGAAAGCATGATATGATGGAAGAAGGTGAGGTGGTTTCACGACAGATATGTGTGAACATTAATGGAGATTGAAAACATAGTATTGGCGTGTGGGTCGTCCTAATTCACGTTGTTCTTGTACATTTCATCTAGAAATCTTGCTCCACAATTCTAGCTTTTATCCCAAAAAAAAAAAAACTGGACGATATAACAAAGGAAATCAAAGTCCTCTTACTTTGAATTTTGAGAATAAAATATTATTAGTGAAAACAAAGAAACAAGAATTAGTACTATTAGTGATTAACATATATATATATATATATATATATATATATATATATATATATATATATATATATATATATATATATTATTCAATTGTACTTTGAGTAATTTTCTTATTGAGAATTTAGTTGCTGATACTTACTTATAATAATGATCCACAGAGGCAAAATGGTATCGGAGCCTTGATTTTAGGTAAATTAATTAAATACAATCTGGATAATTAAGATTAAATTAAGTTTAAATTTGGTAATCTTAAACTTGAAACGTTGGTCAGCCGAGATTAGCTGAGATGACATTAGGTGGTCCTGATACACATGGTGGTCCCGTGATAGTTTAAGAAAACTGAAATAAACAAAAATTTAATTGAAATTAACAAGATTAAATTTGATTAATAGATAAATTAGCTAAGATATTATCAGTTAAAGAACTTAAAATTGGACGATTTAGCAATCCAAATAATTTAGATAATATAAATAATATTAATTTAACAGAAGTGAATATAGCAGATATCGAAAATCAGTTATTAGACTAGACTATACCTAACAGGACCTAAAAACAATATATAAAATCGGATCTTTTGAATTTATGCAAGATTATTCAATTAAAACAACTGAACAAACTATAGCCTTAAATGAAGATTTAAAAACTATCTAGTTATTAGCAGAACAATCTATTAAAGAAAATGGATATAAATAATCAAACTTTCAGTATAATTGAAAGAAATGATGGATATGTAAAAATATCATTTTTACCGGATCAATCATTTTCTTCAAAAGTTTCAATATATTCCAATAATAGACCCTCTACTAGTTCTATACCCAGAAATTACCTGATAAAGATTTAAAACTAAAAGATGTAGATTTTAATGAAACAATTCCAAAACCTGTTTATATTCCAGATAATAAATCAGATGATTCATTATCACCTACTAGATCTCAAATGGAAATTTTTTCTCAAATAAATTAAAACATAATGGAAAATTTTGAAATAGATAAAGAATTTCTAAGAAAAGATTTACAATCAGAATATAACAAATTAAAAAGAATCTGGTATTTTAATAAATTTTCAAAAGAAGAATTAGAAAATTTTAAAATAAAATGGTATAATGATATGGAAAAATTAAAAATTAATATACCTTTATTTGAATGGTTTGAAATATATTGTCAAAATAATAATATAGATTATCCATTCTCTACTATAAATGTTCATTCAAAAATTGTTCGAACATGGTTAACAGCAGAAAATGAAACTAGAATATCAGTCTATTCTCCTTTAGAAAAAATAATATTTACTCACGAAGACAATAATTATATGGGCATTACCTTTAAAAAAGGTAGAATTATCATCAAAAAATGAGTTTGTTTTAGAAGAAATTAAAAATATTCAATTCCAAAATAATTATTCAAACAAAATATTATCAACTATGGCACAACAATTAGATAGAGTAGAATCTTTAGTTCAATCAGAATTACAGAAGCCTAGAACTATAGAATTATCATTAGAAAAACTATTATTTAAACCTTTTGAATTTTCTCCCAATTCAGATGTAAAATTAAATACTCAACAAGCTTTATTAAGAAGAATAGAAAATCAATTAAAAAAATTGGAAGTTCCTAAAAAATCTGAAAAACCTATAATAAAAGATACAAAATCAGGAACATCAAAAGATAAATTTATAGCAGTTATAACAGAAACATTTAATACAGATGATGAAATAGAAAATCAATTTCAAGAAAAGATGAATATTAATAAAATACATTATGAAAGTTCTTCTAGAACTTATCATTCAGAAACAAAAAATTATTATCCTAAACCAACCCCACCAGTTACCCTAATAGAAGAAAGAGGACAAGTTATTCAAGCAAGATATGATGGAACATCAATTAATGAATAGAATATGGATGGATTAACAGAATATCAGATTTTAGGTCTCTTGCAAGAAATGTCAATGGCAGCTAGTACCTATAGGGCTAATAATAATGATGAACAAGCAATTGCCCAAATGATCATTTCTGGATTCACTAGTCAATTGAAGGGGTGGTGGGATTACTATATGACACATATAAATAAAGAAGTTATATTAACAGCTAAAAAGACTATTATTAAAACAGAAGATAATACTCAAGTACAAACTCAAATAGATGATACAATAAATACTTTAATATATATTATTATGAAATGTTTTATAGAAGATCCTACTCAATATCAAGAACGAAATTCAGAAATTTTATTAAATTTAATCTGTCCAAAATTACAAGATTTTAGATGGTATAAAGATATATTTTTAACTAAAGTTTATACTAGGCCAAATTGTTATAATGAATATTGGAAATGGAAAGAAAGATTTATTGCTGGACTTCCTAAGCTATTTGCAGAAAGAGTTAGGACTAAATTAAGAAATGAAAATAGGGGCATAATACCTTATGATAGTTTGACCTATGGAAATATAATTAATCGTATAAATAATGAAGGTTTAGCTATTTGTTCAGATTTAAAATTAAAAGAAAAATTAAAACGAGAATCAACCTCTACTAGAAAAGAATTAGGGGATTTTTGTCAACAGTATGGTTATGAAACTATTAGGACTCCATCATCTAGGTCCAAAAAGTATATGAGACAAAAGAAAACTCATTATAGGCCCAATAAGAAGAAATACTATTCTAAACCCAAACAAACAAGTCAGAGTAAACCTTATAAGTCCAAACCATCATCTAATAAACAGAAATCAACTAAGAAAAATAATTCGAAACAAAAGGATATTGTAATTTGTTATAAATGTGGAAAAAGAGGTCATTATGCAAGAAATTATAGAGTTAAGCAGAGAATTAATGAATTAGAATTATCAGAAGAATTAAAAAATAAAATTCTAAAAATAATCATAAATGAAGAAGAATCTAACAAATCTGAAGAAGAATTATCAGATTACTCAGAGAATGATTTAAATATATTAAATGAAGAATCTGATTTAGAATCTACCAGCGAAAATGATTGTGATTGCCTAGGTCCATGTAACTGTAATAGTATAAATATGATTAATATTGAAAAAGAATTTTATTAGATATTATAGAAAAAATAGATGATCCAGAAGTCAAAAAAGAATATTTACTAAAGTTAAAAGATACAATAGGAACTACTTCTAAACCAAGAGACTTTAAACCTTATAATTTTCAAGAAATTTGTAATAGGTTTAAGCAAACAAGCAAAACTGCTAAAATAGAAGACTTACAAGAAGAAGTTAAAAATATTAAATTAGAATTAAAAGAAGAAATTAATACTTTAAAAGAAAAAGTTAATAAATTAGAAAGAGAAAATTTAGCCAGAGATTTAGAGAAAATATTGAAACATCAAGAAATGGAATCAAATGATCCAACCGATTATATAAACAGTATACAAAAAATAAGTTATCAAAATGGTATGTTAAAATAAATTTAATCATAAATAATACTCATTTAACTACTACAACTTTAATCGATAGTGGTGCTGACCATAACTGTATTCAGGAAGGACTTATACCTACTAAGTATTATGAGAAAACATCAGAAAGATTACATACTGCAAGTGGTTTTAGACTAATAGTAAATTATAAATTATCTAATGTTAACATATGTAATCAGAGATATTGTTTTAAGACAAATTTTATATTAGTAAAAACTTTAAATACAAATATAATACTAGGAACAGCTTTTATAACTATGATATATCCTTTTACAGTATCAGAAAAGGGTATAAGTATAAATATTTTAGGAAAATAAGTTATTTTTGAATTTTCATTTCCCATTAAAAAAAAAAGATATAAATTGGCTACAAAATAATAATATTCAAAAAATAAAAAACAACATTTAAAACAATTATCAAATGAAATAAAAATAAGAAAATTAGATGAGCAGATAGATTCACCAAGTATTCAAAAGGAAATAAAAGAAATATAAGAAAAATTTAAATTAGACATCTGTGCACCTATTCTCAATGCTTTCTGGAATAGAAAACAACATATAGTAAATTTACCATATATAAAAGATTTTAATGAATCAAAGATACCAACAAAATCAAAAGCTATACATATGAATCAAGATTTAGAAAAAATCTGTCAATTAAAAATATCATATTTAAAGAAAAAAGGATTAATTAGGGATTCTAAATTTCCATGGTCATGTTCTGCATTTTATGTTATGAATGCAGCGAAAATAGAAAGAGGTACTCAAAGATTAGTAATTAATTATAAACCTTTAAATAAAATTTTACAATGGATTAGATATTCAATTCCAAATAAAAGATATTTATTAAAAAAATTATATGAGACAAATATATTTTCTAAATTTGATATGAAATCAGGATTTTGGAAAATACAGATATCAGAAAAAGATAAGTATAAAACAGGATTTAATGTACCATTTGGACATTACGAATGGAACGTAATGCCCTTTGGATTAAAAAAATGCTCATTCAGAATTTCAGAATATTATAAATGATATAATTAGACCAATTAGTTCTTTCTCAATTGTCTATATTGATGATGTTTTAGTTTTTTCGAATTCTATTAATCAACATAAAACATTTAGAGAAATTTTATAAAGTTATACATTCAAATGGTATGGCAATTTAAGAATCTAAAATGAAATTATTTCAAACAAAGGTAAGATTTTTAGGACATGATATATTTCAAGGTACAATTAAACCTATTGCTAGAAGTTTCGAATTTTTTAGTAAATTTCCTGACGAAATTAAAGAAAAAAAAATAATTACAAAGATTTTTAGGATTTTTAAATTATGTTCATGAATTTTTTAAGGATTTAGGTATATTGTGCAAACCTTTATATGATAGACTAAAGAAAAAACCTAATCATTGGTCAGAAGAACATACAGGTATAGTTAAAGAAATAAAGTATAGGGTTAAGAATTTACCTTGCTTAATTTACCTCATCCAGATGCATTTCTTATTGTAAAAACAGATGCTAGTGATAAAGGTTTTGGAGGTATACTTAAACAAAAATATAATAATAAAGAAAGTCTAATTAGATATTATTCAGGATGTTGGCATAATACTCAAATAAATTACTCTACTATTAAAAAAGAAATTTTAAGCATTGTTTTATACATCAAAAAATTTGAAGATGATTATACATGAAATTTTTTTTATTATGTATTGATTGTTTAGCTGCAAAATATGTTTAGAAAAACATGTTCAAAATCTGGTTTCAAAACAAATTTTTGCCAGATGACAGACTTTATTAAGCAATTTTGATTTTGATATTGAATTTATCAAAGGAGAGAATAACTCTCTTCCTGATTTTCTATCCCGTGAATTTTTACAGGGAAAATGAATAATCAACAGAATAACTCTAATAAGCAGATTCTTACAAGAGTGATTATAATTTCGTAAATAATTTCTTTATTATTATATAAAAATTATAAGTAGTTTTTATAATTTCGTAAACTACTTATAATTTCGTAAATAAAATGTTTTATACCAAACCATTTGATAATTATAATAATTATAAGTAGTTGGCACAAAATTATTTGAAAATCTTTTGCTAGTGTAAATCTGCTGATTCCACCTAACATAAGATAAAACGTCTAAAATCTTTACTTTTGAATAAACAATTTTTGATGGATCAATTCTATCAAAATTATGCTCAAATTCAACTGATCCAGAGTCTATTAAAATATTTTGATAATATTCTCTTGTTCTTGAAAAATCAGATTCATGAAAATGAAAACCTTTTGAATATAAAAAATATATAAGTTTTACAAAACCTTCTGAAGCCAAAGAGACTTCTTCATTATCTAGAGTTTTGACAAATAATTTGGTGGGGTGAAGTACATATCCAATATTTGTTTTTTGAGAGCTTTGACTAGATGAGGGTTTTAATGGTTTTGGAGTAGATGGGCTTGAGGGTTTTAGTAAAGATGAGGTAAAATATGACCTTATTATATTAGATGGGCTTCTAGGCCTAATTGGATAGAATGAGTTTTGATTTATCAATGGTACTAGCCTTGAACTAGCTGGACTTGAGGAAGATGATGGACTATTCTGTTTTATTATAAGTAGCTCTTGTAAAAATCTGCTTATTAGAGTTATTCTGTTGATTATTCATTTTCCCTGTAAAAATTTACGGGATAGAAAATCAGGAAGAGAGTTATTCTCTCCTTTGATAAATTCAATATCAAAATCAAAATTGCTTAATAAAGCCTGTCATCTGGCAAAAATTTGTTTTGAAACCATATTTTGAACATATTTTTCTAAACATATTTTGCAGCTAAACAATCAATACATAATAAAAAAAATTTCATGTATAAATCATCTTCAAATTTTTTTATGTATAAAACAATGCTTAAAATTTCTTTTTTAATAGTAGAGTAATTTATTTGAGTATTATTCCAACATCCTGAATAATATATAATTAGACTTTTTTTATTATTATATTTTTGTTTAAGCATACCTCCAAAACCTTTATCACTAGCATCTGTTTCTACAATAAGAAATGCATCTGAATGAGGTAAATTTAAGCAAGGTAAATTCTTAACCCTATACTTTATTTCTTTAACTATACCTGTATGTTCTTCTGACCAAGGATTAGGTTTTTTCTTTAGTCTATCGTATAAAGGTTTGCACAATATACCTAAATCCTTAAAAAATTCATGAACATAATTTAAACATTCTAAAAATCTTTGTAATTGCTTTTTATCTTTAATTTCGTCAGAAAATTTACTAGAAAATTCGAAACTTTTAGCAATAGATTTAATTGTACCTTGAAATATATCATGTCCTAAAAATCTTACATTTGTTTGAAATAATTTCATTTTAGATTCTTAAACTGCCATATCATTTGAATGTATAACTTTATAAAATTTCTCTAAATATTTTATGTTGATTAATAGAATTCGAAAAAATTAAAACATCATCAATATAGACAATTGAGTAAGAACTAATTGGTTTAATTATATCATTCATAATATTCTGAAATTTTGAAGGAACATTTTTTAATCCAAAGGGCATTACGTTTCATTCGTAATGTCCAAATGGTACATTAAATCATGTTTTATACTTATCTTCTTCTGATATCTGTATTTGCCAAAATCCTAATTTCATATCAAATTTAGAAAATATATTTGCCTCATATAATTTTTTTAATAAATATCTTTTATTTGGAATTGGATATCTAATCCATTGTAAAACTTTATTGAAAGGTTTATAATTAATTATTAATCTTGGAATACCTCTTTCTATTTCCGCTGCATTCATAACATAAAATGCAGAACATAACCATGGAGATTTAGAATCCCTAATTAATCATTTTTTCTTTAAATCTGATATTTCTAGTTGACAGGCTTTTTCTAAATCTTGATTCATATGTATAGCTTTTGATTTTATTGGTATCTTTGATTCATTAAAATCTTTTATATATGGTAAATTTACTATATGTTATTTTCTATTCCAGAAAGCATTGGGAATAGGTGCACAGACGTCTAATTTAAATTTTTCTTCTATTTCTTTTATTTCCTTTTGAATACTTGGTGAATCTATCTGCTCATCTAATTTTCTTATTTTTATTTCATTTGATAATTGTTTTAAATGTTGTTTTTTATTTTTTGAATATTATTATTTTGTAGCCAATTTATATCTTTTTTTTAATGGGAAATGAAAATTCAAAAATAACTTATTTTCCTAAAATATTTATACTTATACCCTTTTCTGATACTGTAAAAGGATATATCATAGTTATAAAAGCTGTTCCTAGTATTATATTTGTATTTAAAGTTTTTACTAATATAAAATTTGTCTTAAAACAATATCTCTGATTACATATGTTAACATTAGATAATTTATAATTTACTATTAGTCTAGAACCACTTGCAGTATGTAATCTTTCTGATATTTTCTCATAATACTTAGTAGGTATAAGTCATTCCTGAATACAGTTCTAGTCAGCACCACTATCGATTAAAACTGTAGTAGTTAAATGAGTATTATTTATGATTAAATTTATTTTAATATACCACTTTTGATAACTTATTTTTTGTATACTGTTCATATAATCGGTTGGATCATTTGATTCCATTTCTTGATGTTTCAATATTTTCTCTAAATCTCTGGCTAAATTTTCTCTTTCTAATTTATTAATTTTTTCTTTTAAAATATTAATTTCTTCTTTTAATTCTAATTTAATATTTTTAACTTCTTGTAATTCTTCTATTTTAGCAATTTTGCTTGTTTGCTTAAACCTATTACAAATTTATTGAAAATTATAAGGTTTAAAGTCTCTTGGTTTAGAAGTAGTTCATATTGTATCTTTTAACTTTAGTAAATATTCTTTCTTGACTTCTGGATCATCTATTTTTTCTATAATATCTAATAAAAATTCCTTTTCAGTATTAATCATATTTATACTATTACAGTTACATGGACCTAGGCAATCACAATCATTTTCGCTGGTATATTCTGAATCAGATTCTTCATTTAATATATTTAAATCATTTTCTGAGTAATCTGATAATTCTTCTTCAGATTTGTTAGATTCTTCTTCATTTATGATTATTTTTAGAATTTTATTTTTTAATTCTTCTGATAATTCTAATTCATTAATTCTCTGCTTAACTCTATAATTTCTTGCATAATGACCTATTTTTCCACATTTATAACAAATTACAATATCCTTTTATTTCAAATTATTTTTCTTAGTTGATTTCTATTTATTAGATGATGGTTTGGACTTATAAGGTTTACTCTGACTTGTTTGTTTGGGTTTAGAATAATATTTCTTCTTATTGGGCCTATAATGAGTTTTCTTTTGTCTCATATACTTTTTGGACCTAGATGATGGAGCCCTAATAGTTTCATAACCATACTGTTGACAAAAATCCCCTAATTCTTTTCTAGTAGAGGTTGATTCTCGTTTTAATTTTGCTTTTAATTTTAAATCTGAACAAATAGCTAAACCTTCATTATTTATACGATTAATTATATTTTCATAGGTCAAACTATGATAAGGTATTATGCCCCTATTTTCATTTCTTAATTTAGTCCTAACTATTTCTGCAAATAGCTTAGGAAGTCCAGCAATAAATCTTTCTTTCCAATATTCATTATAACAATTTGGCCTAGTATAAACTTTAGTTAAAAATATATCCTTATACCATCTAAAATCTTATAATTTTGGACAGATTAAATTTAATAAAATTTCTGAATTTCGTTCTTGATATTGAGTAGGATCTCTTATAAAACATTTCATAATAGTATATATTAAAATATTTATTGTATCATCTATTTGAGTATGTACTTGAGTGTTATCTTCTGTTTTAATAATAGTCTTTTTAGCTGTTAATATAGCTTCTTTATTTATAGGTGTCATATAGTAATCCCACCACCCCTTCAATTGACTAGTGAATCCAGAAATGATCATCTGGACAATTGTTTGTTCATCATTATTATTAGCCATATAGGCACTAGCGGCCATTGACATTTCTTGCAAGAGACCTAAAATCTGATATTTTGTTAATCAATCCACATTCCATTCATTAATTGATGTTCCATCATATCTTGCTTGAATAACTTGTCATCTTTCTTCTATTAGGGTATCTGGTGGGGTTGGTTTAGGATAATAATTTTTTGTTTCTGAATGATAAGTTCTAGAAGAACTTCCATAATGTAATTTATTAATATTCATCTTTTCTAGAAATTGATTTTCTATATTTTCTATTTAATCATCTGTATTAAATGTTTCTGTTATAACTGCTATAAATTTATCTTTTGATGTTCCTGATTTTGTATCTTTTATTATAGGTTTTTCAGATTTTTTAGGAACTTCTAATTTTTTTAATTGATTTTCTATTCTTCTTAATAAAGCTTGTTGAGTATTTAATTTTACATCTGAATTGGGAGAAAATTCAAAAGGTTTAAATAATAGTTTTTCTAATGATAATTCTATAGTTCTAGGCTTCTGTAATTCTGATTGAACTAAAAATTTTACTCTATCTAATTGTTGTGTCATAGTTGATAATATTTTATTTGAATAATTATTTTGTAATTGAATATTTTTAATTTCTTCTAAAACAGACTCATTTTTTTTAATGATAATTCTACCTTTTTTAAAGGTAATGCCATATAATTATTGTCTTCGTGAGTAAATATTATTTTTTCTAAAGGAGGATGAACTGATATTCTAGTTTCATTTTCTGCTGTTAACCATGTTCGAGCAATTTTTGAATGAACATTTATAGTAGAGAATGGATAATCTATATTATTATTTTGACAGTATATTTCAAACCATTCAAATAAAAGGTATATTAATTTTTAATTTTTCCATATCATTATACCATTTTATTTTAAAATTTTCTAATTCTTCTTTTGAAAATTTATTAAAATACCAGATTCTTTTTAATTTGTTATGTTCTGATTGTAAATCTTTTCTCAGAAATTCTTTATCTATTTCAAAATTTTCCATTATGTTTTAATTTATTTGAGAAAAATTTTTCATTTGAGATCTAGTAGGTGATAATGAATCATCTGATTTATTATCTGGAATATAAACAGGTTTTGGAATTGTTTCATTAAAATTTACATCTTTTAGTTTTAAATCCTTATCAGGTATATTTCTGGGTATAGAACTAGTAAAGGGTCTATTATTGGAATATATTGAAACTTTTGAAGAAAATGATTGATCCAGTAAAAATGATATTTTTACATATCCATCATTTCTTTCAATTATACTGGAAGTTAGATTATTTATATCTATTTTCTGAGGTTCTGTTATTTCAGCTAATTCTCATATTCCTTATCGAGTAATTTCATTTCATTTTAATCTTTCAGGTATCTGAATATTAGAGTGCATTCTATTACCTTCAAAAACTAAGGTTTCGTCTTTTAATAAGCTATTTCTAGCTCTGAGATTTAAAGTAGTGGACATTACTTTGTAGTAAATTCTATAAATTATAGCTATTGCTCTAATATTTTGTTTAAATTCTAAATTCTTTGTTTTAACTGTTAAGCTTAAAGTATCAAATATATTAGGGTCAAATAAACTTAGAGAAAAGTTTGGATAACAATTAAAATATACGAGACCATTGGCTAAGTTAGTTTCTGTCATTGCTAAAAGTGAATTTGAAAAACTTATATGTCTTGCATCTCTAAGACACATAAGTACATGAATATCTAATCCTAATATGAATAAAGGTTTAATTGCTATTTCAATTAATCCTAAATGAATAAATTTATATTTCTTTCTATGTTCTTTAATAGATTGTTATGCTAATAACTGGATAGTTTCTAAATCTTCATTTAAGGCTATAGTTTGTTCAGTTGTTTTAATTGAATAATCTTGCATAAATTCAAAAGATCTGATTTTATATATTGTTTTTATGTCCTGTTTAGGTATCGTCCAGTCTAATAACTGATTTTCGATATCTGCTATATTCACTTCTATTGAATTAATATGATTTATATCATCTAAATTATTTGGATTGCTAAATTGTCCAATTTTAGGTTCTTTAATTGATAATATCTTAGCTAATTTATCCATTAATCAAATTTAATCTTGTTAATTTCAATTAAATTTTTGTTTATTTCAATTTTCTTAAACTATCATGGGACCACCTAATGTCATTTCGGCTGACCAACGTTTCAAGTTTAAGATTACCAAATTTAAACTTAATTTAATCTTAATTATCCAGATTGTATTTAATTAATTTTTAAATTAACCAAGTTATTATTAATTAATTTACCTAAAATCAAGGCTCTGATACCATTTTTCCTCTGTGGATCATTATTATAAGTAAGTATCAGCAACTAAATTCTCATTAGAATAATAAAATGATTAATATGTCTGAATATGTATTATATTGGCTTTTAGTTTATTATATTTTATTAGAAGTAACTTTAATTAATATATATATGATGTTATATTTAATTTATTATGTTGTACTAAATTATGTATTTTATTGAATAAAGAATTTATTATTCACTTGTACTTTGAGTAATTTTCTTATTGAGAATTTAGTTGATGATACTTACTTATATATATATATAACAAAACCCAGATAGGGAAATCTTTTACTTTCAGATATATTTATACTCTACTCTAATACATAATCAATAAAATATATTTTTCATACTTACACATGTAAATTGATCATGATTACCTCTACATACTGTTTTGCAGAGTTAATGGAGTTGGACAGTTAAAAAGGAAGGAATCTGAAATTGGAAAACGATGCCATAATAATATACGAAGAGGAGTATAAATCTGTAACAAAGAATTATGATAAAAGAAGCCAGCCTAGATTTGTTATTTTGTTTGTTTATACTAAATAGATTGATATTTTTCAAGATTAATGAAGAAATGGCTATATTATTTCATTATTTTAGCATATATTATGATAAACCTTTTTTTTCAAAGAATATAAAGAATGGAGATATATGGATAAATATAGTTATATATAACATAATTAGATTTCTACAAAAAAACAGTACAAAAACAGAGGTTTAGCAATGAAATTTTGTAGATGAATAAAAAAAAAGATTGAATTACAGCAAAGGCTCAAATAAAAAAAAAAACACCAATTGATAATCAAATTAATCCATTTATGATTGATAGGTCTTCGTTATATATGCTCCCCTTTGTAATATGCAAGTGCCACTGCCAATTATGCCTCTCTCTTTCTAATATCCCTAGTCTCTACACTAATTCACTAATCCTCTAATATCTCTAGTCTCTACACTAATTCACTAATCCTTTAAATGTTTCAATTTCACTAATTTATTGTTCGTTGAAGATAATAAATAACCTATAGTTAATAATTTTTACTAGGATTCATGAAACAAAACGGAGAAAATACCTTTCAGGAAAGAAAAACTAGCTAGCTAGTGAAGACAATTCAAATAAGTATTTCATCAAACAACTTGCATACCAAAATAAAAGATTCAAAACGAAAATTATCTAAAAAAATGGCTCAACATTCTCTTAAAATCTCCTTCACTAAAATAAAGAAAAATAAAATCAACTAAACCCAAATACTGAAGTTCAAACAAAATGAAAAAAAGAAAAAGAAGAAACAACTTACCATATCAAGATTTAGGGCTCCAAATTGTGAGACTGTCTGAAAATGTGAAAATGGTAATGGTGAGCATGAGCGTGGGTAGGGGATCTGAGAGTGAGGGTGAGCCCACGTAGGGGATCGACGAGTGCGTGATTAGGGTGAGGCCGAGGGTGAGAGTGGAGGAGCTGTGAGCTATGCATGGGGGAGTTATGAGATGTGCGTGAGTAATGGGTCGGGGAGGAGATGAGCTTTAAAGTGCAGAAAAGCAAAACGGCATCGTTTTGTATTCCATATTTAACGACGGAGATAATTCGTCGTTCTTCCGTCGTTATTTAATTTTCTTATATTCATATATTTCATTTTTATTAATTATAATTAAATTAATAAATATTAATTTTATATATAATGCATAATATTTTTTTTATTAATTTATATATTTATTTATCCTAATATTTAATTTATATAAATTTATTATTTAATATATATTTAGTAATATATATCTTTTCTACAATATTTTATATATTATTATTTATTTTATTTAAGTTTAATTTAAAATATTCAATTATGAATTATAATTATATAATTTCATTTAAAATACATTCGAAATTTTATTTAATTAATGTATCTTAAATTATTTAATTAATATAATAATATAATATAATATTTTATATTTAAATAATAACAAAATGGCGTCGTTTTCCTTTAACGACAGATATATACGTCGCTAATAAGTTACGGATCAAATTTCTCTATTTTAGCGACGGATACAAAATCCGTCGCTCTCCAAAAGGTGCAGTTCAAGATTTTTCAAATAAGAAGAGATAGACTTATTAGCGACGGAAACCATCTGACGCAAAAAATACTTCATTTAGCTACGGATCCATATCCGTCGCAAAATGTCACGAATTTTGGTGCCATTAATTTGATGCCATATTTTAGCGACAACGGTAACGACGGATTTATTCCGTCGCTATATCCGTCACTGGTATCTATGAAATTCGTTGCTATAATATTAAAATTTTAAAATTCGTCTATTCCATCACAAATTAGAGACGGATTAAATCCGTCCTTAATTTCCGTCGCTATTTGCACATCTTCTTGTATACTTATAATGAATTAGACAATTTTTTTTTTCTTGAGTTAACTTTTGGGAATAGCTATATCTAAAACTCATATACCAACCTAATTTCTCCGTACTTAAGATACCATTAGAATTTGATGAATATTTTTGGGAATTTACACATGTGGAAATTAGGGGAAATTTGTGAAAATTTTAAATTTGACTTTTATATTTTCTAGAAAGTAATTAATATCATGAATTAGAGAATTGAAAGGTAAGTTTTAGGGCTATATATATATATGTGCGCGCGCATGCAATTTGTGTACGAAAAATCTGTAGAGAAGGTTAATGTTGTATGGAATTAATTAAAGAATTTTGTTATATTCTTCTCTCCTTCTCCTTTAATACATATATCCGCCATGAAGAAAACGAAAAAGAAGGAAAAGAAACAAAATTTTTGATTTATATGTTCTTCCTATTTCATTCAAATCCAACTTGTGGTGTTTTTTTTTTTTTTTTTTTCTGATTCAAGTATCTACTTTTTGGGTTATTTACTCTATTTAAGCTGTTTAATATCATCAATTATAGATTTGTCATTTTCTAATATATTCTAAATTGTGTTCTAATTTGGATCTAGATTTATATTTCTAATTAATGATATCAAAACATCTTTAAACCCAACAGATACTATGACCTCTACAGTAGAGGATATAATTAAGTTTAGATTCAAATATAACTCTAGCTAGATTCAATTGAAGCCTATGTGTGTAATTAATACAAGGGCAGACTATAAATAGAAACAATAAATAAACAATGTTGAACAATTTGAGCGAACTTCTGAGCAAGTCCTTTTTTTTTGTTGAAGACTCATCTGGAAATTTTCAATCTTACACGAGCAATATAGACAGCTTTTTGAAATTAAATTGCTTATGTATTCTGTTGAGGGTTAGAGGAATAAAAAAAAGTTCAATGATACTATTCATATATAAACCTAAATCGAATAGACCCCAGAAATTTGGATGCCGATCGATTAGCTCTTGCTTGCGTACACCCAATTCATTACCGAGTCTAGCTAGTTGATTTTTCATTGAATTTTTCAAGATTCGCTGATGTTGTAATAAGATTTGGCTTGCATTAAAAAAAATATTTATTTTCATTTGTGAAACCAGAAAGGTAATGAAATAACGTTGTCAGTAACAATCATTGATTCATTATAGATTTGACTTTCCAACTATTTTGTTAAAAAGCATATTACTTTCTTTGGGTTTCAAAAAAAATATTATTATTTTACCTGAAAGTCATATGTGCCCCCAAATAGTAGGTTATTGATTATAAATTTATCATATTAAAATATATATTTTTACTACCTTGCATTTCAGAGGTAACTTAAATAAGCATTTATGTCATTGCCATGATCTTTTGAGTAATTATCCTCCTATGACTACATATAATCATTATTGTTTTCAAAATTTTTTAGTATTGCTAATGATTTTTTACACATTAATTGAACCTAAATTTTTTAGTTTATTATATTTTATTCATTATTTTTTAATTATTTTTTGTCCCGTAAAAAAATTATCTTGACGAGACATGATTTTATGAATAATTTATCAAAGTATATATATATAAGGCGATCAGTTGCCCAAAAAAGGCAAAAATGATGTGGAGATATCTTGGGGGATTCACATGCTGGACCTCAAGTTTTGTGATGATGATTATATAGTTAAAAAATCCAGAAACTTTTAGAATTCATAATTTTATCTCAATATTCTTTGGTCAAATTACATGAGATTGTTTGAAATTTTAAATTTTTAAAAAATTAATAATTTATCTATTTTTTAAAAAAAATTATTTGAAATAACAATTAGAAAGTTTGAAACTTAAATATAATAATTGTCATATAATTACCGTAGTTGGTAATAAATATAAATCTTAAACTCTTATAAAATATCATTAGATTATAAATAAAATTTTAAATAATTCACATAAAAATATATTAAATATAAAAAAATTATATAATATATTGAATTTTTATATTTGAAATTCATACAGTATCAATGAATGACTATTATTTCAAACGATATAAAATAAATTAGTAATTTTTAAAAATTTATTTTTGACTTTAATTTAAAAATTGTCAGAAAATTTTTTATATAATTTGTTATTTTACTTTTTATTTTTATTTTAGAATAATAAAAAATTTAATTTAACTTTATCCAATTTATCATAATTGAAGAAAACGATTTTATTTCTTATTAAATTTGGACTTTAGTAGTATATATTTGGGTCGCTTTCAAGATTATCTCTGATTTCGATTCGAATTTTCAATTATATATAAGTTGATGGGGACATAATAACCAGCGTCCCTATCAAATAAAAAAATAAATAATCAATGATATACCCAAATTTTAAAAAATTAATCATTAAAGGATTTTTTTTGAAACAGTTAACATAGATAGGCTTAATTATATGTACCAAAAGTAAAAGCAGAGTAGTTAATGTGTCAGTGTATACAGAATGATGACTGTAATGATATGATAGTGCGAGAAAATATTGGATAACATATAAATGCACTTCCACCATCTCGCGAATTTGGCTCTCTATCTAGTGTTAAATATTGATGTTACGGGAGGGGGACGAGTTCTTATTTCATTAACTCAGTCTATATGGCATTATAATTTTTTTTTATATAAAAGAAATTATATTTTTCTTAAAATTAAATTTTAATAAACTAATTAATATAAAATAAATTCATTAATTATAACTTAAGAATTTATCATTAAGTATAACTTATAGATATATCAATTATAATTTATAAATTTATCATTTTGAATTTATATATTTATTATTTTTGACTTATAAGTTTATTATTTAAAATTTAAATATTCATCGTTTATAATCTATAAGTTTATCATTTAAAAACTATAAGTTCATTATTTAAAATTTATAGATTCACCGTTTAAAACTTATAAATTTATCGTTTTATAACTTATTGTTTCGTCACTCATAAATTCATTATTTACAATTTACAGATTTATCATTTAGATTTTACAGATTCATCGTTTACATTTTGTTAGTTTTGAATTTAATATAAAAACTACAAATTTATTGTTTAAAATTTGTACGTTGAATATTTATAGATTTATTATTTATAACTTACAGGTTGATCACTTATAGATTTATTATTTATATTAAATACATTGTTTTCAACCTCCAGTAACACGATTTTCTTTTAATATATTATTCATTTTTAGTTCAATAATTTTTTTCACAAAAAAATCAAAATTAATATTTTTATCTCAAAAAATAATAAAAATTATTATAATATTCAAAAATACTAAAAAAAATCAAATATACAAATTAAAAAAAATCTTTTTAAAAACAAACTTAAAATATATGTTTTTTTTTATCTCTATGAACAATAATAAAAAAAAAAGAGAAAAATAATAAGAAGAAGAATATGTTGAAAAACAAAAAAAATATGATAAATATTTAGTTAAAAATGATATTTTATCAATTAATAACACATAAAATATCAATTACTCACATTCATGATATAATTTGTCACAAAACTTATCTTCTCATTTTATTTATTATAGTTATTATTAAAAATTATTTGGCAAGATAACGTCACTTCCAAATATCTTATAAAAGTAATATCATTTTGAAATTATTTGCATGTCATATTGTGAAAAAAAAAATATAAATAATCCTAATAGATTTTTTATTTGACAAATTATATGAATATTTTTATTATGAAATAGTTACTCTACTTTTATCGGCCAAGTATTTTTTTAAAAACAAATTACAATTTATGATATTTTAATAAATTATAAGTAGAAATATATTTATAAAAAATTAATAGTTTATTCTTATATTATTTAATAAAATGTCAATTCATTTGATATACAATGACACATTTTTCTATATTTAAAATCTTTTTGTATAAATTATTTAGAATTTTATGTATAGTATAATAATATTTTATAAGAGTTTATAATTTTTACTCGTTATATAATTGCTAAATAATATATATATATTCAAATTTTAGTATTTCTAATTATTATATTAAACAATATTTTTATTAAAAAATATGAAAAAATTATTAAAATTTTATTTTTAATTATAATTTGATAAATTTAAAGGAATAACTGTAATTTCTTCTTTTCTAAAATTATGAAACCATTTCCGATGGATTTTGAGAGAAATATCCGTCATAATTTTTCCCAATCCAATATACCAACAATAGGTATCAGTCACAATATTATAATATTACAGCAAATAAATTAAATTTTCAATTATAAATTATCACGCTGTAACTCTATACGTAGGATGTTGTAGTGTCAGAACACAACCATGTCTTTAATTGCGTAATTAACTGTCAACTGTGTGACAACATGTCACACCGACTTACGTCAAACGATGTTACGTGAGGAGTTCACCCAATTGGATTTATCTTTTGTAGTTTTAGGGATTTGGCTCTTCCTATTATCCAATAAATAAATCACTTCCACATTAAATACTATAAAGAGATGAGATAGTTCGTAATAGTAGTATTACAGGAGCCCTGCACCTTTAGCATTTTGGGTATCAGGTTTGCCACATGAAATACCATAATTACAATACAATAACCCCAAAATTTACACACACATGAAATATAACCCAGGAAACGTTTCCAGGCTTTTATTTGCAAATAATAATAATAATAATATATTATGATGCATGATCATGTATCAGGCCTGCTTGACAAGGTGCGCATCAACTTCCTTGACAACACCAACCACCAAGTTGAGGTACTTGTTTGGTGTGGGATCACTGTGTTTGAATTTCTCATATTCCAAATTGATTTTAACAAGACGTCCTCCATCGTTCTTATCAACTGCTTTGAGAGTGATCTTATAGCTCTTGTATTGTTCAAGCACATGCCCTTCAACTGCTATCAAAGTCACTGACTTGTTTGCTTCGTCCACTTCAACCTTCTCCCTGAAACTCTCCAGCTTTCCATCTATTCATTTGCATAAGCAACATTTATATAAAAACAGATCACAAGAATACATATAAAGATAATAAAATAATCAGAAAAGGTTACCTAGGGTATATGACCAGAGCTTGACAGAGCCAGGAGTTTCCCAATCACCAGCATGTACATCAATCTGATGTATTTTATCAGAGGAGGCTGTCGGAATTTGATGAATTTGGCCGCTCAATAGTTTGAAGAACTTGTCGGCAGAGGTATTCAGCTCTACATCTACTTCCAAATTCCCAGTAACTGCCATTCTTCAGATTCTGAACTTCTTAGTAAACCTTTTTTTCTTCCTTTTTTTTCCCCTTTCTTATGATTTGGAGTCCCCTTTATATAAGTGCAAATTATCCTATTTTGCCAATTCAGATTAATTTACAATTTAGGAGCTGGGTAGAATAGGAGCGCTTATAAAAAAATCACCATAAATAATGTAGCTTTACAGTTTAGATTTTGAGAATATTTGGTTCGACTGGTGGATTTAGCAGATAGCTTTTTTTTTTATCATTAAGTGTTTATTAATCTAAACTAATAGCTGATAAAAAGTTTAAATTGCTATTGAAAAAAATTCTATTTTAGAGTTTTTTTTGAAACAACTGTTATTTATTTTAATAAAATGAAAAAATTAATATTTTTATAATAAAATGCATCATAATGTGAAGTAAATTTTTTTATTAAAACAAAATATATCTTTTCAAAATTATCTTATTCAATATAAAATATATTATATTAATTAATTATATTTATAAATTATAAATATATGTTTGTGAAATTTTTTATTTATAATTAATTATATTCTACTATTGTTATTATTTTAATCATTAAAATATATAATTATAACAAGTAAATACATAACATTTTAATTTATTTATTTATATATCATAGAAAAATATATTTTTTAAAATAAATTATACATCTAATAGTAATTTTATATAATAACAACAATTTAATTAGTTTTACTAAATATTAGTATCAATTAACTATCACTATCAGCTATAAGTTGTATCAAAGACCTGAATCAAACTCAATTGATATCAAACCTCGCCTACTTAAGCATGTCTTATAAAAATATATAGATAATTTTTATGATAGATGTCACATTATTTACATTTATTTTATGAATTATGTAAAATGATTTGAGTAGACATTAAATAAAAAATTCCATCAACAAATAATGAGTAAGGAGGAAAAAAATCCAATCAATTAATAATTACATAAACTTGTACTGTGTGATGCCAGTTTAATAAAAAATCAAAGAATTGTTAGTGCCCGTTTGGTTGGGTGTAGTGGCAAGTTTTTGGTGCTCTAACAAACTAAAATTTTAAATAAATGTTTATTAAATTTTTTTCTAATTCAGCTTTCTACAAAAAAAAACTACTATTGGAAGTTTTGGCAAGCTTCTTCCTAATTCAGTTTTTTTTTTTTAAATATAGCTGAAGTGTTTGGTAAATTATTTTTTAATTTAGCGCAACTGCTAACATTTTTTTAATGATTTCAGACTCAATCAAGCTAATGAATTGAGAAAGATAGAGTGTCGCTGGTTAGAAGTTCAATTGGAGTTTAATCAGACTCAAACCAGTTAATATGAATTTTTTTCAAAATATAATATTTAACAAATATCATGTATAATAAAATGTGAAAAATACTTACATTAGATACATTTTATGCACAATAATATGTTCAAAGTATTAAATATTCAAATTTAAATTAATACATAAACATATTCAAAAATATTTTCAAGTATAATAATATCTATATTTATATATATTATTTTAAAAAATAATAGAATCAATTTATTTGTATAGTCTTTAATTTTTAAAAATTATAATAAATAATAATTTTCAAAAAATAATTGTCAACACCATTCAATTCTCAAGTAAAATATTTTTTTGATAGAAATAAAATAATTTTAAAACTAATTTATATGAAAATGTATCATAATATATATTAATAATGAAAATAAAAATACCTGAATTCAAAATTATCATATATATATCTTAAATAATGTTAATAATTTTATGAATAATTAAAATTAATACATAATCATGTATTGATAATAAATATTTATAATTCAAATTAATATATAATCATATTAAAAAATTTGAATTATTAATTTAATAAATAATAAAATTTATTTATATTTATATTTTTTATTTTTACAATCATAATAGGAAATAATTTATAAAGAGTTACGTGTATATATTCATTTTTCAATTAAAATATATAATAATAATTTAATTATGAAAAGTGCTAACTATTTTCTTTTTATTAAATTTTTCATTATCTTCTACGTCTTTTAAGTGACATTTACTTTCTATTTTTTTTTCATATAAAGGCTATAGTATTAAAAATAGAAGAAGGTAAATATAGAAATTTGTTTTAGCATTTTCCTTTGATTATATATATGATATCATTTGCACGGAATCATTTTGAATATAAAATTTTGAAAAAATAAAAACAAAAACAAAAGAAATTGCCATTTGTTCCCAAACTTTTTTTTAATTATTTTTTACACTTTATAACGATTTAGCATACATTAAGCCGAAGAATAAAAGAAAAATAATTGATCAATGAAAAGCAAGAGCATAGTTTGCTCTTAGCTACAGTGAATTCAATTAGTAACTTATTAATTTCTTCTCACATCACATCAACTGTTGATGTTTATCAATGCAGATCTCATTTTTAAAAAACGTGGGTAAATAATTTGTTCAAACAGAGAGAAGCCTGTCAAGAAGTGCCACTGCCAGTAAGCAAAATACCTACGTTTTATTAATTGTCATTGTTATTATTATTGTTATTAGTTTCAATTCTACAAGTTTATTGGCTACGCTTACAAGAACACGCTAAAAATAGGGCAAACTTAATTTGCATAATTCTAATACTTTTTTCAATTTTTTTTGTGGCCATTTTAATAATACATGCACTATTGAAAATTTTTATTAGTCTTTCCAAAAAATCTAAAATATTTTTACTTAGAGCAAATTGAAAGAATGCATATATATAACGAGGAAATATGATGATTTTAATAAATTAACAACCTCAATCTCAGTCCACGCAACGAAATTTATTAGATGATGAAGAAAAAAATTGAAATGAGATGCAAACAATCTTTAGCTGATAAGACCCTAAAAAATAACATCTATTATAAGACCATGTAGGCTTCTAGAATTTAGCTTTAATTAGTTATCATGTTGATAGAATTTAATGAACAACCAACCTATATTAATGCTACCTTTTACCATTTGATTGTATACGCCTTAAGCTATGTTAATTAACCATTTAAGAATTTAAATTGCAAAATAAAATAAAATGCAAAATTTCACGGATTTGTAGGATTTTAAAATTGTTAATTCTTTGCTTTTTTTTTCCCATTGATATCCGACTTAAGCTATGTTAATCAATTGCCTATGGTTTTTGAACAAATAAGTCAAAAACATGCAAATATATATACACGTAATTATCTATCAATAAAGCTGTTTCTGTTTCTGTTAACCTTAAAAGAACAAGAGATTGCATCTAAATTACAAACCGTACTTTCTTATTTTAAAAGATTACAAGGCCAATAAATTATATATTTATCATACTCATTAATATATATATATATATAATATATTTATATTAATGGGCAGCCGAAAATTTTGACTATTAGTGAGTGTATCTCTCTGACATGTGGGATCTACCATTATTTATAATTAAAAGAACAAAAATAAAAATAATTTCTTTGCCATTGAATTCTACCGATGGCAAACTTCGTGCTATCCAATATTTTTTATTTTTTTAACCTAAAATTTGTCTATAAATAACATACATCTCTTGCATCAAATAGTGTACTACAATCTCAAGAGAAAAATTGAGAGATTCAATTGTGAAAGACATGTCAATGAGAGAATTAGATTTTTTGGAATTTTTCCAAAAACAAGTGACAAAAATAATGAGAAATACCTTTCGGGTATTTTTGGAAAACACTTTTATGCTGCTATTATTTTAGATTTATCTTAAATTATTGTATTACTTTCACCATTTGTCTAAGGAAAACTTTTTCTTTTTGTACCCATTAATTTATATTAGTGGAAAAAAATTATTCAAAATTTGTCTTATAAACGTAACCTAATTAAAAGAGTGAACCACATTTAATATCTGGTATTGATTTTTGTTGATAATTTATTCCACATTTATTTTTTATTGTTTTATCCATTGTACCTAGCAGGTGGTATAAGAATTATTCGATCATCCACTGCATCATGATGATGTCTTTAACAAAGTTTGATATTAAGAAGTTTTATAGGATCGTTAGTTTCGATCTTTGGCAACTTAATATATATGTCATCTTATTCAAAATGGATGGGAGAAAGTTTTGTTTAGTAACAACAAGAAACCAAAATCCATTATGGATTCACAATGGAAAGAACTGGATTAGAAAGTCTTATCAATATTATTTCTTTGTCTCTTCAATGAGATATTAAAAGAAGTTGCAAAGGAAACCACAATTGCTAGAGTTTGCCTCAAGTTGGAGTCATTATAGATGATGAAATCAATTACCAATCGTCTGTTATTACGAAGCAGAATCAAGAAACTTCATCTTGTAAACCTATTAAACCTCATCTAGATGAATTTGTTGGCATCATTATGGATTTAAAAACATTGATGTTGAGATTGATGATGAATATTTAACAATTATTTTGTTGTGTTCTCTATCCAAATCTTACAAATTTTTTAGTGAAACCCTTTTATATGGTCATGAGGAGATTACAATTGAATAGGTAAAGAATGTTCTTTTACAACATAACTTGATTGATGATTAATTAACAAAGTCTAATGAATCTTCAAGTGAGAGTTTGGTAGTTTAGGATAGAACAATAGAAAATTATTTGAGTAGCAAGAATAAGGATAAGGGTAGGTCCAAGTCCAAGTCCAAGTCACATAATAAAAATATAATGTTATTATTGTCGTAAAAAATGACATATAAAGGTTTATTGTTTTAAATTGAAGAATAAAATTAAGGGTAATGAGGACGATAGATATAATGATAGTATTTGTCATACTCTTTTACTCTTCTGTAAGTCAGTTAGGTAAAGTGGTGTTTTCGACTGATTATAACTGATGTGCCTGGATAGAGTTTATAAATATGCAAGATATATAAACTATTTTAAAACTCATAATAAGAATAAATACACCTTATATACATATTTGAAATGTTCTTTTACTAATTATAAACTAGTACATAATTTATTTACAAATATGAATTTGTTTTAAGAAAATAAACAGTGCATAAAAATAATTGTTTATGAGCATGATATGACTAGTACTGTCTTTATTATTGCCATTATTGCGCTCCTCTAGAGGAATCACTAGATCTATAAACCTTTTTGACTACCCATATTCTGCCTCTATTGAGAAAACTAAACCTGGACAAGAGAAAAAGAAATAACTCTCATACTAAGTTTTAAACTCAGTGGTGTAACTTTTATAGTAACAATTATTTATAACATAACTTTGGAACTATAATTTATTTCAATAAAATTGCGCATGGTATAAACAATTATAAATAAATATTCACTTTTAAAATACAAAATTAACTGATAGTGAATGGATACATTACATTATCATTTAAACATAAAAGTTCATCTTATATATATATAATAATAATAATAATAATAATAATAATAATAATAATAACAATAATAATTTGAATTTAAAGTTCATTTGTGAATGACGTCGCAAGTCATAGAAAATTTGCCAAAAAAAAAATCATATTCATTCGATTAGCAAATCTTTTATCATATTCATATATTAAGACACCGTAGACATGACCCTAGAAAATTATGGGGGTATCAAATAATAAAGACATCAATTACTTGATTAAAAACATTCACATGACCAAAGTCTATTTCACATGGTCCAACACCATCACATGACTAAAAATAATTTCACATAACTAAAGAATAATCACCCTATTAGCATGCCAACAAAACCCAACAACACCATAGTTCAAGTCTAGACTAATATATAAGCTAATATCAAAAAATCATAAGAATCATTTCACTTTATTTCAAATAGTTACAAAGTAACAAATTTTCAATTATCATTTCATAAATTCATTTTAATACATATAATTATTTCTTAAAGTAGAAATTCATAATATATCCAATATCATATTTAAAGTCAAAACAATATGTCACTATTCATAAGCAAAGAAAATAATAAATATTACTAAATATATATTAAATAAAATAAATAATAATATATAAAATATTGTAGAAAAGATATATATTACTAAATATATATTAAATAATAAATTTATATAAATTAAATATTATGATAAATAAATATATAAATTAATAAAAAAATATTATGCATTATATATAAAATTAATATTTATTAATTTAATTATAATTAATAAAAATGAAATATATGAATAAAAGAAAATTAAAATAACAACGGAGGAACAATGAATTATCGTCGTCGTTAAAGAAGATACACAAAACGACGTCGTTTTTCTTTTCTGCACTTTAAAGGTCATCTCCCTCCCAACCCATTACTCACGCACATCTCATAGCTCCCTCATGCATAGCTCACAGCTCATCCACTCTCACCCTCGCCCTCACCCTAACCACACACCCGTCGATCCCCTATGTGGGCTCACCCTCACTCTCAGATCCCCTACCCACGGTTCATGCTCACGATTACCATTTTCACATTTTTGGACAATCTCACAATTTGGAGCCCTAAATCTTGATATGGTAAGTTGTTTCTTCCTTTTTTTTTCATTTTTGTTTGAACTTCAGTATTTATGTTTTGTTGATTTGAAGTTGATTTTTTTTTCTTTATTTTAGTGAAGGAGATTTTAAGAGAATGTTGAACCATTGTTTTAGATAATATTTGTTTTGTATCTTTTATTTTGGTATGCAAGGTGTTTGATGAAATACTTATGTGAATTGTCTTCACTAGCTAGCTAGTTTTTCTTTTCTGAAAGGTATTTTTGTTGGAAAATAATGTCAATTTTCTTATAATCAGATTTAGAAGAAAGCGAAGAAAATGCGGAATAATAAGACACAAGTTGATAACGGAGTTCGGCTAATTATGCCTACGTCTCCAGACTGCTGCAGATCTTTTACTGAAGGAAGAGAAATTTACAAAGTGTTTACAAATACTCACAACTCACAACCTCTCACTAAAGTTTCTCTATCACTTTTAGATGAAATACCTTACAAATGAATTCTTAAGGCTATATATAGGCTTACACCTTTTCAATGGATGGCCAAGATTAATTCTCACCTACTTTGATGAATGATTGAGATCATTTCTCACCTACCATCTTACCTACCAAATGGATGGTCAAGATTAATCCCCACCCACCAAATGAATGGTCAATATTAATCTTCACCTACCATCTTACCAACCAAATAAATAGTCAAGATTAATCCTCACCCACCAAATGGATGATTAAGATTAATTTTCAACTACCATCTTACTTACTAAATATTTTGTCAACAAAATATGCATCGTCCATCTTTATTGTTATTTATTTATGATGCATGTGTAGTTTGACCAACAATCTCCCACTTGAAGACTGGTTTCAATCTGTCTTCACACCTCGATCAATGCAGCAGCCTTTCTAGTCTTGTTACTCTAGCAGACCAACTGAAGTTGAGCACAACTTCAGTTTGTCGATAGTCACCACCTTTGTCAACATATTTGCTGGATTCCTGCTTCCTTGGATCTTCTCTAGTACTAACACATCATCTTCCAATAAAGATCTAATGAAGTGGTAACGAAGCCCAATATGCTTGATTCTGGAATGAAATGCTGAATTTTTCGCCAAGTGTATCGCACTTTGACTATCACTATGCAAAACATTCTTCTCATGTTCGAATCCCAACTCAGTTAACAAACCTTGAAGCTATATCATCTCTTTATTAGCTTCAGTCATTGCTACATACTCAGTTTTTGTAGTGAATAAAGTGACAATCTTCTGTATTTGTGACATCTAACTAACAGTTGTAGTTTCAACAGTGAATATATAACCGATGGTGCTTCTTCGGTGATCGATTTCTCCTCCAAAATTTGCATCTACATAGTCTTGTACTTTTAACTCTCCTATACTAAAGTATAGACACTTCTTCATGATGCCTCGTAGATACCTCAAAATCCACTTGACTGCTTCCCAATGAGCTTTTCCTGGATTTGACATAAATCTACTAACAACTCCCACTGCATGACCAATATCTGGTCTAGTACAGACTATTGCATACATCAAACTCTCAATAGCTGAGGCATAAGGAACCTTAGCCATGAGTTCTCTCTCTTCCTCTGTTTGAGGGGATTGATTCTTGGATAGGCGAAAGTGATTGGTCAAGGGTGTGCTAACTGATTTGGCATTGTTCATGTTGAATCTCTGCAAAACATGGTTGATGTACTCTACTTGAGATAACTGCAAGAACCCTCTCTGCTTATCTCTTGTGATTTGCATTCCAAGAATCTTTTTTGTTGGACCCAAGTCTTTCATGTCAAACTCTTTTGACAATTGCTGCTTCAACCGTCTGATATCATCCATATTTGAACCTGTTACTAACATATCATCGACATAAAGTTGCAAAATGATATAACTGGATTTATATTTCTTGAAGTAACAACAGTGGTCGGCATTGCACTTCTGGAAATCTTCCTTGTGCATGAAGCTGTCAAACTTTTTGTACCACTGTCTTGGGGCTTGTTTCAGGCCATGCAAACTTTTCTTAAGTCTGCACACCATGTTCTCCTTCCTTTTTCTGAGAAACCTTCTGGCTTATGCATGTATATTTCTTCATCTAAGTCTCCATGAAGAAATGTAGTTTTCACGTCCAACTGTTCAAGATGGAGATCTTCAATAGCCACAATACTCAATATTGTTCTGATAGTATTGAGCTTCACAACGGGAGCAAAAATGTCAGTGCAGTCAACTCCTTCCTTCTACTGGAATCCTTTGACAGCTAGTCGGACTCTATATCTCTTGCAACCATCATGCTCTTCTTTTACCCGATACACTCATTTGTTATGAAGTGTCTTCTTCTCTATGGGTAACGCAGCTAGTTACCATATTTGGTTGGAGATCAGAGACTTCATTTCGTCTTTCATGGCAAGATCCCACTTACTAACATCTCCAGTCTGACAAGCTTCATCATAGCATTATGGCTCCCCTCCATCAGTCAACAAGAGATAGTTCATATATCTCCTGTTAAGTACATGAGGCCAAGAAGACCTTCTTAATACAGGAGATGGAGTATGAAGCTGTGGTGTGTCGGATTGATGCGCACTGCTTGGTCTAACAAGTTCCTCTGGCTGAGGACTTGCTACAATGGGTTCCGTCATGGAACTAACTGGGACATCATCTGCATCTGTAAATACCGACTCATTCTGTTCTGAGTTGCTAGCGACTGTTTTACCCATGTCCTTGTACATCACCCTTTCGTCAAAAATTACATCTCTGCTATGGATGACCTTTTTGTTTTCATAATCCCAAATACAGTAGCCAAACTCATTTTCACCATAGCAGATGAGAATGCATTTCTTGGATTTGGGATCAAGCTTATTTCTTCCTTGATCACTGAAATGCACATATGCTACACATCCAAAATTTTTTAGATGTGACAGATTTATCTCTTTTTGGCTTCATACCTCATCTGGTATTCTGTGCTCCAATAGAACCGATGGTCCTTGATTGATTAAGTAAGAAACTGTGTTAACTGCTTCTGCCCAGAACTGCTTCGGTAGACCTGACTGTATACGAATACTTCTGGCTCTTTTTGTCAACGTTAGGTTTATATGTTCAGCTACACCATTATGTTGAGGTGTGTCTAGCACGGTTCTCTCCATTCTGATACCATGCTTATAGCAAAACTTCTTGAATCTGGTGTCTTCATATTCACCACCATTGACGATTCTGAGCTTTTTAATCTTCAGATCTGTCTCATTTTCTACCATAGATTTCTATCTTCTGAAAGTCTCAAACACTTCAAACTTATGTTTTAAAAAGTAAACTCATACCTTCCGAGAGTGATCATCGATGAAAGTCACGATGTAGTGTTTCTCACCAATGGATGAGACGATCGTTGGTCCACCAATAGAATTGATTTATTTGTATAGTCTTTAATTTTTAAAAATTATAATAAATACTAATTTTCAAAAAATAATCAACATCGTTCAATTCTCAAGTAAAATATTTTTTGATAGAAATAAAATAATTTTAAAACTAATTTATATGAAAATGTATCATAATATATATTAATAATGAAAATAAAAATATTTGAATTCAAATTTATCATATATATATATATATCTTAAATAATGTTAATAATTTTATGAATAATTAAAATTAATACATAGTCATGTATTGATAATAAATATTTATAATTCAAATTAATATATAATCATATTAAAAATTTTGAATTATTAATTTAATAAATAATAAAATTTATTTATATTTATATTTTTTATTTTTACAATCATAATAGGAAATAATTTATAAAGAGTTACATGTATATATTTATTTTTCAATTAAAATATATAATAATAATTTAATTATAAATAGTGTTAACTATTTTCTTTTTATTAATTTTTTCTTTATCTTCTAAGTCTTTTAAGTGATATTTACTTTCTATTTTTTTTCATATAAAGGCTATAGCATTAAAAATAGAAGAAGGTATCAATCAAATGTTGAAAAAAATAATAAAAAATATAGAAAAAATCTTTAGCATTTTCCTTTGATTATATATATATATGATATCATTTGCACGCTGATAAGAATAATAATTAAATCTATTCTTCGAAATAATTTTGAACATAAAATTTTGAAAAAATAAAAATAAAAACAAAAGAAATTGCCATTTGCTCCCAAACTTTTTTTTTATTATTTTTTAAACTTTATAACGATTTAGCATACATTAAGCCAAAGAAGAGATTCAATAAAAGAAAAATGATTGATCAATGAAAAGCAAGAGCATAGTTTGCTCTTAGCTACGGTGAATTCAATTAGCAACTTATTAATTTCCTCTCACATCACATCAACTGTTGATGTTTATCCATCCAGATCTCATTTTTTAAAAACGTGGGTAAATAATTTGTTCAAACAGATCGAAGCCTGTCAAGAAGTGACACTGCCAGTAAAGCAAAATACCTACGTTTTATTAATTGTTATTGTTATTATTATTGTTATTAGTTTCAATTCTACAGTTTATTGGCTCCGCTTACAAGAACACGCCAAAAAGAGGGCAAACTTAATTTGCATAATTCTAAAACTTTTTTCAATTTTTTTGTGGCCATTTTAATAATACATGCAATATTGAAATTTTTTATCAGTCTTTCCCAAAAATCTAAAATATTTTTACTTAGAGCAAATTGAAAGAATGCATATATATGACGAGGAAATATGACGATTTTAATAACAACCTCAATCTCAGTCCACGCAACCAATTTTATTAGATGATGAAGAAAAAAATTGAAATGAGATGCAAACAATCTTTAGCTGATAAGACCCTAAAAAATAACATCTATTATAAGACCATGTAGGCTTCTAGAATTTAGCTTTAATTAGTTATCATGTTGATAGAATTTAATGAACAACCAACCTATATTAATGCTACCTTTACCATTTGATTGTATACGACTTAAGCTATGTTAATTAACCATTTAAGAATTTAAATTGCAAAATAAAATAAAATGCAAAATTTCACGGATTTGTAGGATGTTAAAATTGTTAATTCTTTCCTTTTTTTTCCCATTGATATCCGACTTAAGCTATGTTAATCAATTGCTTATGGTTTTTGAGCAAATAATACACAAACATGCAAATATATATACACGTAATTATCTATCAATAAAGCTGATTTCTGTTAACCTTAAAAGAACAAGAGATTGCATCTAAATTGCAAACCGTACTTTCTTATTTTAAAAGATTACAAGGCCAATAAATTATATATATATATATATATATTAATGGGCAGCCGAAAATTTTGACAATTAGCGGGTGAATCTCTCTGACACGCGGAATCTACTATTATTTATAATTAAAAAAATAAAAATGAAAAATGATTTCTTTGCCATTCTACCAACATTTTTGACTTTTTTTAACCTAAAATTTGCCTATAAATAGCATACATCTCTTGCATCAAATATTGTACTACAATTTCAAGAGAAAAATTAAGAGATTCAATTGTGAAAGACAGTCTAATGAGATAATTAGATTTTTTGAAATTTTTCTAAAAATAAGAGTGACAAAAATAATGTCGGATATTTTTGGAAAACACTTGTATACTATTATTATTTTGGATTTATCTTAAATTATTGTATTATTTTCACCATTTGTCTAATGAATACTTTTTCTTTTTATACCCATTAATTTATATTAGTGGAATGAAATTATTTGAAAATTGTTTCATAGACGTAACCTAATTAAAAGGATAAACCACATTTAATATCTTGTGTTGATTTTTGTTGATAATTTATTTCACATTTATTTTTTATTGTTTTATCCATTGTGCCTAGCAAGTGGTATAAGAATTATTCGATTATCCACCATGTCATGATGGTGTCTTCAACAAAGTTTGATATTGAGAAGTTTGATAGGATCGTTAATTTCGATCTTTGTCAACTCAATATATATGTCATCATATTCAAAATGGATGGGATAAAGTTTTGTTTAGAAAAAACAAGAAACCAAAATCCATTATGGATTAACAATGGAAAGAACTGGATTAGAAAGTCTTATCAATATTATTTCTTTGTCTCTTCAATGAGGTATTAAGAGAAGTTATAAAGGAAACCACAACTGTTGGAGTTTGCCTCAAGTTTGAGTCATTATAAATAATGAAATCAGTCACCAATCGTCTGTTATTACAAAATAGAATCAAAGAACTTCATCTTGTAAACCTATTAAACCTCATCTAGATGAATTTGTTGGCATCATTATGGATTTAAAAACATTGATGTTGAGATTGATTATGAAGATTTAACAATTATTTTGTTCTGTTATCTATCCAAATCTTACAAATCTTTTAGTGAAACCCTTTTGTATGGTCGTGAGGAGATTACAATTGAATAGGTAAAGAATGTTCTTTTACAACGTAAATTAATTGATGATTAATTAGCAAAATCTAATAAATCTTCAGATGAGAGTTTGGTAATTCAGGGTAGAACTATAGAAAATTATTTGAGTATCAAGAATAAGGGTAAGGGTAGGTCCAAGTCCAAGTCCAAGTCCAAGTCATATAATAAAAATATGATGTTATTATTGTCGTAAAAAATGACATATAAAGGTTTACTGTTTTAAATTGAAGAATAAAATTAAGGGTAATGAGGACGATAAATATAAAGATAGTATTTGTCACACTCTTTTACTCTTTTGTATATTAATCATTTAAAGTGGTATTTTCGACTGATTATAACTAATGTGCCTGCATAGAGTTTATAAATATGCAAGATATATAAACTATTTTAAAACTCATAATAAGAATAAATACACCTTATATACATATTTGAAATATTCTTTTACTAATTATAAACTAATACATATTTTATTTACAAACATATATTTGTTTTAAGAAAATAAACAATGCATAAAAAAATAATTGTTTATGAGTATAATATAACTAGCATTGTCTTTATTATTGCCACTGTTGCGCTCATCTAGAGGAATCGCTGGAACTACAAACCATTTTGCCTACCTGTATTCTACCTCCATTGAAGAAACTAAACTTGACTGAGAGAAAAAGAAATAACTCTCACACTAAGTTTTAAACTCAATCGTGCAACCCTTATAGTAATAGTTATTTATAACATTACTTTAGAACTATAATTTATTTCAATAAAATTGCGCATGGTAGAAACAATTATAAATAAATATTCACTTTTAAATACAAATTAACTGATAGTGAATGAATGTATCACATTATTGTTTAAACATAAAAGTTCATCTTATATATATATAACATATAATAATTTGAATTTAAAAGTTCATTTGTTAATGACGTCGCAAGTCATTGAAATTTGCCAAAAAAATTACATTCATTCGTTTAGTAAATATTTTATCATACTCATATGTTAAGACACTGTAGACATGACCATAGAGAATCATAGGAATATCAAATAATAAAGGCATCAATCACTTGGTTAAAAACATTCACATGACCAAAGTATATTTCACATGGTCCAAGACCATTACAAGACCGAAAATAATTTCACATGGCCAAAGAATAATCACTCTATTGGCATGCCAACAAAACCCAACAAAACCACAGTTCAAGTTTAGGATAATATATGGGCTAATATCAAAAAATCACAAGAATCATTTCATTTTATTTCAAACAGTTACAAAGTAACAAATTTTCAATTATCATTTCATAAATTTATTTTAATACATATAGTTATTTCTTAAAGTAGAAATTCATAATATATCCAATATCATATTTAAAGTCAAAACAATATGTTACTATTTATAAGCAAAGAAAATCTCGAAACATAACAACATTAAATTTTCTAAAAGGAAACATAACAAATTCTATTTAAAAATCTTTTAATAGTTCATTTTCATATAACCATTTAAATATCTTTATTGTCAATATTATAAGTTATTAAAATTCAAAAAAGAATTTCATTTTAATAAATATTTGATATCAAAAACACAATATGTAATTCATATTCCAAACGAAAATCATTTAACATTAAATTTTTATATATATATATATATTCACCACTAAAAATATATTTAATATTAATGTTTTAAAATTTATTTCCATGATGATAAAGAATTTGCACAAACTTTTTTATATTTTATTGTTGCTAGTCCAATCTCTTGCATTCTCACTACTGAGTTCTCTTGGTATCTACATGGCTGAATGGTCATCTTCATACTAAATTATTAATTTATCTTAAATTAGTCAATACTTCAATATAATAAAACAATTACTCAATATTCATATTTGTTTTAGGGTTAGTTTTCTCCTCAGGTTTCCGAGTTCATGATTTTGTATCCAAGCATCCTTTTAATCTCATTTATTTTGCTTCCGGGTTCTCTCTTTTCTTAGGTTTCCCCTCTTCTTCTTTTAGTTTTTCTCCTTAGTCACTATCTACTTAAAGTTCAGGTCCCCTAATATTACAGTTCAATATCTCCAAACAACTACTCTCACAATTTTACTTAGAAAGCTTTTGGTTCGGTTATATTATATTGGATGTCACGATTGTTAGTCCACTTTTGTCCTTTTGCTCTTTTAAATTTTAGGTGGAAGTTATGGTCCCTCATCCTCTACCTATTTCGGATATAATGCCAATTAACCTTTCATTACTTGTTTTCTCAGTATGTTTTTAATCTCATCAAGTTATTGTTTTAACTCTTCTTAATATCGATACCCATTAACTTATACATTGCTTCACTTCTTTCACAATCCTTATTTACTTTAAATTATTATTCTACAATATTCACCATGAGCCCAACTCCCTCCTCCTATAGCTATTTCGGTCGCAACTAACTCCGATACCTAAAATCTCAAATTAAGGGGTCAACATCCCAATGCAGGTCCCCTTTACTTTGCTTTAATTACTTCTTAACTTAATTCCAGTTTTAATACAATTAATTATCTAATTTAATTTTTTTCCTTTCTTTCTTATTTGTAATTACAAGTTAAACTCAATATCAATTCACTTAATTTATTTATCATATCAAAATTTCCTTTCAATTACGTTACGTCACCAAATCCAAAAATATCTTGAATTGTATTTACATAGTTCGGCGACCACGAAAACCCAAAGCACAATTAGTTCTCCTTCCATTAGTTATCGGTTTGTACCGTAAGTACTATCTTCCTAATTTCTGTTCAAATACAAATAATCCTTCAACAAAACTCCTTCCATGTCACTAGTTCATTCAATCCAACCAAATTGATCCCAGCTTCTTACAACAAAAACCAAAAAGGGGAACAGAGGAGAAAAATTTAGACATAATCCTCACTTAAAGCACAAAAGAGAAATAAATGAAAAATCAAGTTTTGAAGAAGGGCGACCCACGGCCAAGCTCAATTTCATTGAATTGAAAAGTAATTCATGGCATAAAGATGAAAGTTCAGCTCACCATGCACTACTTCTTCAAAATCCGTGGCTTTACTCTCCTAAATCACACTTTTCCTTACTTCAATTAGCACATGCAAGCTTTTTTTCTCACATACAAGCTTCATTTCCACTTCTCCTTGTCATTGTCGAGCAAATTCTTCTCCTCTCTTAACATAGGAAGTCTCGACTTCACTTGAAAGAACTTGCGTACCATTTAACTTTTCCTCAATTTCCCTCAACTTTGTTTCCTTAATACACTTTAACTTGGTTTAATGTTTGATTGCTAGAAATTTATCGTGAAATTAATAAGAAAAGGAAGGAGGTGTGGACGGGTTGTGAAGAAGAAGGAAGAAGAAGAAACTCGTTTTCTTTTCCATAATTTCGGCTATGTTGGCTTAGAAGGAAGAAAGCAAAGTTGTAAAACTCATGAAAGCTGTACCATTCTTTAAATATATATATATATATATATATATATATATATATATATATTATTTATTAAAGGTTGATTTGCATGCATGTAGGCCATTTGGCAGGCATGCGAGATAAGATTTGTATATTAAATCATAATTTATTATTAAATTAATCATAATTATTTTAATTATTTCACATTATCTAATTTGGTTCTCCAATTTTTTTTTTCCCATAACAATCCATACCCAAATTTTATTTTCATCAATTTCAACCCTAAAACTAATTAATTTCTCACAATTAAATAGATCAATATTCCACAATATTATTTACTCTACATATTCGCATTCTTAATTTCGCAATTAGTATACTAGAGCAAAAATCGTGTTTCTTAATATTCTTATAGAACCAGAACTTAAATTTAATTCATTCGATTTTGTCTTAAACATTGAAATTTTGACGCAAAATTTTATCAACAAATTTGTCTTAATATTATTTACATCCTAATATTTTTAGTTCGCTAGTCGCTATCAACACTAAAATTGCATATCTTCATTTCAGTTCCATTTTTTTCGATTTTTGTGCTAAATTTAACGTCGCATATTTGTAATTAAAATTTGTTTCACTTGTGCACTGTTCAAATTTAGACTCTAGTCGAATTTTCTTTATTTTGGTTGCAAATGCCCTAAATTTTTAGTCAATCTTATTTGTCCGGTAAGAAAAGGCATGTATCGGTCAGGGCCTACACTATATGGCATGACAGTGTTGCCCAAGGAAATGGTGTTGATGGTGATAGTGATGGAGATACATTCAAGTTAAACTAGATTATGGATTAAGCATGTTCTTACTATGTGTCCTGAGAATGACATATTTGCTACCTTAAATTTGTTTGAAGGTGGAGTTATTTTAATGAGTAATGATGTAGCCTGTAGAATTCATGGGATTGGTACTTATAAAATATGTATGTTTGACGATATTATAAGAACTCTTACTGATGTTAGATACATTCCTTTGAGGAAGAAATTGATTTTCCTTAGCATACTTGATTAGAATGGATGCATGTTTAATGCACAAAATGATGTATTAAATGTTACTTCTAGCACACTAACTCTGATGAGAGCTATGAAGGTTAGTTCATTGTATATTTTGTAAGGTAGCACAGTAACATGATCAGTTGCAGTTTCATCCTCTATGTTTGATCATGATGCATAAAAGCTATGACATATAAGACTTGGACACATGAGTTAAAAAAAATATAGTTGAATTATTCAAAAGGGGTCTTTTAAAAGACCAAAAGAATATAAATCTCCAGTTCTATGAACATTGTTTTTTGGCAAACACAAGCAAGTTAGTTTTGGCGAATGAACATACTCTACAAAGGGTGTACTTAAATATATTCATTCAGATTTATGGGGTCCCTCTAGAGTTTCTTCAATTGGTGGTGTCAGATACGTACTTACCTTTATTGATGATTACTCTAAAAAGGTATAAGTTTTCTTTCTTAAGCATAAAAATGACGTGTTTGATGTGTTTAAGAAATGAAAGATCATAATTGAAAAGCAAACTAGGAGGCAAATGAAATGTCTCAGCATGGATAATGGGTTAGAGTTCATGGAATGTGAGTTTAATTGGCTTCTGCAAAAATGAAGAATTTTAAGGCATTAAACTTGTATTAATAAACCGTAGCATAATGGAGTGGCTGAAAGAATGAACAAAATCATCATAAAAATGGTGTGATGCATGCTTTTTAATTAGTGAAATGTAAATAGATAGGTTTGTAAATCCTAATAAAATTTAGGTTATAGATATCTAATTCATTTTCAACTAGGCTTAAATGCCTATTGTTATGTCCATATGTGATAGGTGGGAGAAGTTACCTAGCTTATGTTTAGTTGGAGATGTATATTGTCTTCTTTTAAAAGATCTATACTAAGCAAACTATAACTGATTGCACATCTCTCTTCTGTTTCAAGATTGTTTCTCCAATATCAATTCTGATATACTTGGATCTCTAAATAGGATATATATATATGTGTGCGCGCACGCACATTCGTTTGTGTGTGAATTTTGCACTTTATTTGCTAATTAAATCTAGACGACGTGACTTATCTCTACCCACCTTAGTCCTTCAAATCCATCAAGTATAATCATCTAGTGAAAAGAGAACTCAAATTGAATTATTCCATTCCCCACAGTGATAAGGAATACCAACAAAGCTTAGTCAAATTAGCAAGCCCCCTATTTTAAATATGCAATTATCAATCTCCTAAGAAAAGTGAGAACAATAATTTTGTTATATATTTTCACCTTGAAATATTATGTTTAACATTTGAAAGAGTGATAATAGTAATAGATCTTATCATGGATTAAAATACATATTGAAAATACTTTGACATATGAAAATTGAGATGAAGGCAGATTTTTCCTTTATGTTCATTAATGTATAAATTTGTATTTATGAAGAGATATGCATGTCAGGGCACTTGGTTCCCACATCTAGCTACTATTCATAACTATGACTAATAATTGGTTCTATATAATTACATAATTATATAACAAAAAAAAGGTCATCCATTTAGTGAAGAAAGAAAAGGGTATAATTGGAATGTTGTCTTACTTCTTTAGTATATTAGTAATATCGTCTTATAACTGACAGGAGCTGGAGAGGGAGGGAAACCATTGTGCTTATCTGATACCAAAATGAGCTCAACTTTCTCACTTCACTTTTCATCTTCAATCAACCCATAAGAGGATGATGATCCAAACATCTGCATTGTCAGGCTTCCAACTACAATACAAACAATTTTTATCTTTCTTCAGGGACATAGTTGATAAATACATCATATTTCAGACAAAGATGTCTAGAAAGGAGAACAACTATTTGTCATACTTCAATGTTTTAAGATAACAATAACTACATATATTGTAAAAAAAAGATCAACTATAGGAGAAAGAAAAAAAACAATTATACCAAAAACTAAACCAAACTCTTAAACTTGAAAAAACAGGGAAAATATGAACCAAAACCACTGCATATATAGACATATTATAGGCAATGGGAGAAAGAGGGAAAGAAAGGTGCCTTAGTGGCTAGTTGCTTTTAAGGAGCCTTGCTGCATGTGGATTTGCAAGCTGTTTGTTTGGTACGAGCCATTATTCACCTGCAAATATGGAACAAAGAGGTGCAGAGGAAAACGGGAATCATAAAGTGTGAGAGGAGAATATTGTGCCAACCGCAAGTGTTAGAAAAAATTTAGTCTGAGTTCTTCCAACATATGTGACCCACTACTATTTAAAAAATATCAAAATGATAAAAAAAGAAGAACCAAAATCTCTATTGAAATTCAACACCGCCTAGCAGAAAAAGTTGACAATCTGCACCCATTCTCTGCCTATAAAAGGCAAAAGCTCCCAACATCAAAATACACTACAAAATTTCAATTGAGAGCAAGTGCAATTGAAAAGTAATCTAGAAAAGTCATGGAAATATTTTCTCTGATGAGTTTGTCAAAAAATTAGGCTTTTGCAATTTTTTTCCAAAAAGGGTGAGTGACAAAAATAGTGAGTAAAATATTTTTTTGGGTATTTTTTAGAAAATACTTGTGTGCCATTATTTTTTGGTTTATCTCAAAATTATTGTATTACATTTAGTCAGTATCTAATAAAAGTTATCTCTTTGTACTTATTAATTTTTATTAATGAAGAAAAAATATTCAGAATTTGTCTTATAGACATAACCTAAATTAAATGGTAAATCATGTTAAATTGCTAGTATTAGTTTTGCTGATTATTTTATTCACATTTATTTATATTTATTTTACCTAATGTATCCAATAAGTGATATCAAAACTAGTCTGTTAATCTAATAAAATTTTTAATAAGCTCTATGGTTGCAGCAATATTTTCAGACTCGGCTCGACCAATGAATTGAAAAATATAGAGGGTCAAAGATTAAAGGTTCAATCGGAGTCGAACTGGTCAAAATAATTTTTTTTAAAATATAATATTTAATATGCTTCATGCTTAATTAAATGTGAAAAATATATATAAAAAAACATGTTTTATATATAATAGTATATTCAAAATATTAAATATTTAAATTCAAATTTATACACAAAATATTTTCAAGTATAATAATATTTATATTGATATGTTATCTAAAAAATAATAGAATTGATTTTTTGTATATTTTTTTTTATTTTTTAAAAATCATAATAAATAATAGTTTTCAAAAAAATAATATTCAACATGCATTAATTTCTCAAATAATTTTTTTTTTAATAGAAATAAAATAACTTTATAAATAATTTATATAAATTTTTTTATCATAATGTATAATCGTATTTAAAATTTTGCATTTATAATTATTAATTTAATAAACAATATAATTAATTAACTTATTTATATCCTATATGAAAAAGATTAAAATACAGAGTCAAATAATAATTTTTTTCTAATAACATCCATAATTGTAGTTATTAGATAAATAAAATAATATAATTTATTTTTTTAGATTTTAAAAATTAAAATAGGCTATAGCTTTTTAAAAATTTAAATGACATCATGTATTTATTTTTCAATTGAAATAATATTTTTGATAAAAATAATATAAATTATTAAAAAGTAGTATACAAATTAAGATACACAGCAGTATCAATTGGTGAGGTATGGTCCAGTAGCCAATGGTGGATCATTTAAGCTGAAGCTGCAAAGTTTGAATCCCTGTTTTGCTCACTTTCCTAGTTTTTAAACAATTTTCCCATTGTGCAACTAAAAATCAGGATCGATTTGGCTGACTAGACTGATCAACTGATCAGTTCATGGTTTTTCCGGCCCTAACATTTAGGCTGGTCCAGATTTTACAACTATGGGTTGCAGTATTGATTGATTTTCCATATTAGAAAAGATTTTATTTGATTATTATCAGTTGAAAGAGTTTTTTTTAATAGAAACAAATGACACCAAAATTATTAGCTTAAATAATAGGAATTACCATATATGGAGAAGTAAAATAAATGATCTCCTATTTTGTGATGAAAATACATATACCAGTATTTACTACAACTAAATCCGAAGACAAAATGGTTGAGGAGTGGGAGTTTGAGGACAAGCAGGTGCGTGACTATATTCGATAATTTGTCAAAGATAATGTGTACAACCACATCTGCAATGAGATACATACTCGAACTTTATGGAATAAACTTGAACAACTTTACATGACAAAACTGACAACAATAAATTATTTTATTTGACAAAATTGAGGTAATTGAAATACAAAGAAGGACTTATATAGCAAATCATTTGAATGAGAAGCAAGAGATCATAGACCAACTATTTAGAATGAGCATAAATTTGGATGATGAAGTTTTTGCTCTGCTAGTATTGGGCTCTCTGCTAAAGTAGTATGAGACTTTGAAGATTTCAATTACTAGCAATGCATCTAATGGTGTAGTTAATATGAAGTTTGTTAAAAGTGATATTTTGATTTAAAAAATGAGAAGGAGATATCAGAATTCATCTTTTTCATCACAACTAAATGTTATAGTTATAGATTCTAGAGGGATGAGTCATTCTAAGCAACAAATGTTTAAAGAAAATAGTAGCGGCAAGTTAAACAAATACGTCAATATTGAATGTCATTACTGCAAAAAAATATCATAACAAGAAATACTACTGAAAGTTCAAAAAGAAATGGAAAGACAAAGAAGTAAAATGATATGACAACATTGACGATGATGTGACAAATACCATGAACAAATTCAATGTCGCTTATGATGATACTATCAATTTTATATCATACGAGACCAGTTGGATAATTGATAGTGGTGCTACCATTCATATCATGTCTCGAAAATAATTTTTCTCATCATACACATCAAGAGATTTTGGCATTGTAAAAATGAAAAATAATAATCTATCAAAAGTTATCGGTAGATGCATCTTGAGACATGGAATGGTACTAGGTTAGTCTTGAGGGATGTCAGACATATTTCAGATATTCTCCTGAACTTGATATGTGCAGGAAAACTGGATAATGCAGATTTCTACAGACCTTCTCTAATAACTAGTTGAAGCTCACTAAAGGTTCTTTAGTGGTGGCTAAAGATACAAGACATGTTACCTTATATATGATATTGTAAAACTCTCTAACGACACAGAAGGTGCTGTGGAGAAAGATAGTATTGTTGAATTATGACACAAAAGATTTGATCATATGAGTGAGAAAGAATAACCTTAGTTAAGAAGAAGATGTTGCTCGAAATGGATGAAGTGCATTTGAAAAAATGAGCTAACTATTTAGCAGGAAAGCAAAACAAAGTTACTTTCAAAAGTTTCCCTCCTTCCAAAATAAAGAATATGCTAGATCTAGTCAATTCAAATTTATGTGGGTCAATGCCAAAGTCATTAGGCGATGGTCAATATTTTATAACTTTTATTGATTACTATTTGAAAAAGACATGAGTATATAATTTAAAGACAAAAGATCAAGTGTTAAATATCTTTAAAAAATTTCATGCCTCAGTTGAGAGACAAATTAGAAAGAAGTTGAAATGCATCCGGACGGATTACAGTAGAGAATACACTGGACCGTTTGATGTCTACTGCAAAGAGCATGATATTCAACATTAGACAATGCCTCCAAAAACACCACAATTTAATGGTTTGACTGAGAGGATGAATAGAACTTTGATGAGAGAGTCAGATATTTGCTCTCATATGTAAAGTTACTTAAAATATTTTGGAGAGAAGTTGTACTCATGACTGTGTACGTATTAAATCTTTCACCTTGTATTCCTTTACTCATGACTGTATACGTGTTAAATCTTTCACTTTGTATTCCTTTAAAGCTATATGTTACAGAGAAAGTTAGGTTAGGAAAAGATGTTTCCTATAATCATCTGCAGGTGTTTGGTTGTAAAGCTTTTATATATATTTCAAAAGATGAGAGATTCAAGCTAAATGTCAAAACACGACAATGTATTTTTATTAGATATGAAAAAATTAACTTTGTTATAAATTTTATGATCAAGTGGAAAAGAAACTTGTTAGAAGTCGTGATGTTATTTTTATTGAGAATGAGACCATTAAAGATATTGTTAGGATGAAGAAGAATGCTTATGATTTTGATGGTGACTCAATAGATTTAGAATTGATTCCTCCAACACTGGTGCTAATACAGGCTGGGGATGAAGATTATGTTGATTTGCCTGAAGATGATAATGTTTTAATTGATGACCCAGAAGATGATGTTGGAAATGATGATGTTAATCATCAATCATCACTTATGCCCTCCCTAATTCATTTAAGAATAAGTAATAAAGCAAGACAACATTCTATAAGGTATTCAGAAAATGAGTATGTGTTTCTCACTAATGGGGGAAAACCACAAAATTTTGAAGAAACTATGGCTGATGAGCACAACCAAAAATGGGTTGAAGCTATACAAGAAAAAATAAAGTCTTTGCATGAGAATAAAACTTATGAATTGATGAAGTTACCAAAAGACAATAAAGCTTTGAAGAATAAATGAGTATTCAAAATCAAACATAAAAAGAAAAATTATCATCCGAGGTTCAAAGCTAGATTGGTAGTCAAAGGGTTTAGTCAAAGGAAAATAATTGACTTTGATGAGATTTTCTCACTAATTATGAAAATGATATCCGTATAGTGTTGGGGTCAGCAACAAGTCTTAATCTGGAGGTTGAGCAAATAGATGTCAAAATTGTCTTTCTACATGATTATTTGGAAGAATAGATATACATGGAGCAATCAGAGGGTTTCAAATATAAAGGAAAAAAGGAATATGTTTGCAGAATGAAGAAAAGTCTATACATCTTGAAGTAGACACCAAGACAATAGTATAAGAAATTTGAGTCTATTATGGGGGAGCAAGGCTATGAAAATACTACTTCAGATCATTGCGTTTTTATACATAAATTCTTTGATGAAGATTTTATTATTATGTGGATAATATGCTGATTATTAGCCGGAATATTTCCAGAATTAACAATTTGAAAAACAGTTGAGTGAGTTTTTTGTCATGAAGGACTTGGGGTTAGTAAAACAGATTTTTGGCATGAAGATTATCAGAGACAAAAAGGCCAAAAAATTATAGCTATCACAGAAAAATTACATTGAAAAAGTACTTTAAAGATTTAAAATGGACCAAGCTAAAGCAATTAGTTGTCATCTTGCTAATCACTTTAAGATGAGTTCCAAATAGAACCCTTCTACAGACGAAGAAAATGATGAGATAGACAAGGTTTCATATGCTTTAGTAGTTGGAAGTTTGATATATGTCATAGTGTGCACACAACCAGATATCGCTTTTGCAATTGGACTAGTGAGAAGATTCCTTTTAAATTTTGGAAAGGAACATTGGACTGTAGTAAAGTGGATCATCAAGTATGTTCAGAGTACTTCCAAAATATGCTTATATTTTGGAGATACCAAATATGTGTTGGTTGGATATACAAATGCATGTATGATTGGTGATGTCAACTCAAGAAAGTCTATATCTGCATTGCACTGTTTACTAATAAAGCAAAGTTTATTGCAACAATATAAGCATATAAAGAGTTGTTATAGATAAAAAAAAAATCTTAAAAGAACTTGGATTGTAGCAAGACAAATGTCAATTATTTTTGTGATAATTAAAGTGTTATCCATCTTAGAAATAATGTCTCATTTCACTCGAAATCAAAACATATCGATGTGAGATATCATTGGATCAGAAATGTGATGAAGAATAAGATATTACAGTTTAAGAAGATTCATACAGAAGAAAATAGATCGAACAAGTCGATGAAGATTATATCAAAATCATACTTTGAGTTTATCATTTAGCTGCTAAAATGGTGAAACCCTCATTTTGCCAGGAGGGGAGATTTATTGTGTCAATCGCAAGTGTTGAAAAAAATTTAGTGTAAGTCCCTTAAACATGTGAGACCCACTGCTATTTTAAAAAATATCAAAATGTCAGAAAAAGAAGCACCAGAATCTCTAATGAAATTCAACACCACCCAACAATAAAAGTTGATAATTTGCACACATTCTCTGCCTATAAAAGCAGAGCTCCCAAAATCAAAATACATTGCAAAACTTCAATTGAGAGGAAGTGCAATTGGAGAGTAGTCTAGGAAAGCTAGGGAAATATTTTTTCTGACGAGTTTGTGAGAGAATTAAAGTTTTGGAATTTTTTTCAAAAAGGATGAGTAACATATTATATTTTTGGGATATTTTTAGAAAATACTTAGGGAAAAATTCTCTTTGCATTTATTAATTTTTATTAGTAGAAGAAAAATATTAGGAATTTGTCTCGGGGACGTAACCCAAATTAAAGGGTGAGTCACATTAAACTGTTGATATTATTTTTTTATTATTTTATTTACATTATTTATATTTATTTTACTCATTGTGCCAATTAGAGAATTAGATTAATATTAGACCAAATGGAAAATGAGAGATATTGGGAGAAAATTGAGGACCTGCAGTGAAAACAACATGTTTTCACTTTGGATTTTAATGAAGAAAATGTTAAAAAATAATATAAAAAAATTACGCTATTTTCTTAAAATTATGGACATAGTGTTGAAGTGAATTTTTTACAAAAATGATCGAAGTAAACACAAAGTTCTATTTTTTTATATTTTCATTTTATTTTTTTTAAATTGGAGTATTTTCCCCCAAGTAAACACAACCTAAAGCTTTCTTTATTAAGAGTTGGATGGTTCATTTAGCTCATATATATCATGAAGCAAATTTATTGCACATTTGTATTTCTTTGATATCTAATAACTACTAGTTGATATTTGGTAAAATATTTCAATCAACATTTAATATTTTATTTTAACTCCAAACAGCTGCTGATTGAAAAAACTAAATTTTAAAACTTTTGCCCTTCGATTGGTAGCTAATGAAATTTTATTTTTTTTATTTGAACTATATTACTCTTATAATTTTTATTAATTACAAAATACTAATTTCCTCTGAATTAATTTTTCAATCAATATATTATTTATAATTATAAATATAAAAATATTATAAATAATAGTTAAACTAACAACATTGTTTATTTTTAAATAATAAAAAGTATGAAATATATTTTTAATTGTTATATATGTTATTTGATATATATTAAGCATAAATTATATTAAATTGATTGATTTTATTTATAAATTATATATATACATTTATTTAGATTTTTTATGTTATAATTAATTATTTTTATTAACTTAATTATAATTAATTATTTTATTTCATCATATAAAAATATATATAATTTCTAATAAGGTAAATTATATTATCATTAATAATTTTATATTCTAACCACTAGTTTAACAAATATTAATGTCAATAAGTGACTATTTATTAGTTGTGAATTATCACCTGCATGAAACAGTTAAATCAAAGAGTATCTTAATATCTCTAGGTGGTGTGTGCTTCTTGCCGGCGACGTGGCTGGTACAGCTGTTCCTTTTTTTGTAATTCTTTGATTGCTTTTTTCGTCTTCTCTCTCTTTTAAGTAAATAAATAAAAACACTTCGATCTTCTGATAGCTGCACAAATATATAAGAGTCTTCTCTATCTCTAGTATTATTATAAATTTGTAAATTCGAATTTTAATAAAAAAATATTTTATTTAAATAAAAAAGAAGAAGAAGAAGAAGAAAAAGGGATGTTGATGAAGGATTGAAAATATCATGTAGAAATAAAGGACCTAAAAATTGAAAATTACAGGCAACTTGCAGAATGTGCATTAATGGTTATGGAACAATATATGAATGCTATGAGATAATACACATAAGGGATCATTAATATTAGAAATATATGGGGTCACTACAATGCCTCATTTTACAGTTATGTTACACTGACAGTCCCATTATATTTATTCAAAAAAGGTATCACCAAATGTTATTTAGTGCCATAACTGTAAATAAATTAGAAATCCATGGCTGTAATCACCCCCATGTTAGACGATATAAGGTAAAGGAGCAAAAACACAAATGTCTTTCTTAGAACATGGAATATATAAGTGCAATGTTAGTTTCAAGAAAAGCAACAATATAATGGATAATATTTATTTAGGCTGAGTTCATCATAAATTAATCAACATATAACTATTACATTACAAATATATGATTGAATACAATTTATTGGATTAACTCATGAAATTAATATCCAGTTTAAACAAATAAAATCCAGAATTTTAAATGCTATTATTATTTATTATATTATAAAATTGTAATAAAATAATATCATATAAAAATAAAATTACACATATTAATAGAAGAGGACAGTATATAACAAATTAGCAACAATCACATGAATTATATCTAGATAAAGTTCATATAAATTAATCTATCTAAATTTGACGTAGCAAACTATGATTAGATTTATTTATAGCTTCAACCCAAGTAAAAAAAAATTCTTATATGGACCAAAACAATCACACTTACACCCAAGTTTCTGAGTCAGGTGACTGTTGGTCAAACTACACATGCACCATAAAATAAATGACAATAAAGATGGACGGTGCATCTTTTGTTGACAAAATATTTGGTAGGTAAGATGATAGGTGAAGATTAATCTTGACCATCCATTTGGTGGGTGGGGATTAATCTTGACCATCTATTTGGTTGGTAAGATGGTAAGTGAAGATTAATCTTGACCATACATTTGGTAGGTGAGACGGTAGGTGAGAAATAATCTCAACCATCCATCAAAGTATGTGAGAATTAATCTTGACCGTCCATTGAGGAGGTGTAGGCCTATATATAGCCTTAGAAATTCATTTGTAATGCATTCCATCAAAAAGTGAGAGAGTAGCATTAGTGAGAGGTTGTGAGTTGTGAGTGTTTGTAAACACTCGGTAAATTTCTCTTCTTTCAGTAAAAGATCTGCAGCAGTCCGGAGACGTAGGCATAATTGGCCGAACTCCGTTATCAACTTGTATGTCTTATTAGTTCGCATTTTCTTCGCTTTCTCATAAATCTGACTATAGGGAAATTGGCGTCATTTCCTAACAACTGGTATCAGAGCATTGGTTGCGTTTTTTCTGTCCTTTTTCGGGCGATTACTATTCATATGAATTTTTGTGAATAGTGAAATTTGGTCAGTTGTACCAAATTATCCACGGAGGTGTTCTAATACACAGAGGTTCACAAGAATTGTCAGAAACGATCCAAAGGAAGTCAGATTCGAGTGGGAGCGATGGCCACAGATGAAGGAAAGGTAAAAATTGAGAAGTTCGATGGAGCGGACTTTGGCTTTTGGAAAATGCAAATAGAAGATTATTTGTATCAAAGAAATCTGCATCAACCTCTCTCAGGGAAGAAGCCAGAGGCTATGAAGGAAGAAGACTTGAGTCTTCTCGACAGACAAGCTCTCGGAGTTATCCGATTGACATTATCCCGTAATGTTGCTTTCAACATAGCAAAGGAAAAGACCACGGCAGGTCTTATGATGGCTCTCTCTAGTATGTATGAGAAGCCTTCAGCTTCAAACAAAGTGCACCTCATGAGGCGCTTGTTCAACTTGCGAATGACAGAAGGTGCATCTGTAGCTCAACATCTCAATGAACTCAATACAATCACAACCCAATTGAGTTCGGTTGGAATTGAATTTGATGAAGAAGTACGAGCATTAATACTTTTGTCTTCTCTACCAGAAAGCTGGAATGCTACTGTCACTGCTGTGAGTAGTTCGTCGGGAAGCACTAAGTTGAAATTTGATGATGTTCGTGATTTGGTTTTCAGTGAAGAGATCCGACGGAGAGAGTCGGGTGAATCATCAACTTCTTCAGTTTTGCATACAGAGTCAAGAGGAAGAAATTCAACCAGAGGTAATGGACGAGGCAAGTCAAACTACCGAGGTAAATCAAAGGACAGAAGGTCCAAATCCAGGAATCCAAGTAATTTCCATAGTTCAAAAACTGTCGAATGTTGGAATTGTGGAAAGACTGGACACTACAAAAATCAGTGCAAGAGTGCATCGAAGAACCAGGAAGCAAAGGTAGAGGCAAATGTTGCTTCCACCTCTGGAGGCAATGACGCATTGATATGCTCTTTGGAAAGCAAAAAGGAGTCTTGGGTGTTAGACTCTGGAGCATCGTTCCATGCTACTTCACAGAAAGAATTCTTCGAAAGGTATGTCCCTGGAAACCTTGGAAAGGTATATCTTGGTGATGATCAACCTTGTGCTATTATTGGCAAAGGTGTAGTAAAGATTAAGTTGAACGGATCTGTTTGGGAGTTGAAAGATGTCAGACATATTCCCGACCTGAGAAAGAACTTAATCTCAGTAGGGCAATTGGCTAGCGAAGGCTACACTACGATCTTCCATGGTGATAATTGGAAGATTTCAAAGGGAGCAATGACGGTTGCTCGAGGCAAAAAGAATGACACCCTTTACATGACAGCGGGAGCACGCTGTTCAATCATAGTTGCAGCTAGCAATGAAAATCCCAATCTATGGCACCAGAGACTAGGCCATATGAGTGAAAAAGGAATGAAGATTATGCATTCAAAGGGGAAACTTCCAGGTCTACAGTCAGTGGAGATAGACACATGCGAAGATTGCATACTTGAAAAGCAGAAAAGGGTCAGCTTTCAGACAAGTGGCAGAACCCCAAAGAAAGAAAGGCTAGAGCTTGTTCACTCTGATGTTTGGGGACCAACGACTGTCTCATCCATTGGTGGGAAACACTACTTTGTGACTTTCATCGATGATCACTCTCGGAAGGTATGGGTTTACTTTCTAAAACATAAGTTCGAAGTGTTCGAGGCTTTCAGAAGATGGAAAGCTATGGTTGAAAATGAGACAGGTCTGAAGATTAAAAAGCTCAGAACTGACAATGGTGGTGAATATGAAGACACCAGATTCAAGAAGTTTTGCTATGAGCACGGTATCAGAATGGAGAGAACTGTGCCAGGTACACCTCAACACAATGGTGTAGCTGAACGTATGAACCGAACGTTGACAGAAAGAGCCAGAAGCATTCGTATACAGTCAGGTCTACCGAAGCAGTTCTGGGCAGAAGCAGTCAACACAGCAGCTTACTTAATCAATCGAGGACCATCGGTTCCATTAGAGCACAGAA